>CM021100.1:692583452-692933776 GCA_007115665.2 Sequoiadendron giganteum | reverse complement strand
TGTTTCAAGGATCACTTAGACCTTTCCTTATCCAACTTTCCCTTATCAAATTGTTAGATTAATATATCATAGTCATATTCCACTTGCTAACATGGGATCACATGTTTGATTTTAGATATTTTTCTAGGATGCATGTGATGTGCTAGTGTCCCATAAAATTGAAAAAAGTTAAACATTTCTACCACCCAATAACTTTCCATTTCCAGTTATGATGCCCATAAATCTCTAGTTTTTTTGGTTACAATATTCCACTATTACATTCTAAAAATATTGACTTATTAGTGCCCTTGGAAGGGTGAAGTTGTCAAATACTTGGAGGAATTTCCACACTCTTCTTCTTCATCATATTTTATAATAAAGGTGTGTGATGGGGAAACCATTAGATGCAAACAAGATCAAACATGCTTGAAATGAGAATATGAGCTAAGATCAAACATACAAATCTAAGATCTAATCCTACATACGAAATGAAACTATGCTATTGAAAACACATTAAAAATTCTAATGATTACTAAATTGAATGCAAACAATAAGCACATCATTACCATCCCATAGCTAAGTGTATTCACCTAATGTTGGGTTGTACTTATCACTACAAAGCCTCCATAGTTCATGTGCAAAAGCTTGAAGAATGATGCCTTGGTTAGTTGATCGAAGAAATGGTGGTTGTGAATGTCAACAGTACTTCATTGTGCAAATTATGTAGATTCTCTGATCCTTTTTTTTGAGGAAAGAGGTTTGTTATATAGAAAATGAAATTTGAAATGGACGATCAGGATCGTGTTGGAAAATATCCAGATCAACGGTCAAAATGTTTTGAGAGGATTTAGACATGAAAAGATTGTGCAAAGTTGATTGCATAATTTGTGTGATTGAGGAATAGATTGGATAGGTAGAGATTGATTAGTCAAGATTTTAGATTGATTAGTCAGGATTTAGATGGCTTAGTTAGGAAATTGATGGCTTAGTTAGCAAATTAGATTGATTAGTTAGGAAATTGATGGCTTAGTTAGCAAATTAGATTGATTAGTTAACAAATTAGATTACTCAATCAACAATCATAATTTGCTCAATTAGAAAGTGGGCGAGGAATATGAATTAATTGATTTAATTAATTAATTCCTTTTTGGAGTTGAATGTGCAAATCAAGTTTGAATTTTGCAAACAAAGTTGCAGTAATTTGATTTAATTTTTGATAATTGATTTGAATAGTTTGATTTAATTATTCAAATTTCAGAGGGAAAGTGTCATAATTAGATTACTATGATTTAATAATTTAATCAACTTAGGGGAATAAGGTGATTTAGTGACATAATTAAATAATAGGCGTTATTTAATCAATCAGGACAAAATAAAGTGAGATTAGGACTTCATTAAATAAATGTAATTTATTTAATTGGTGAAGATGATGAAACATGAATTAATCAAATAATTTTGTTTTATTTAATTAATAAAGAATTAGGGTTTTTAGGACTTTATCAAATAAATAAAATTTAATAATTCATCAAAAAATGATGAAAAAGTGAATTAATTAAATAATGTTGTATTATTCATTTAATAGTAGAATTAGGGTTTTGGATGTTGTTTGATGTTGTGTGATGTTTTGGGATGTTGTGAGATGATTATGAGATGTTGTAGGATGATTCTAAGATGTTGTGGGATGATTTTGAGATGTTTCGAGATATTACAAGATGTAATATGAGATGTTGCAAGATGATTCTCAGGTGTTTTGAGATGTTCCAAGACATTACAAGATGATTTTGAGGAGTTGCAAGATGATTCAGGATGATTCCGAGATGTTGTGAGATATTTTTTGATGACAAATTAATTTAACAATGTTAAATATCTTAATTAATAGATGAATATGAGTGCCAAAATGCTAGTTCACAAGCTAGGATATTTTTAGGTGTCTACATTTTTCCCCTCTTTGATACAAAGTACCGGTTGCTTTGTTTCAAAGAACATTGCCCCAGTATGCCCCAGATAGGATAGCATGGATGGTGCCCCCTCGAGAAATTTGGTGAAAATTTTGGATAATAAACCAAATTTTCCGATAGGTTGATGTGATGCGTTAATTGTAAGGACTGATAAAAGAAATGTTGATAAGAAGAAAATGTTAATAAGAAGTGAAGAATAGTTGATGTTGTTAGTCATTTGTGAGTTACTTTTACTTTGCTTAGAGGCTTCATAGTTTGAACAATCCTGTTTGATGTAGCAAACAAATATGATGCACTAGGGTATTAACGACCAAGGTGACTTTGTATGCATTGCATGGAATTTGACTCTACAAACAAGGAGTACTCTTGCTCATACCAGACATACGAAAACCCTGTAGAGTGTATGGGTGAAAAGCTTTAAAACATGTCGAACTAGTAACACAAGAGGTATTAAGAACCTAACTTGCCACTGCTACATGAAATGATCCAAAATGACTTTCACACATAGAACAAAGCAAGTATTCACCGTGGTAGTATAACAAAAATATCTAACAAATAGAGAACTGAAATGACGCTCAATTTCCCTCATTCCTTCCTCTCTAAATCCTTATGGACATCCTCGAGAGATCCTAGGAACGAGTCAATAATGTAAATAAAAAAGATATGACTAAAAAAAGATAAAAACAAAGTTGTTGTATCACTTTCTCTATCTATTATGAGACTAATATTATCCGGTGTTGATCATGTTTATCGCAGGAACAGATCCATTAAGAAATATCTCAAGATGTTGTTGGGAATTATCAATAGATAGGAGGTTATACTTAGCTTTGTTTTTGTCTCTTTGCATTCAAATCTTTGTGATTGTGTGCTTGAAAATTCTAGCTTTTGGTGTTGCTTTGTTTGTTTATCTGTTTTGTCAAAAGGTGAGTGTGATGATCTGTTTACTATGGAAGAACCTTTATTGCGGATAGGTGATGGTGGAAATAGGATTTTTGAGCTTTTTCAAATGTTTTTGTGCTTTTTAATGTTTATTTGATGTTGTCTTTGTTGTGTTTTCAAGATATTTGAATCTTTTTGTTTTGTCAATTGTCAAGGAGCTATGACAAGGATTTGGGAAGCCTCACATTACATGGATGCATTTTGAGATTTTGGACATCCTTTAGGCATTGGTTTCCTAGTATATACTTTTTCGCTTCTCATTTTCATCTTGTTACATTCTCGTATTGCGTGTACAAAGCTTCTTGAGTCAATAGCGAAGTTCTGGTGATTTATGAGCATCTATATAATTTTCCTTGCATTTTCTAGGTCAAAACCTCGCACTTGACCTTTAAACCCTCACCCTTGACTTAAAACCTTTCTCTTGACGTAAAACCTCGCTTCTGATTCATGCGCTCGCTGTAAAAGCTCGCACCTGATTGAAAACCTCATTTTTTATTTCTTTGAAGTTGTTTCCTCGCTCTTGCTTAAGAATCTCGCACTTGCTTTAAATTCTTGCATCTAAAAACCTCACACTTGATCTAAAATCTCGCACTTGCTCCTAAAATTTGGTCTTTTCTCTTGAAACCTCACTTTTTTTTGCTCTGTGATTGGTAATCAAGACTTTTTTCACCCTATCTTCAAACGACCATATCTTGGTCATACAAAAGTATTTTTCAGTGGATTTTTAAAAATGGGGTAGAATTTCATGATCTTTGCAATGGTGTAGGTGGTTTTTAATTTTTTGTATAGTTAAATTTTCCATTGGTTTCATGAGCTTGCATTTAATTTTATTTCATTTAAACCTTGTTAGCATTTACTTGCTATCATCCTAAATGTCATTTGTCATCATGTTTTATTTCATTTTGTGTTACTTGACATGTTTAGAGTGAAACCCTAACATTGCAGGTGGTCCTTAGACTACTGTATCCGAGGGAGAGACAACTTCAGGATCTGTTTGATCCAATTATCGGTTTTGTGGGTTTTGCTATTTTGTGAATATTTTTAGATTTTGGAACTTTTTGGATTTGTTTGGATTTTGTATTTTTTGACTAAGTTGGAAGAAAGCCTAATAAAAACATAATGGGACTGACCTAAGGCCTCGGGGGCTAATAAGCCTTGCCCACATTGTACATGTAGAGACCACATAGTTCAACCGTTTGACTCAAATCATGAACTTCTTTTTGGGATAAACAATTCTTGGATTGATATTCCACTTCCATGTCTAGAGGATATGTTGCGGGAAATCTACTTGAACTAGCTGTGGGGTTCAAGAAAATTTTGATATCTTAGACTGTTTGAGTGAAGGAATAATCCAATGATCTTGTTTTGTTTTTGATGTTTTTGATTATTGATATATATATTTTTTATTTTTACCCTTTTGCTTGGGGTTTAAGGTGTTGAAAACTTGGACTGATACTTCACTTTATTTTTCTAGAGGATATGTTGCAGAAAAGATTACTTGAACTAGCTGTGGGGTTCAAGTAACTGTTGATATCTTAGAATTTTTGAGCGAAGGAATAATCCATGTTGTCGTCATATTTGAAGGTTACTTTGGTAGTGCGTTGGTGGTACACCTTGTTGTTGGGACAAATTGTTTCAAAGGTTACCCTAATAGTGCATTGGTCGTATACCTTGTTGATGGGACAAATTGTTTCAAAGGTTACCCTGATAGTGTGTTGGTGGTATACCTTGTTGTTGGGATAAATGCCTAGATCACAACATGAGCTAGAAGACAGATCAAGATTTATTCTGAAGAAAGATACAAGCATTTCCCCTAGTGTCTAGCAATGTAGGTGATGGATTATCTTGTGATAGGATAACATGTTTAGATAGAGTATGCCATTTTGGACAATGCCTCATGGCTTAGATAATGCTGGATAGGATACGATCAATGATATGACCCATGTCAAGATGATTTTCATAAACAAGTATAAAGTGTTCACCAAACATTTTTCAAGATCAAGATAAGTTGGATTGGGATAAAAATGGATGGGTGGATGTTGTGAAAAGTACCGATAGATAATGATGCAAGTTTTATTCAGACATACATTTGTTTGCCAGGTTTTCACTATGGTACCTATTCTAGGAGCATCACAAAGTGGTTTTCACTCAAAGAATGTTTTATTTCTCTTTACTGTTTTTATTTCTTTTTGATTTTTTAAATATTTTTTTATATTTTGTCTATTTTTTTTCTTTTTTGCTATTTTTTAAATTATTTTACCATTTTGCCTAGGGTGTAAGATGTTGAAAACTTGTATTGATATTTCACTTTGTTTTTCTAGAGGATATGTTGTGGAAAAGCTTACTTGAAATAGTCATGAGGTACAAGCAACTGTTGATATCTTAGAAGTGTTAAGTGAAGGAATAATCCATGTTGTCGTCATCTTTGAAGGTTACCTTGGTATTGCATTGGTGGTACACCTTGTTGTTGGGATGAACCATTTCAAATGTTACCTTGATAGTGCATTGATAGGATACCTTGTTGATGGGACGATGCCTCGATCACACTGTGAGTTAAAATACATAGATCAAGATTTGTTCTAAAGCAAGATACAAGCATTTTCCCCCAGTGTATAGAAATGTAGGTGATGGATTATCTTGTTATAGGATATCATGTTGGGATAAAGTATGCCCTTTGGAAAATGGCTCAGATAATATTGGGTAGGATAGGATCAATGATAGTGACCCATGTCAAGATGTTTTCCATAAGCACATATAAAGTGTTTACCAAAATTTTGTCAAGATCAAGATAAGTTGGATTTTGAAATCAAATGGATTTGGGATTATTATGGATCAGCTGAGATGCTTCCACCTAAAATGGTACATGTAGATGCTCGATTAGACACACGATGCTTGTTTTCTAGGTTTTCATCATGGTACTTGTCCAAAGCGCCACCATAGTGGTTTTCACTGGAGGATGAAATTGCTCTTGACTATTTTCTTGATTGATTTTTTTTGATGTCACACAAGACACCTATTTACTAGGTTTTCATCATGGTGACAATTTTTTGCTCATGTTGAACCACTTGGTGGTGCTGATGTAGATACTACTGGTGTTGATATGCTTATTGTTTTTGTCATGACGTGCCAACAATATCCTACTTGAAGGAGTTGTTTTGCTAGGATACTGTTGCTTGAATGTAACCCCTGATAATTCTTGTCTTCCTTGTTGATATCGAAGTTAACCTTACCTTGATGGATGAAATTCCCTTTTTGATTTTTCCCCATAGTTTCTTTGACTAATGGAGTTTGACAGGGATGATTTTCTTTACTTTTTTTTC
The DNA here is from genome assembly GCA_007115665.2 of Sequoiadendron giganteum. NCBI lineage: Eukaryota > Viridiplantae > Streptophyta > Pinopsida > Cupressales > Cupressaceae > Sequoiadendron > Sequoiadendron giganteum. The sequence goes on along the minus strand of CM021100.1, from coordinate 692,927,580 downwards.
TATCCATTTGAATTTTGCTTGTCCATTTTGTTTTGTTGATTCTTTTGCTTTAATGACTTGTTTTGTTCTTGGGTATAGCTTTTTCTCTTATTGTTGACCCCAATTAGAGGGTTGAAATATGTATGGATGATGATTCATGACATGACTAGTTGTAGCATTGGTAGCAATTTCATCATAAATCTTCATGCTCTTTATTTTGATGCTTGCATTAGATAAATTTTCCCTCAATATTATAGAGGTATCACTAATATGTTTAGATTCCTTTGAATAACCAAGACCTTGATGCTTAGGATTGCCAATAATCTGCACTGGTTCTAGGATACCCTGTTCATGTAGGCCTAATCCTCTGCCTTGATAATGCATTTGTTGAAAGATATTATTTTCAATAGGATACATTTTTTTTGGAAACAAGGTGCTAATCCTTCTCTGCTCCACTGTGGATCTTCAAAAGTGATAGCCTCTTCAGTGGTACTATAGCTTTCTTTGACAAAGGTAAGTGATCGAAGATTATAAGTGATAGGATCCACCATATGTGGGATAGCTTCTCGATTGATATCTTCTACCTGATCTTGTGAAATATCAGATTTTAATGCTTCTTCAAGAGGTGTTTCTGATTTACTGTCCATGTAAAAGTCTTCCTCATGATTCATTTTTGATATGTCTCCACAGGATATTTCTGATTCTCAACTTATGTATAAGTATTCTTCATGATCCCTTTTTGATATGTCTCTTGCTTCTGCTATGTCTCAATCTTGTATACATATGTTAAGGGTAGGTGACTCTTGTTCCTTGGTAATGATATCAAGAGTATGTGACTCTTGTCTTAGATGAAGATCATCTACATGTCCATTAGGAGTAAGCATCTCATGAGTAGATGTATGTGTGCTCGTTATATGAATTTGTTCTTCTTTTGGAAAACATGGGATGTCTTGGAAGATATCTATCAAGTCCTTATGGTATTTTGATGATAGAAATTCTTGATCTTGAATTTTTGTGGTATCATCTTTGATATGCTTTGTATCACATTCTTGACATGGATCAATTTCAAAGAAAGGTTTGCTTGTAAAGGATCCTTGGATTTCCTCAAAATGTGGACATATGGGTGGTAGCTCTTTGTCTAGATTTTTTGCATTGGATTAAGAGTATCTTGATCTACAATATGTACCACCATGAGGTTGGATGATGTGAATATATCTTGGATTGGATCATTGCTAGACTTCGGTGATTGAGTTTGATCATGCTTGGGATTAAGCTCTTGCTGTATGTCGTCTTGCTCACTAGATGATGCAAAGACATTGTTAATGTGATCAGTGATGGATAGCTCTTGATCATTTCTTTCTAATTTTGAAATTGAGATATTGTCATTATTGTCTATTTCTCCTTGATCAATAAGTTCTTGGATGATGTTTTTGAGTATAACACATTTTGATGTATCATGACCTTTTACTCCTTGGTATTTACAATAGATCTTGTTATCGTACCATGGGAATTTGATGCTAGGTTCACCACTTTGTGGAGGTTTTGAAAGTGTGATAAGTTTGGAATTGACTAACTGGATAACACACCCTCAATTGGATCCCCTAAAGGTGTGTACTCACATTTAGTAGTATGGTTTGATTGTAAGGTTGGTTGTGGTGAAGGTTTGGAATCTTGATAACCATGTTGTGTATAAGGAGGGTTAAGTCCCTTTTGTGTGTTGTAGGTTTCTTGAGAGTGGGGTGCACCTTGATATGAAACTTGAGGGATCCTTTGATTTTGAGTTTGAGGCTTGCCTTGGCATTGTAGAACTTCTTGATACTATGGTTGAGGTACATTTTGATATTGCACTTGAGGTACACCTTGGTTTTGTAGAACTTCTTGATACTATGAATATTGGAAGTGTTGTTGATGTGGATATTGAGGTGTTTGTTGAATGATGTCTGTTTATTGTGGATATGTAATGTTTTGACTTTGCACATGGCATTGGTGATACATTGGATTTAAATTTTGTTTAATTCCTCAAGATCTTTCTCAATTTTATTTAGGGCAATTTGATGTTCTAGACTTATTCCTTGATGGGGGTTTTGAAACCCTTGATGTTGTTGCCCTACTTGATGTTGTGGCCCTTGATAAGAGTGATTTGAGAAATAGACCAACATGTTTTGGGGATGCTTTTGATACTCAATACCCTATCAAAAGGTCACTTGGTTTATATCCTCATGGGTCTCTTCCATCATTTATGGTGTTTGTCAGAGATCATGAAGTATGTATGCCTATTGCCACACAGGAGGTCGTAACACGAGTCTTTTGGATGTTATTTCTTCTTTCTCTTCCTCTTCCCCTTCGTCTAAGATGATTGATGTGGTGAGAAACTGGTGGGTTGTTTCGTTCTTCTAAAATATGAAGGTTCTTAAACTACTTATGGTGTTAGTTTGGTCACCTTCGATGTATGCGAGACTAGGTTGAAGGATTGGTGCTACAAGGTTCGGTTGTTGAACTGGAGTTGTTGGTCACCAGATGGTCATAAGGTGTAATGGTGTTTTGAGATGGTTGTTGTGAAGCTCAAGACCCTAGGGTTTGAGTACTGTTTTGGAATGATACTACTTTTCGAAAATCAAAATGCTGGAGAAGTTTTGTCCTCTTGGGAAGGATTCATTTTTAGTGTAGATCATATTGGGAAAAGTTACTTTTAGTTTGAGGATCTCATTCTAAGATATCATTGTAATTTTCCATCTTCGATCCATCTTAATTGATTGATTTGGGGGTCTCTTGGTATGTTGTTTTGATATGTTTTACTTGTACTCTTCTTTTTCCATGGATCATTTTGAGGTTCCTTTACTAAAATTATATAACTATTCAACATGGCATCAAAATGTATGGAGTGTTCTAATGAATGAAGGCCACTCTTTATATGTTGAAAATAAGGTACTTGATCCTACAAATGCAGATAAAAATATAAAATGGATGATTTAATACACCAAATCTCTTGGATGTCTTCATAAACTAGTTTCTCAAGTTTTATTTTTTCAAATTAAATCTGTAAGAATTCTCATGAGGCTTGGGGAAAATTGAAAATATTTTATGGTACTATAAATGAAGTAAGAGGCTATCAAATTGATAATGATCCGATGATTCTTGATCCTAATAACTTTGACAACATCTAAGACTTGACAACATCTATAAATACATCACTAAGGTTAATGATATAAGAGAGCAATGTTAAGCATGTGGAATTGATAAGAAGGAGATTAAGTTGGTCTACAATACATTGAACATACTTGGTCAAGTGATTATGCTACTTTTGTTTCTAGACTTCATACTCATAGGTTGACTATGGGGTTTGCATATACTATACCTTCATTTGCATAATTTTTTGAGATGTTAATACATGAGAAACAAAAGCTTATATTGATTTTTCTCATCAAGTCATCTAAATCTCAAGAATTTTTGGCTAGTCAGGTGAAAGAATCAAAATATATTGATAAGAAATCAAAGAAATCAAAGAACAACCCACATTCAGATCAACCAAAGAATAAATCATCTTCCACAGATAAATCATCTAAGAAGGAGAAGCCTACTTGTTCATATTTCAAGAAGCTTGTATATGAGAAACATTCTTGTTATAAGAAGGATATTAATTTGTTGAAACATCTTTTAAAAAAGAATCAAATTGATTTTCCTTCTAGAATGTCTAATTCACCTTCTTCTTTTCTTCAAAATAGTTTAATAAGGACAAAGGTCATGTTGGTATGGTTACTACATCAAGAAGAAAGGGAAAAACTCTTTGTGATTTTTTAGGTCATGGATCAGGGAGATTACTTTTAGATTCAAGAGAATCTCATCATATGGCATCTTCACAGTCCATATTCTCTTCTTTTGAGCCTTGTAAAATAGTCTTCTTTCCATATATTAGATTACATATGGTGGAGATGGGAGGACTCTGGAATTCAATCCTAATTTAGTTATGATTAGACACTTGGAGAGTAGAGAGAATCTTGTTAATGGGATTGTTGATCATTCATCTCAATTGTACACCTTTGCAGATTTTACTTTTGATGATGACATTGTTCCTTTGGTTGTTGATCACACTTCTAGTGTGAACCATGATTCAAAGGAGAAATTTGGCTTCTTGAATTTTGGAGTTTTCACATTGGCTCTCATTCTTGAGCCTTGAATTTCATCTCCTCCATCTTCTATTGCATTTAATGATGCTCATGTTGGCATAGTTTTTGCCTCTTGTGATTCAATATAGTAGGATCTACATCATCTTCTAGCTACATCTACTTGAGATGCATACTTGACAAACATTGATGATTTGTTTGTTGAGTCCCATATTTCAGATTTGGGAGACACTATTGATTGCATAAATCTTCTCTTTGATAGAGATGATCCTTCTTCAGTTGTTGCGAGGGAAAAATCTGAACCTCTTGTTCATTCTCTACATGATCATTCTTTGTAATTTGACGTGAGTATGGATACTTTTGGAAAAAATTTGGAGGAGGATTTTTTTGTCTTCAAAGGGGGCATATTTTCCTATGGAGTGTGTTCTACATCCATCTCTTAGAGATTTTGAATTGAAATTTTAGTTGTGTGGCCTAGAATTCCTATTTAGAGTTTGTTAGCTTTCAATATCGATGTGGAGACACTTGGGCATAGTTTGAAGAAATCACACATCATTCTTCTTTCCACATCTTCCTTTTAGGAATGGGAAGACATATTGCATATCATCTTGGTTTTATTTCTTCCTAAGGGGAGGAATGTTGTTTGGCGAGATTGGATCATCTTTGGAATTCAATGTTGAGCTTCTACCATTGTAGGAGACTCACCATTGAGGGTGGGTTGCATGGTCTCTCTTATGGGGTGTCTATTTACTCGCATGGGGTTTTCTCCCTCTCATATTTAATTGAGAGTATTTTCTACTCTCTTTTGGGGAGGAGTTTTATCTCACTTGGTTTTCTCCTTTTCTCCTTTGGTGAGAGATTGTATTGTATATGTAAATGGGTACCTAACATGGCTTCATTGTTGAGAACCATCTTTGCATCATTTTCATAATAATCTAATTCCTAATTTGTACTTAAGGGGGCATTGGTGTAAATATGTGTTTTACCTATCTAGGTCTTATTTACATGTTAAGTCCACTTAGGTCCTAGGAGTGAAACTTTCTAGATAGTGTTAGTTTTCACTAGATCTTATCTTATCTTTTGGAATTTAATGCTTGTTTCCTAAGTTATTTAATATTTGTTGAAGTACTTGTCTCATTATATAGGATTGAGACAGATTTCAAGATCTTGTCTAATCCTATCTCAAATTTTTCCTTTATAAGAAAGGCATCATTTGTACATCTTTAAGACAATTCAGTTTAGTTGAATCAGTCCAATATATTATTGCAATCTTGAGTATTGCATATTGGTCATATCTTGCATTCATTATTCCAAATTTGTGTTCTTGCTTTTCCCTCTTGTAGAAGTTTGTTTTTGGTTTTTGCAGGCGATCCTGGAGGCTTGAGTCCTTGAGTGACTCTAACAATATTCATAGAGGGAAATATGTCCTCCTTCCATACATGTCTATTTCAATCAACTTGGTGCAACACAGGTGCTTATGAATGTGGAATGAATTTATAATTTTGGTTACATGGTGCACAAGAAATGGCCTGATGGTAGTCATGTTACTCAATATTTGCATGTGGTTTTGAACCAGTCAAAAGCCCCATCATCGACCTCCAACTAGTAGCTTGACTAGGGAAATTAGATCCTCTTTCAAGCGATGTGTTGATTTTTTTCATTCTCCAATTTTGAGGTGTAACATAATTATTTGCACTAGCCATATTATTTTGACCAAGCCTATCTACACTATCACAACCCTCCTTTTGGCTTCCACAAAGTCCTCATTGCTCTGGTCTCTCTCAATGACCTACAGTGTACCTTTGACTCGGTCAATCAATAATTATTTGTTGTGACACCTCATACTATCCATCACAATGACATCACACAATCAACGATTTAGTGGATAAAGTCGACTTAGTCCACTCCCCCTTCATTAGCAGCGTCATCAAGATTTTATGTTACTACAATTTATTGTAATCTTGTAAATTTATGCTAACCTTTTGGTGGTAAAGTTTAACCAACAACCATAATTGTATTTGTAAAGGAGGGGAGATTTTCTTTTTTGTGTAACTTTCAAACAGGGGGTTAATTTATTGATTGTAAATAGTCGTTGGGAAGCTAGTTCCAACTTCAAAATTTTAGTATTGAGAAATTTTGGAAATTGTGTTATTTTAATGTTTTTAATCCTCTAAACTTAATTTTGTAAGCAAACTTCGATAGGGGCATAACTTTCACCCCTTATCAAAAATTTTCAAACCTTTTTTTATTCTATTAGATTTTTGTAAGGAATTTGATTTTGCATGTAAAAATAAGATCTAGGTTACCATTTTTTCATAATTTTTTAAAAATATCCATGAGTTATAAATAGAATATTTTGGCATTCGATCTTCATAACTTGAAAAAGTTTCTTACACATTGTTCTAGGGGCTACACTTAGCATTAATTATTCTTGGGGGCTCTTTAAATTAAGAGAGAAATCTAGATGTTTTTTCTTTTTAATTTGTTTGTTCATGTGATCATGTCTCTCACACTAAATCCCTTGCATTTGAGTATTCTTTCGTAATCCTCTTAATAAATGGAAAATCAAATGTGGATATTGTGGAAAGAAAAGGAATACACCAAAAGAATGTTAGTTTCATCAAATTGAGGAACTAGGTAAAATTCTTCTTAGTCATGGTATTGTCCTGCCTAATTCTTTAGTTCCAACAAAAGAAAAAACATCATCTAGTCTCACTTAGACATCTTGTGAGACAAAATTATTTGGGGATGAATAATATAGTCTGATGAATTACATTGATATCTCATCACCCATATCATTTGTTGCTACATCTAAATATGGTTTTGACTCATCCATTAGTTCCAAAAATTCTTTGCATCAAGATATTTCTATATTCTTTCCAAATCCATCACATTAGGATGCATATCTATGAGATATAACATATTTTTTTGTAGAATCCTAGATTGTAGATTTAGATGACAATATTGAGGAAATTCATCTCCTATTTGATGTCAACTTCAATGAATTTGCATCACCATTTCCATCTTGGATATTGCTTTTGTTTCACCTACATTGGATTCTATTGCGATAGATTATGCAGATATTTATTAGTTGACCTACCAACTCAGTTATCATCATTTGCAATAGTATTGAAGATTCACATTGGTTCAGACACAACCATACATCCATGGTCACTATTCTAGAATGACCTATGGTACCTGATTCATCTTGTCAAAATCTATCACATGTAAACATTGGATTGAATATCTTTAAGTATAATTCAAAGACATCATTGATATTATTTCTATCTTTGGATCATACACATAATTCAAAGATATTCACCTTACTTCGTGCATATTCCTATCTAGAATGGGAATATTGCACACATTTATGATATTGTTTCTTCCCAAGGGGATAAATGTTGTTCAATGTTCATGAATCATCTTCAACATCTAGTGCCAAGCATCTACCAATGCTACATGCATTATTTTGAGGGGAGGCTACATAGTTTTTCTTCTACTATTAATTTTGGGAGGAAGATTTTCCTCACATGGAGTTCATCGCGTCACATTTTTTGGGGGGTGACATGACCTTCTCTCTTTTCTCTCCTATGGGGAGAAAATTCATTGTAATTTGTGATAGAATTAGTCCTAAGAGGGTTATCACAAGTCCTCTATCTATAACTTATCTTCTTCATTTGTACATTTTATTTCATTGCATCATTTCTCTTTTGGAGAGGGTTTTTTAATTTCCCATTGGGTTTTCTCCTTTATTCCACTTTATGAGATATATGTACATGAGGACCTAACATGGTCTAGTAGACAAGACTCATCATTAGTGAATCCATTACTCCCTATGTTGAACTTAGGAGGGGTGTTAGTGTAAATAGAGTCATTATCATACCTAGTTAGCTAATAAACTTTCTAGGATTGACTGATTCATACCTAGCTTAAGTTTACTTAGGTTTCTTTTTCCTTTATCTCACTTCATAGCATTTAGGCATATGCCCTCATAAATTGAGAAAACTATTGATGCTTGCTCACACACTTGTCAAGTGAGCTCATAAGTGTTCCATATTTGGAGGGGTAGTTAGAGTTTCACTCCTACCTTCCCACCTCCTCATCCTTGCCTATATAAGCAAGGCTTGACCATTGTATTTACACACTCTTCATATTATATTTGATAGACATACTATTACACATATTTTATTCTCTTGTGGAAGTTATTTCATGCTCTTTGATCTTGAAATTCTCCAACAATTACCATAATAAACTTAAAACCCTACAATTATCAATATAGAAATAGAGATCTAAGTTATGTTCAAACATATTTATTGTGATAAAACCCCAGATTCATGAAAATTAAATATTATCACTTAAATATAGATATGAAATTACTCTATTATGTGTTGGGTAAATTAGAATTTAGTTGTTCAATACAAGCGCTCAATCAATGGATTACAGTATAAATATATTTTAAATAGATGTATTTTTTTTTTAAATTTTAAAAAATATTAATATATTTAGGGTTAAGAAAAATGGGCCTATTTTATAGTACCACCAATTAATCAATTCATTGAAAAGAAATGCAAACTAACTTTGCTTGATTGGTACTACACATAATAATTAACACAAATAAATATAATTGTCTATGGATTACCTTGAAAATAAAAATAAAAATGTATAATTAATGTATTACACATGCAGATTCCACACATCACCTCTCAAAATCAAACATCGACAATATATTTTTCATTCAACATGCCCTAGACTTTCATTCATGTAGAATTTCAAAATGGGTGTTACACCATAAACTAGTTCAAAACTTATGACTTTTAACTTTACTTGGTACTTCTAATCTATTTTCCCTTATATATATGTTTTCCAAAATTTACTATATTTCCAAAATTTTGATGAAGTTAAAACCACTTACAATGTTTTTTATTTGTGTATTTATACCCAGCCTAGGTGCCTTAAGTGAAACCTCAAGTACAAGTTGGCTTGGACTTTAAATTAATTTATGAGTCCAAAATTACAAGTTATAATGTTTATTTAATTCACAAACCCAAGATTAAATTACATGCCTTTATTCACTTTTGGGGCCTAAAAGAATTACAATTAAACACACCTTCAACTTATAGAGTGGTTTATTAAAATATTCAATATCATCAAAAGGAGAGAAAATCTTCATAGGAGGGTGGTATCCCTTATATTCCTACTTCATCTCTCTTTGTGGTTGTTATCCTTGTGTCTATATTGCAAATAAACATAAGACCCATTATATAGCACATTAATGACCATTTTATAGCTCCATCATAAGTTTGAGTAATTAATTTGTATATCTCGATTAATCAAAAAATAATACATATTATTTATGTAATACAAAAGAACCTGATTAATATGATATAATAAATAAACAAGTTCTTAAGGGTGGATCGGGGTCATGCTAGAATGCCTACCATTGCCTAAATACATTGCTTTACTTGAAATAGTCAAGGAATCATGCTTCAAGATTCTAACATGATTCATATCAAAAGTATTGAGGATCCAAAATTTTTGACATATAACAAAGTAAATATAATTAAATGCAATATATTAGGTTTTTTTACCTAAGGAAAGAGAATCAAGAGAGGGGATTAGCGATACATGTCTCAATATAGTAAAAGAAAAGCACATTAGAACAAGGTTGAACTTAGGAACCTGAAAAGGTAACATAATGTAAAATGGATTTTGGGAGTTAGGGATATTCAATGACTTGTTTATAAAGAAATCCTCAAGGATTACAATTGAATCAATGATCTTGAAGAGAGTGTAAGAGTAAGATGTCAAGGACCCAGAGTCATGAGTACTCCATAACTCAAAATCAAAGAAAATGAATAAGGGAATCTTTAAATTGTTGATTCAAAAAGGATATACAAAAGAAAAATGCATTCATGGTTAGGTCAACAAGAAGGGGGAGTTTATTATTGTTTATATATATATATGATTTTTACTCTCATTTATGGTTGGAAAATAATAATTTTTTTGGAGGGTTAATGATGCCTTCACTATGCTTAGTATGAGGGAATTTGATGGGATTGTTGGGTTGAGAATCTCCCTTGAGGTAGCTAGTTTGATTAATCAATTTGGTAGCTAATTTATTTAATTGACAAAGTATGTATACATTAGAGTTGGTGGTTTTGATGAATAGCTATATAAATTATATAGATATCCAAGTGATCATATAATTATTATTAAATTATATAGACAAATAAAATATGTAAATAAGGTGTGCAGGGATAAAAGAAGATTAGATATCCTTTTCCTTTGAATGTATCTCATTATACATGTACATCTACAATAGAGGCTCAAAATATAAAAAATAAATCTTAAAATCCCTATGCACTTATATACCATGAGATATCCCTTTGGTATCAAAGATTATGGGAAAAAATTTTACATTTTGGACCTAGATGTTTCTATTAGTCATATTTGGAAGATTATTGGGTTGATTGTGTACATGGTTTTGAGCTACAAAAAGGGATTGGTCTAAAATTTCAGTCCAACAAATGAAATAATATGAGCTTGGATGGTATACAATATGTATAGAAGAAGATGGTTTTAATATTGTTAGCCAAAGAAATTACATATACAAACAAGAGCTTTTTATTTGTTATAAACAAGCCCAAGAAATAGTTGTATGCTAAATTGGCTTAGCATAATTTTACAAGGACTTGTGACTCATCTCTAGATAGTCATAAGTAGACATAGAATCCATAAAATAAAACTAGAGCTTCAACATTTACAACACCCACAAATGTATACATATCAAGAAATAGGTCAAGTATAGGTAAAAGATGAGATGGAGATGATCCAAAGAAAGGATCTAATTTGAAAAGTGCATGTGCAAAAGGAGATGCTAGAAAGAGGCCCAAGTTACAAGGGTAAAGACCTTAGGCTTCCCAAGTTGTGCCAAAAAAGGATCACTAAGAAGAAACTAAAATTAGCCCCAAGGTAGATTCTATTCCATCAACGCTTCCATATTCTCCTAACATAGATCTATCCAATCATAAATCACCTCCCCCATCCCGATATCTAGAAGATATCATTGTAGATACTTCCTTTAGAACCACTCCTCCACCTATTCCCTCTCCATTTTTCTGAAGTCCCCAAAACATATCTCCTTCTCCTCTATAGCTAAAGGGAATAATATGTGAGAAGAGAAAGTGAATAGATGTTGCGAATCATGATTATGATATAGTTGCCCAATTTTTACATAAAACTACTCCCAAATATAATAAAGATAAAAATACCTCAAGGATGATAATTGATGCATCTGGAAATTAATATGTAGAGGTGGATAAACCTATTAGTGATAAAGGAGGACAATAAATAACTAAAGAAAATTATCAAATCTCTCGGGTTGATTTTGGACCTTCTATACATGAGGGAGATATTCATAATTTATAGGTATCAACTAAAAAATTGGTACATAAAATGGAGAAGGAAAAGGCTACCAAACAATAATTTGAAGAAAAAGTTCAAGCACTGACATCATACATCAAATTAATCTTGGATACTTCAACCCAACCATTAAGAAAAATATAAACTTAGATGACAAATATAAAATATGTCGATAAGGAGATGATGTAAAATAATAAAATATCAAGCATGTGTAAAAACATTAAAAGCATAGGTTGAAAAATCATGATTGATGGAATTTTATGTATAGAGGAATCAAAAAAATTATATTGACATACTAAAAGTAAAATTAAAGAATTAAAATATATACTCTTGAGGATTAAGAAAGAGGAATTTAGACAACATGCAACCATAGGTATTTAAGATATATCCAAAATTAATAAAATATTGGTTTCTGAAAATATTTTGATGCAACTTGAGGAATATAATATGCCAACATGGATGAGAAGTATTTAGTGAAAAACAAACCATCATTTAATTGAAGAAATTCCTAAAAGAAGTAGAATATATTAAATCTAAAATTATTGTAGGATGCTTTGCTTTAGAAGTGATATATTGTAGTAGGATATCTTTATTTTAAAGGATATTTAGTCTGCTAAATAAAGTTTCAAAGGTTTATTCTCTAAAGAAATTTTCAAAGGTTTAATCTCTAAAGAAATTTTCAAAGGTTTAATCTCTAAAGAAATTTTCAATAAGGAGCTTATTAGTGTTAATACAATGAAGAAGTTATCCTCCATATCAAATCTAATAAGTATTTTTCGAAAATATTTATCCATATTACTTATAAAATAAAGGAATAGAAGAAATCCTTATGACTTGGAGGTAGCATCTTTAAAATACTATAATTCCACAAGCAAAAATAGTGGCATTTGTAAAGAACGTCAAAATTTATACTGGTTCATCCTTGGAGAAGTTAGAGTATGCTAAAGAAGATATTCCAACAAATTATGATGAAGACATTTTCTATTCAAACAAATGCTTTATTTCTTTAATTATAAATTTAGTCATTTATATGACTTAATATGAACATGTTTTATTTATAAATTTATGATAAAAAAGAAATAATATTTATTTTTATTATTATCATAAGTTATGGATAAAATTTAGTTACAAATCATTATTGGGAGAAAAGCCTACGTATATGAGGCTTAGTTGTATTTGAAAGGATTTTTGTCTCTCACATTTTTGGGCTCTCAAGGATTTTTAGTTGAACAAATTTGCAAAGAAATATAAAATATTTTGATTGTACAATTACAGTATCTTCTATGCGTTGTTGTCAATCTTTCGTAGGTTACTTTGATGATAGTATTTACAAATCCTAAATTATTTTATGTGAAAGTAATCAATATTTATTTAGGTATTTTATAAATTATTCAATGTTGAAGAAACATTGCACTAAATGTTTGTTAATCTAAAATTCACACTATTAATAATTATCTTGCCTTTTTATAAGTTAACATTGGTATAACACTTTTTTTCAACATTGTTACATGCATTCCATTGAAGCAATTCTAGTAAAAAGAGTTTATTTTCTTTTAATCCAAGAAATTTGAGTCAATATTTGTAAGTCTATCGTTTAGGTTTCTCCAAATCCTTGTTCTTTATTTTCTTAAATAATCTTGTCTTGATATGTTTGGGTTAAAAATACCTTAAAATCAAGATTCTTTATCATAAGAGGGAGTTGCCCCTATCAATGCAAAAGAGAGTTGTTAAATTTTTATTTATTTTTCCAATAGTTGGTAAATTATTGTTGCTTATTAGGTAAAACAAAATAATTTTCAAAGGTAAAATCATAGTGACCAAATTTGTTTATCAACAAGAATCATGACATCACTTGAAAAAAATCCTTGAACCTCAATAAGAACCAATATTATATTTTGTGGGGAAGAAGGGAAAAGGAGAATTAAAGCACATAAAAATATGACAAACACAAAAGAGATTTAAAATAATGAAAATCCAAAATAAAATGACCAAAAGGCATTAAAATTAGCTAAACAAGAAAATCAAATGACCAACCCACAAAGAAAAAAAAACAACATAACTAAGAAAGCAACCAAAGGAAACATAAAAAATCAAGCACTATTAAAAAACCAAGAAATATAACAAAAGCCTTCATGGTTAACAATGAAAAAGACAAAAAGGAAAACATAAAGAAAAAAGTGAAAAAAATAAAGACAATAAAACACATGCACACTCTAACAACCTCTCATCGTGCCATGAACATAAACAATTTTAGTTTGTGAAGAAGCAATAAATTGCTAGAACTAAATAATGTAGTAGAAATAGAAGAAAAAGTGATGAAAAGGAAACCTAAGAGGACACAAAAAAAACATGCACACATTCAAGAAAAATAGGATAAATATAGAATCAAGGGTTGGTTAGGGGTTAGGTCAAATTTCTTGCTAATCATTAAGGTTCATAGATTATACATACTTTAGTGAGTTGTGTTGGATTGGTGGTCTAACAAAGAAAACCTCCAGAGTCTAATGAGAATGACTCAATGAACCCTTGACAACCATTTGGTTATAATAAATGTATGGGGTTTATATATTCCTTTACTCTCATGCCAACATGAAAAAACTACACAAATTTGAGAGCACAAAAATACTCAAAATAAAGTATGAAACATAGACAAAACTAAGATAAAAAGCAAATCAAACTAAGCAACAAAACAAGATTCTTTGTGGTTTTATTCCCTTGTTGATGATTCTGAGTTTTCTTAAACCTTATTGATATTTTTGTGAATTCATAAACTCCCTATAAATATTACATGTCTCTCTTTGAAAACCTTGTTGACATTTTCCCCAATTTTCTAACTTTTTAACTTTTCGATAGTTACACTCATCACTTTTTCAAAAAGTTTGAAAACTTCAAAAATACTAACAAACAAAGTTTTCAAGAAGATTCTAAAGTTTCAAAAACCTTGAAAACCACTAACAAAGTTCATTTCAAGATTTGAGTTCCAATTGAAGGTTACAATTTTTTTGGCATGAGTAGGTTTTCAAGCTCATGAAATTATCAAAATGGTGACAAAGGTTTTAAATTGATGAAAAAATAATCATTTAAGAGGGTTTAAAAACTTTATAAAATACCAATAGAGTTTAGCATAGCTCAAAAATGTTAACAATATTAAAACATAGGTTATAAAATTGGGGTCACTTTTCTGCTAAGGTAAAATGGGTCATATGCGCAATACAATAGTTATGTTCTTGACTCTATAGCCTAAAGGATAGAGCACTAGTCCTGTTTGAGATTACGACTTCATTCTACATCCTCAAGGCTCTTGTCCCTAGTAGGATCCATGTGTCATCCATGTTTTCAACTTTGGAAAATTTTGATCAGTTCACAACCAATTGTGTTATATTTTTTCCACCTGGTAGTCACATCCTTTCTCCTTTTACAAGTTGTTTAGATGAAGTGAAAATATTCTTGGGTTGAGCCTACCTCCCTCACCTCTTTTTAGTAGATTACATCAAATCATCAAAATATGTTATTTGTATTCTTATTCAAGTTTGAGTTTTAAGTGAAGTTGCTTTCCAATCCATTTCAATTGAATGACTTCTATTGAAAATACCAATTAAATATTTTTTAAGTATTCTTAACCTTTGAATTGGAAACACTTCAACATACAAAGAACTCATTGGAACCGTGTAAGCTCCTAATCAATCCCTTGGAATTGTTTTGATATTGAAGTAAGTGTTTTGGAACTTCATTAGTTCTTGAAAAAGGTAATTTTATTAAAGCATAAATACTATCATTTCACAAAAAAATTGGTAAATAAGTTGGTGTCAAGAATCCATTAACTACTCAAAGATGTTCCTAGAACTATATAAGTTGTCAAAGGTATGAGATTCACTAAAATAGTTAAATATTATAAGAGGTTTGACTTGATCATTAAAGAATGAGTTTTTCACATTTTAACTTAAAATATGGTTCTTGGCATCCCACTTTTGATCAATTAATTTGTTCCAAGAGCCAATTCAAAGAACAATTGTATCACTTCAAATAAATTAGAATAATCTGTGAACTCTAAATTCCCAAGCTCCCTTCGAGTGAGTTTTTTTTTGCCTAGGTATCAGCCACGCCCCTATGAAATCAGCAATATCGGGCTCATTTGTGTCGAAATATTTTTCGAATGTCGCCACGTGTCACCCAAGCGCTTCTTGTAAAGTTTCCTTGGGTCACTTTTCAAAATATTGCGCTAGGCTTCCACGTTTCAGTCGTTCACAATATTTTTGTGTTGCTTTGAATCGCTCCCCTTTCGGGCTTCGACCGCACAGCACATAACATCAGTTCACGTGTTTATTTTGGTGGACACCACGTTCAACGCAGTATGCTAAAGACCTCCACATGTCTTCATAGTGCAATATTTTCATTGCTCAAAGGGAAGTATAAATGTTGGGCCCCGACCGTTCACAGTATGATCTTGTAAAAGACTTCATCACAGGAGAGGGTCAGTCAGTCAGCAACCTTTCACCAACTGCCATGTTCTGTAACTACTACCATGAATGGATTGCACGTGTCTGTGCTTCAGTCTGTTGGGACCACTACTATCATTTGCAGGGGATGCATCCAGCCTTGTATGTTCTCGTTCATGACCTAAATCTTTTTGGTTGTAACAGCTAGGAAAAAAAATCATTGCTCATGATCGAGGCATCATTTTGGTGAATTGCTCGACAAGCTAGGTTTTCATTATAAATACTGCTTCTTCCTTCGAAAAAAAGAGTTCCAATCAGGTTCTGAATTGAAGGAATTCCAAATATAGCGGAGGAATTGATAGAAGAATCGGGCCTTTAATTGCTCTATTAGATTATTGTAAAGAACTCACAGATTGTTCCACTGTTCAAACTTTCTATTTTCTTTGATATTTGATAAGTTTTACTGTGCCCCTTATTGTACTAGATGTTTCATTCCTAGACTTCTATAAATTAATATAATTTTGTTGGTTTAGATCATGTCTTGGACTCTTCTTTATAGAAAAAGTATATGAAGTTATTTTATGTCACATGTTGAATCACTCAGGCTTCTATCTTTATTCTGCCATTCTGGAATGCAATAGACCACCTGCGGGCCCTTAAGTCATATCTCCAAGATAGATTTATCATGCCTAACATCTAAATCTCGATGCATTTCCTTAGTTAGATCCTTTATTTTATATGCTTCCTTTTCCCATTCAAAACCCCAGTTATAAAAGAAGTTGGCTTATTTAAAATCTGGAGGTCACTTAGTTTGGTGCAATAGGTCCCCCCTAAAACTGAGTTTCCCACAAAGGGTTGTTACCTTGCCAACTTTTGGCATCAACATTTTTTTTTCTTGGAATGCCTGATGGGACCACAAAAATATACAAAATCAAAAGGTTATGTAGATCATCGGCTTGCTACTGGGCCGTGAACCGCAAAAAAAACCCAGCTTGTTAGTATCCCCGCTGGTAACAGCGTGTATCCAAACTCGCCCAGTAGAATCATCAGATCCCAGCCATAATGTTGATTGCAAACTGAAATTATGTGGCTTGGGATGCCAGAAGTCCTCTCGTTGCCCCAACAACACCTACCTTATGGGCCCTTATCCCGGTCTCTGCTCTAAAAGCCATTCCAAAGTTCACCGGAGATGGTTCGAGAACACCATCTGAACATCTACAGGATGTTGCAGACGTATGCCTAGTGTATGGGGTAACAAATCAAAACGTATCACTGAGATTGCTTGCAACTTCTTTCAAAGGGAGAGCACTAGATTGGTATCACACTTTTCCTACCAATACCATTAGTACATGAGATCGACTCAGAGACCCCTTCTTTGAGAGATTCTCGAATGACGGAGACAGATCTTCATTATACCACCAGTTATCAACAATAAAGTGGACCCCATCCAAAGCCATGAAAGATTTCAATGCTCAATTTCATACAAATTGGCAGAGAATCCAGAATGCTATCCGACCATCAGTCGAGCTAGCATTCATGTTCTACCTAAAGTCCATCAACACTGACATTTCTATGATGATTCAGTTGCTTGGTGGGGCTATATTACGAGATGTATACACCATAGTGGTGAAGGTGAAGATCAATCTAATTGATGTCGGGAAGTTTCCACCTCTCCCCCTCATTCCGATATTCCCCAAAGTATCAATTTCTAACTAGGAGATGCCACCTACTAGCACAACCATGCCTCGCCCGCCATCTATATACACATATCCAAGTGTGCCACAAAATGTTGCTTCTACATCCAGTGCTTCAAGGGACGAGATGAGTGACATAAGGGAGATGTTGTGAAACCCGACTAATGAAGTAACTACCATTAAGCACAATCACGTTGTTCCCTTGAGACAAACCTATCAAAGCTATCAGGGTAATAGACCCTCCTACCAATAGAACTAATATCAAGGGGGCACGCGCATGACTCCGCTGACTCAGACAAATAACCAAATAGTACCAGTACCAACTCCGTTGGGAGCGACTTAGATGAGTACAAGCAGGGAGCTGACTGTAGGACATAACAATCTCACTGAAGATTTCAATCCCTAGTGCTATCCTTGCAGTGACGCTCATATGCCTTGAAATTGTCCATGTGGCAATTTATAGTAGAATATTTCTGAACAACGCAACCAAAACACAACGACAACTTCAAGAAAGTGTACATACGCCTCTTCCCAAATGGAGATTGTGGTTCTCACCTCTCAGATGCAAGGAATGCCCTTGGAGCAAGAAGGTGACATAGCTCTTGACCATGCCCTCCTCTCATGGATGGAAGGGGATGAAGCAATGTTCACATCAACAACCTCGAAGGTATAGTTCGACTACAACACCCGATCGAAGAGAAGATTCACAGGCGAGTCAGTCACTCCGTAGCCTAGGAGTATTCCGAACCAACTCCCTGACCCTTCTACATTTGACCCAGAGCCTCAAGCGTGAAAAAAATTGTTATCACCAAGGAAAAGGAACAAAATCTTCCACATCCATCATCAATCAATGTGGTGGAGAAATTGAAGAAATCTTTCGCCAATGTGTCCCTCTGGGATATCTTAGCCATTCCAGAACAAAAATCATTGCTGCAAGAAGCCCTACATAAAGATATAGTTGCACTGCCAATAGAGCAAGCTTTCGAAGGGATCATTGAAACATCACCTCCATCCAAAGTTCTTAGGAACACCACACAGAAGACTCCAATAGAGGAAAAGAGGGAAAACCAAAAACCTAAACCTTTCTTCCTAACTCTCATTGTAGGAAAAAAATTGTTGCACAACTTCGTGATTGACTCTAGTGCCAATACCACAGTCATGCCCAAGCAGATAGCTGAAGCCTTAGGACTTAGCTACGAGCCCCTAAAAAGAGGAGTTATGCAACTGGACGAGAACAAGGTTGAAACATTGGGTCTCATTAGAGAAATCTCATTAACATTGTTTGTCTATCCTAGCATCACAGTGTCACAAGATACCATGATCATTGGCGTTCCCCCCATGTTTGATCTCTGTCTATCATGATAATTTATGAAAAATATAGGCGGGTACCTTTCTTTGGATTGGTCTCAACTAATTCTCGGGACCAAGTATGAATCTAAGATGAATATAGAGTTGAAATCCCTGCATTCAGAACATGTGGCCGATGAAGCCATGATCAACTATGAGGCTTCCCATACTCCTCCCACAAGAGAAGAAACCAACACTTCTCATACCTCTTACGCTGAAAGGGAAGCCGTCAGTAGCAAGATACAAGGAAAAGAAAAGGCAATCGAAGACAAAGCTATTTCTGAAGAAGTCTTTTTGAGTAATTGTGCAAATACCAATCCCTTTGAAAATTATCATGCTACCGGTTTGGGAACCTACGTCATCTACGAGGAAGATCAAGAGTTGCCAAAGATAGCAAAGACCTCCACATATGAGAAAAATTTAGAGCTATGGATGTTGCACTTTGACGGTGCAAAGTGAAAAGTAGGTGTTGGTGTCGAGATATGCTTAACATCTCCAAGCAATGAGAAAATTCTCAGATCCTTCCACTTTCAGTTTGCTTGCTCAAAAAACAAGGCCGAATATGAGGGTCTTGTGCAAGGACTAAACCTTGTGGAGTGCATGGGCAGTAAACAAATAAAAGTGTTCGAGGCTTCTGGACTTATAATCAATCAAGTCAGAAATGTCTCTACTACAAAAAATATGCGCATGCGATCTTATAGGCACAAAGTATGGGACCTCAATGAAAGCTTTAAAGATTTTAACATTCATGCAGTACCAAGAGAGAAAAAATCAACTCTCGATCGCATGGCAATGGTAGGATCTCAACACGATCCTATTTCTGACTTGATAAAGAATGTACATTCAGTCTGGGTAATCATCTGACCGTCCATTCCTAACAATGATTAGAGCTGGAAAGTGTTCTAAAGTGGCGAACACATTGCCTCATTCATCCAATAGTTGGGTGAGTGTTTTGATCAGCTCTAGCCAAAGATTGAAGAAGCGAACGAAGGACAAATCATTCAATTAAGATAAAAAAAACTCCCAAAGGGGTTGGTGACGCTTGAGAATCTGTTCGACTGCAATGACACAAGAAACAAAAGGAGGAAGTTTGTGGCAAACCGAGCAGACTACGCTAACCTTGAGGTCGAAGGCGAAAGGAAACTAAAAGTTGGAAAGGAAGTCCCACAACATGACAAAGATAGGTTGATACACTTCTGCGAAGCATACAAGGGTGTCATAGCATGGTCTTATGATGACCTCAGGGGATATGATCTCGGTATCATTCAACATACCATAGAACTCACAGAAGGTGCTAAACCTATCCGACAAAAACAAAGGCCTGTCAATCCAAACATTGAAGCCTTGATGGTGCAAGATTTAGGGAAGCTAATCTAGTCAAAGATCATGTTTCCAATCAAACACCGTACCTGGGTATCTAACCTTGTACCAATCTGAAAAAAGAACGGGATCATTCATCTCTACGTTGATTGTTTCACAAAAAACCGCCAACCTTCGCGGTTTTTATTTTTATTTTCGCAGCTATGCCTTACCTTCAAATTGCTCACAACCTTCGGCATGTGCCACATGGCGTCCTCTCAAAGCTTTTTGCTTTTCATATCGCTTCGCTCTTTCTGGTCTCCATCTGCGCAATGCGTGGCCTTCTCTAGCCACTTTTCAAACTGGGCCCACCTTATAGTTTCTATCGCTCGTTGTCGCCCACGTGGCTCCTTCTCGGAGCTTTTCACTAGGCATCCCTTCATCTTTTTGCTAGGCCCCATCTGTGCGACATGTGGTAGTTCTTTATGCGCCAGTTACCTTGATTGCTACTACACCTTTTGTACTCGCTTGGTGCCATGTTTTCTTCTGTGGCACCACGTGTTCGTTTATGCTGCCGCATGGTTTTCTGTTCCCTTCAATGGCATTGCTGGCGTGCTCCTGGGCGATCATTGTTTTCTATGGCAACTCGAGGTGATCTGGGGCGTCAATCCTTGCTCGCAGATTTCTTTCTCTTTGGTGATTCAGGCGGTGGACTGGCCTATTTTTATGCAGCCTTTTTCCTCTTTTATAGGTTGTTGTTAAGTTTCTAAAAGCTCTCGAGCACTGGGAAAAACATTTTGTAATAATTTTAATAAACTTGAAGACTCCAGACTGTGCCAATCAATTCGGCCTTTATGTTTTTCATGAATTTAGTAAGACTATTAGTCTATGCTGTTATTTTCCTGTAATGTATGAATGCCTGTTCTTCAGCTTTTATGATCTTTCATAGCTAAATAAATACAGATCATGTTTTCTCAACTCCTCTGTGTTGGCTAAGGTTATGCTAGATTGTACTATGCAAATTAGAAGGTATTTTTTTATGTTTAAAGTGCTTTTGAGAAAATTTACTTGATAAACAGCATTTTGGTGGTTCAGGCCTTTGCATCCTACACTGTGCCCTGGTAAATTTGTCTATGATTTTGGCGCATCACCTGTAGTGTAGATTTCATATTTTGCTATCTTTCTAACCTTTTACTTTCCCCACTAAACGAAGAGCTATCTTCGATTTAAATCTCAGAGGTCACTTAGCTAGTGCACTATGTCCCACAATAGCTAAGTTTCCCATAAGACTACTGCTACCTGCAAAATCTTGCGTCAACAGTTCTTTTTCTGGCACGCCGGGTGGGACATGAACTAGCACATTCGCTTGATCTTATAAGTGTGTATGAGCCATCAACCTGTAACTAGGTCGCAGACTGCAAGATTTCTTGGCCAACTCGTACCACCATTAGTTTCTATGCATCTGAGAGGCCGCCGAGGTAGTCCTTCACCTCCTCTGTCTCCTCCTTAATAGTTGCCTACTTCTCCTGCACCTATGGCCGCTAGAAATTATGTAGCCTGGGATGTTGGCAATTCTCTAGTAGCACCTATATCTCCTGTAGTATGGGCCCCAATCCATGCTTCAGCTCTAAAAGCTATCCCTAAGTATTCCGGGGATGAGTCAAAGAAACCAACGGAACACTTGCAAGATGTGGCAGACGTATGTCTGGTACATGGTGTGTCAAATGAAAATGTAGCTCTTAGATTGCTTGCTGCCTACTTCCAAGGAAAGGTGTTGAACTGGTATAGGACTCTTGAGGCTAATACTATTGCTACTTGGGACCAGCTCGAAACCCCATTTTATGAGCATTTTTTGAATGCTGGCAATAAATCTTTGTTGTATCATCAATTGGCAAACATAAAGCGAGCTCCTCATGAAGCTCTATCTGATTTCCACGTATGGTTCCATTCGACCTGGCAGAGAGTGCCTATTGGTAGTCGTCTACCCCCAGATTTGTCGTTTATGTTCTACTTAAAGTCCATCAACCTCGATATTTCCATGATGTTATAGGCTCTTGGTGGAGAGACTCTTCCTGATGCTTATGTCTTGGCTGTCGTTGCAAAAAATAATTTGATTGCTGCTGGAAAGTTGGCACCGAGACCCATCATGCCATTGTTTCTCGAGTGCAATGCCATGGAAGCCAAAGTTCCTTCGACCAACGCACCAACAACTCCTCCCCAATCTATGTACGTATATCTCAGAACAGCCCTGAGCACAGCTCCGGTTGTGGCTCTAGTGCCTAATCCCTTGGTTGTTGAGATGAATGAGATGAGAGAAAAAATGTGAGCCATGACTAATGAATTGACTACCATGAAGCGACAACAATACAGTTATCAAAATCCAGTATACCAGAATTACCAAGGAGGAAAAGCTCCATACCAACAAAATCAGTGGCAGGATAGATCATGCGGAAATACTCAAGCTTAGCCGAATAACCAGATTGTTCCGGTGACTTTGTTGATGCAGACCATCCATCCTAGTTCAAATAAAGAGTTGGTTGCTGGACAAAAAAATTTAGCCAAAGACACCAATTAATGGTGTTTTCCTTGTAATGATGCACACATGCCGAGAAATTGTCCGTGGGGAAATTTGCAACAAAAAATCATGGACCAACATAGCCAAGGCGACGTACCTGATCCCAACAACCAATCATATGTCTCTCAACAGATGGACAATGTTGTCTTCGTTGCTCAAATGCAAGGGATGTCGATTCAGCAAGAGTGAGATATAGTTCCAGACCAAGCGCTCTTTTCATGGATGGAAGGAGAGGAGTCAGCGTTTCTAAATGATTTTCCTATAACTCAAATTCCAATAGTGCAGTCTGATTACAATACGTGTTCTAAGCAGAGATTCATCGAAGAGTTCACATCTCTACCAACTAATGCTTCATCTCAGCCGATGCCTTGGCTGTTGGCAGGCTTGTGTTTAGTCCCACAACAGACTAACGTAGGTCCTCCCAGTTCTTCGAATCCGCCTCCCCCAAGGCAAAGGCTCCTATGATCGTCCCAACTATTGCCAAATAGCCAGATGTACTAGCTGCGAGGCCAACACCAACTGCAAAACCTAAAGAGCAAGCAACTGTGACTCATCAGTCACGAGCGCAGTTCAATATGGTGGAATAATTGAATAAGTCCTCTGCCAACGCTTCTTTGTGGGATGTCCTGGCTATCCCAGAGTAGAAAGTGCTATTACAAAAAGCATTGTCGAGAGAGGAAGATGCGAAGGTGCCTAGTCAGTCCAATGAAGAAAAGATGTCTAGGCCGGGCCTGGATAAAGTGCTAACAAATCAACCGGAGGAAAAGAAAGAGGCCAGAAAAGAGAGTAAGCCTAAACCCAAGCCATTCTTTCTAACACTTATCATTGGAGACAAACTATTGCATAATTGTATGATCGACTCTAGTGCTAGCACCACTGTCATGCCTAAGAAAGTAGCTGATGCTTTGGGTCTAAAATATGAGCCTCTCAATAAGGGAGTGATGCAGCTAGATGAAAATAAAGTTAATACCATCGGGGTAATCAAGGGATTGCCTATGACATTGTTTGCCTACCCAAATATCACTGTAAATCAGGATATCGTACTCATTGATATTCCTCCTCTATTTGGGATATGTTTATCCCGAGAATTCACAGCAAATGTCGAAGGATATCTAGCGTTGGACTGGTCACACCTAATTTTGAGGACCAAACATGGAGCCAAGATGAAACTACTGTCGAAAAATTTGCATTCCAAGCATGTTGTTGATGAGGCTTTTCTCAACTTTGAGGCAACACATAATTCAATTACTCAGGATGAGAGGTTCAATGTGGAATTTCTAGAAGAAGAAGAGGCTACCAGCTCCCAGACGGAGGATGAAGAAAATTTATTGAAGGAGTTTATTGATCAGACCCTTTTGGGAATTATCACACAACTGGACTCAGGGCTTATGTCATACATGAGGAAGGGTAGTCTATGCCCAGAGTTACTAAGGAGTCCAAAGGCAAAGCACCCTCAGAGTTATGGAATTTGCATTTTGATGGAGCAACATGCAGAGCCGGAGCCGGAGTAGGCATATGTTTGACATCTTCGTCTGAGGAAAAGACCTTGAGTTCTTACCATTTCTAGTTCACGTGCTCAAATAACGAAGCAAAGTATGAAGGTCTTGTCCATGGTTTGAGCCTTGCAAAACGAATGGGTGCAAAGTAGATAAGTGTGTTCGGAGATTAAGAGTTGGTGGTCAACCAAATCCAAGGAATTTCTGCTGCAAAAAATGTCCATATGCGATCCTACCGACATAGAGTCTGGGATCTTATTGACAACTTTGAGGCATTTAACATTCAGGCTATACAAAGAGAGAAGAACTCTGAAGTCGACTGGATGGCAACTATTGGAGCTCAGTTTGAGTCGGCCTCCGAGTTATTGAAAAATAAGCATGCGATGAGAGTAATTGTAAGGCCCGCTGTTCCAAACAACAATCAAGATTGGCAAGTGTTCGATAGCGATGCACATATTGCATCATTTCTCTAGTCATCTGGGGAGATCACTGATCAGCTGCAGCCAAATATCTTCGAAGCTTATGGTGATCAAGTTATCTACTTGAAATCTAACAAGCTTCCAAGAGGCCTAGTCACTCTGGAGAGCCTGTTTGATTTTGATGATGCGACAAGAGACAAAAGAAGGCTCGTAGCTGACAAGGGTGACTATACCGATTTGTATATTGGAGAAGAAAGAAAGCTCAAGGTTGAGAAGGAAGTTTCTTAGAAGAATAAGGACAGACTAAGGTACTTTTGTGAAGAGTATCTGAGTGTAGTAGCCTAGTCATATGATGATCTTAAGGGATATGATCCCAAGATCATTGAGCATACAATTGACCTATCAGAAGGGGCAAAGCCGGTTTGTCAAAGATAGAGGCCTGTGCACCCAAAGATAGAATCTCTCATGTCACAGGAACTGAATAAATTGATCGCATCCCGAATAGTGTTTCCGATCAAACATAGCAATTGGGTGTCAAACCTGGTACTAGTCTGGAAGAAGAATGGAGACATACGACTATGTGTAGACTTCCAAGACTTGAATAGAGCATCCTTAAAGGATCATTACCACCTACCTTCAATGGAGGTAATTTTACAAACTGTAGCTAGTTCCGAAATGTTTTCAATGTTGGATGGATTTTCGAGCTACAATCAAATTCGGGTAAAAGAAGAAGACCAACATAAAACAGCGTTCACCACAAAGTGGGGAACATATACATATGCCAAGATGCATTTTGGACTCTTGAATGTCAGAGCCACCTTTCAGAGAGCCATGGATATAGCCTTCAAGGATTTAATCCATAAAATTATACTCATCTATCTGGATGATTTGACAGTATTTTCAAAAAATTTCAATGATCACTTCGATCATTTAGAGCTTGTCTTCCAGAAGTGCCAGGAATTCAAGATTTCTTTAAACCCAAAGAAATGTGTGTTTAGAGTTCCCCAAGGGAAGCTATTGGGGTATGTTGTCTCGAAGGAGGGAATTTCCATTGATCCTGAAAGAGTTGATGCAATCCAGGAGCTTCCGTTACTTGTAAACAAGAAGAGAGTGCAATCATTTCTAGGTAAGGTCAACTTCATTAGCCGATTCATTGCATATTTTGCAGGGATCGTTCGGCCTATTACCTTGATGCTTAAAAAGACCAGACTTTTAAATGGACAACAAAAGCCATAAAAGATTTTGAGTTTATAAAGGAGGCTATTTCTTCTACCCCTGTATTGGTCAACCCGAACCTATCAAAATATTTTATTATGTATGTTTTTAGTGGTGGCAATAGTATTGCCACTGTACTTATGCAAAAAGATGATGAAGATAAAAGGGAGTCTCCTGTTTCTTTCAACTCACAGACCTTAAAAGAGTATGAGGTAAAGTACAATTTTGTAGAAAAACAGGCCTTTACCATTGTGAAAGGGCTTAAGAAGTTTCGGTACTTGATATCATATAATAAGGTGATTGTTTGTGTACCTCATCCTAGTGTGCGAGAGTATATCATGGAAGGAGAAATCACAGAGAAAAGAGCCAATTGGATCACCAAGATCCTAGAGTATGATATTGAAGTCAGGCCCATCAAGACTATCAAAGGAAAGGGACTATTTGAGTACCTCGCTGAAAACAGTGAACCAATGACAGAGTTTGAAGTTCCAAAACATGTGTTATTGAACAAAGAAAGCTCTCAAAATGACTGGCTGGAGGATAGAATGAAATTCATGTAGATGGGAAGGTATCCGATCAACCTTCCTTCTTTTAAAAGGCATTTCTACTGCTTACAGAATAACAATTATGTTCGCTTGGAAGGTGTCCTGTTCAAAAGAAATTTTAATGGTGTCCTGCTAAGGTGTTTAAATGAAGAAAAAACCAAGAGACTATTGGATCAATATCACAATGGCCCAGCTAGAGGACTTTTTTTTGCAAGGACTACAACAATTAAAATTATTTGTGCTAGTTATTTTTGGCCAACACTTTTCAATGATGCATTTTCATTAAATCTTGCAATGAATGTCAGTTTTATGTCGAAAAGAGAAAGAATGTTGCTATGCCATTGAGGCCAATAGTAGTAGAAGAACATTTTGTTCAATGGGGTCTAGACTTCATTGGAGTGATTAACCCTTTCTCCTCAGCTAGACACGGGTGGATATTGACGACAACAAACTACTTCACCAGATGGGCAGAAGCAGTGCCATTGAAAAATGCAAGAGAAGTTGAAATTGTTAACTTCCTAGAGGAGTTGGTAGCCAGATTTGGTCCGCCAGAAACAATCATCTCCGACAATGCCAAAGCTTTCCTCGGCTCGAAGATGAGCCAGTTTGCACTAAAGTATGGAGTTTTCCTGAAAACCTCTTCCAACTATTATCCCCAGGGGAATGGCCTCACGGAGTCTACAAATAAAAACCTCATCAGGTTAATTAAGAAGATAGGCTCGGAACACCAGAGAGAATGGCATAAGAACCTTTGGATAGCACTGTGGGCAGACTGAATCACGCCCAAGCAGATACTAAAGACATCTCCTTATGAGATGGTGTATGGGAAGGAGGCATTGTTGTCTATTGCCATGGAAATCCCTGCCTTACAGTTGCTTAAATCTTTGGAGATTGAACAAAACAAAGAAATGGAGGTACGTTTTTCCGAGCTACTCGAGGTTTAGGAGAAGAGAGAACATGCCCTTGAGGTGATGAACAACCGCATATAGGTCGTAAAGAAATGGTTTGACAAAAAGGAATCAGATCAAGAGCTACAACACGGGGACTTGGTGCTCAAGTTCAACGAGCGCAGAGCAAAGCCCGGTCAGCACGGGAAATTCGACAGTCTTTGGGAAGGGCCTTTCAAAATTGTCCAGTGTAAACAGTTCAACTCCTTTGAGTTGGAAGACATGGAAGGTAATGCCTTAAGTATTCTAGTTAATGGGATACATCTTAAGAAATTTAATTAATTTTTCCTATGTGATGGCTTTGTAAATTGTAAATATGTAATTATTTTTTCCCTATTTTTAAGTTTTGGGGTCTTCTCAGTGCTTTATAAAATAACAACAATAAGTGCAAGAAATTGATAAAAAATTGTAAATGAGCCAAGGTTTGTGAAAAACATATATTATATATTTTGGCCAGAAAATTTACATTATATAAGATAAGGGCCAGTGGCCTTGTATTGAAATTTATACATATATCCGCTATGGAGCAGAGGCTGGAAAAAGGGAAAAAATGAAATTGGAGACTATTTTTGTTCTCAGATTATTAGGCATTTGATGGACAAGCAATTGCAGCAACTGGCAGTGCGAGATCAAGGAACACCATTCTTTTGAAGTCCTCGTACCACTGGAGGTTTTAGAATGGTTCGATGTAGTGCACCAGCATGAGGAAGTAGTAGCCGGTGCGGACCTTGGCACGATGCTCCTCATGAGTCTCCAACTCAAAACCGAAGAGGAAGGGCCTGGTTGGCACGCGTCTTCCATGTAGCTATAGTAGATGAAGGTTGCAAACTGAGGGGACCCCGCGATCAAATTTGACAACACACACTATTTGCTCCAGCCCTCCGAGGTAGCACCGCGGGAACACTCGCTTCGTCAGCTTCAAGACCTTGCATTTGGAGACACCAATTTCCAGTAGTGAGGTGATGAAGTGAGAGAAAATGCTAGTGTTGACCTGGTATTGTTCCTCATATGCCATACAGTCCTTGCCAAGAACCCATTTAATCACATTCACATATAACAGGTTTTTCATGCTTGTCATGCGCTTTAAGCGCCTACACCTAATTTTTCCTAGGAAAGCGGCTTGAGTCTTTTTACACACAAGTCTTATTGGCGTCTGCATGCTGCTTGTTACTAGTGCTAGAAAATGAAAATTGCTAAAGTAACTAAAGCTTGCTAAGCTAAGAATGCTAGGAATAATTATGATTTGTAATGTTGCTAATGGCCCTATTTATAGACTGGTCGAGGTTCACCTGATGAGGCAAGCCATAATTACGACAGAGGAAAAGTGTGTTGCCAAGCCTCAATTTTCAGTGTTGCGGCATGTGAAGTTAAGGGAATAATCAGGTACAGTTGCAACTTGCTCTGTTCAAGTTGCCGAATTCAATAAAGATTGGCCAGGTGTTAGCACAAGGAGCTGCTGTCCCATCTGAATAAAGGAAAATATTTTAAGCAAGCTATTGAGTGATGCACCCAAGTACAATTAAGAAAGTCAATAAATACAAAAAACTTGTGAGAGAGGATGGAAAGGTTGTCTTGGACCACTGTTCAAGAAAAATCAGACCCCACCTCACGCGAGGTCATGTCTCTTAAATGTGGAGAGCAATTTGGCAGGTTGGCGATCTTTTCGCACGCATGAAAAGCTGGTGATGCACATAGCAACTAAATGTGAAAGGTTGGCACGTACAATCGCTTGACCATTTTCACAAAAATCAAAAAACAAGTTGAGCATGCAAAGCACATTTATTGCGAGGGTTATCAAAAGATAAAATGGCTAAGTCATTCTCAAAAGATTTTTTTTTTCAGAAGCCAAATCATCTACTAAAATCTACTAAGGTTCTTGCGAATACAGAGAAATGGTTGAGATTGCAGAAAGTTTAACACAAACCCTAGCCCCAACGAGTATAGACGAGCAAAGAATGAAGGCATCCTGTGTACAAATCTATGGTCTGGAGTCTTATAATACCCCATGCATCCCAACAAAGCCATGCTGGCCCTTCACTAGTCAGGTGGACCAGAGAATATTGAACGCGATTCCTCCTAGAAACCAAGCTTTGGTTTTAGAGGATTGGGATAATGTATTTGATCCTGAGTTATCCCAGAATTGTAAGAGCCTTAAGGAAGCCGCATGCGAGAGAATGAAGAAATTAACGGACCCCTTCTGCAAGCGTCTTTGGGACTGTGGGCTTCCCTAGTATATGGTTCCCCTAGTATATTATTGCCTAGAAATTGTAGCAGCTTGCACGGCAAGCTTCAACCTAAACACCAGAGTGATAAGTGACACTAATTTCAGGGTAATCATCAGCCCTTAAGCTATTCAGGATATGTTATGCATCTAGCTTCCTTTGACATCGGATGTTGAAATTTTTGACATAAAAGGATGCATGATAAGTGGGGAGGGCTCAGATTGGCACCGCAGTTTTACCACACTGAAACTGCTAAGCCAACAAATGTCTCAACACAACCCAAATTTCCATTTAGTCTGGGTGCTTTGAAAGCTGGGTCTTCTATCTATTCTATGCTGGCCCTGGTGTGTGGTCTGGATACAGACAAGCAGGCTTTTAAGTTTTGGATGTGTCTCAACTTTATGTTGAGAAAGAACAACGTGGCTCTGCTTCTGGATTTTGCGAGAGTTATTAGTGAAGGGATTTGGAAGCAGCTGCAAGATTTCCAAGTCAGTTCTAGGTTTAGGTATCTCTCTTTCCTGGCCTACTTAATATTACACTAGAATCCAGACTATTTCATGACATTTATGTCTCTGGCTGTTTTCGATGAAAGCGGCCAAAGGAAGCCAGTTTCGACATGGACTCCTGTCATGTCGAATTTTTTTGATTACTATGTGTTTTTGGATTTGTTCTTAGCCCCAACTTTGTGGGCTTTGGATAGAGCTGGGATCAACATGTTCGCGTGCCTATCGTCAAGACAAAAATCCTGGTTGGGAAAGCTTGTGCCACCCTATGATTGGTTCTTTGGCATAGATTTCACTATGCTCTGCATGCGAGGTTTCACCTGGGAACCTTTCCAACTCCCACACTTTCTTTTTGACAGAGTGCTGGCCCTGGAAGCGATGAGGCAACTATGTAATATTGATAATGATTATTGGGGGGAAAACATTTAATCTCCTATTTGATACTGCCCGTCATGTTTGGTTCTGTGTCGCTGATCAAGTAAAGGACTTCGAAGATTGACACTTCGGAGATTCTATTTTCAAAGTTGGGTCATCTTGGGTTGGTAGTGATAAATGACACCTAATAATACAACCCTGAAAATAATTTGTCAAAGATTGGCATAAGAATTCCACATCAGCCGTGGTTATTCTGGGACCCCCGGAGAAATGTTGAAGAGGGGAATTTAAGATTATATGTAGGCCTTGAATATTTTCCTACTGAGGAAATGTGATCGCCATGGCTAAACTTCTACTACATAGCAGGGAAGGCCAATCCAAATCAGAAGATCAACTAGGCCCTATGCACCCAATTGCAAAAGCTCGAATGGTGTCCTAAAAATATTCGAGACTTCTGGATTTACCGACAGGAGATTAAAGCAACCACCAAGCTTTCATGAAGAGGTGGCTCTTGATGAAAAATTTGATGACATCTGGGAGAACGCCCATCCAGATGCGAAAAAGTCTCTAAACCCTTCAACGTCAAAGCAACAATATAGAAGGGAAGGGATTGCCACGGAGCCCGAAGAAGAAGTAACTCAGAATCCCCCTACCATTGAGGATAATCCAATGCATAAAAAAGATGTTGGTAAACGGCTTGCATAGTAGGAGGATTCATCAATGTGCAAGCGTCGGAGCCATCCAACTCCTCTAAATCTACCAGGAAGTGGGAAAGGACTACCAGTAGTAGAAGGCGGGTCATTGTAGACCTTGAGGATTCTTTGGATGGAAAGCGGACATGGACAAGAGAATCTAACAGAGATGAAGAGCAGCAGCTGGGGGAAGCAATTGTATCATCTGTAGCTCCTCACGAGCCTTAGGTATCATTTCTCCCCTCTTCTCTTTCTACTATGTCTCTAGTCTCTTCTTCGTCTACCCCAGCTTTTTCATCTACACCAGTTTTCTCTGTCGCTGGATATCTCGGGCAGTCGAGTCTTGCCTCTTCTGGTTTCCCACTTTCATCCTCTGCTTTCCATCCCTTACCCGAAACATAATTTGGTGTCAGCGCTGGGCTCATGGGCCAACAATTCTTATCCCTGAGGCCCAGCCCTTCGGTTGGTGCCTCCCCAACCTTTCGTTATATTGCACTATCATCCTCTTCGAGCAGCCAATTCATTCCACCATTCTCCCCAACCATTATAACAAGGCCTAGCAAAACCACTGATGCACTGAGTACGCTATCTTTCCCGCTAGCAGTCCCTCGAGAGTTTCCTTTTGCTGGTGGACTGGGTATCCCTTCCCAGGAATATTTCTTGCAAGTGGAGGTGAACAAAAGTGCCAGAACTAGCCGAATGCAAAAGAGAAGACAAAAGGATGTGGGTAGGCAGACAAAGCCTCTCTTGCAAACTGTGTTCAGTGAGAGCCAAAATTCATTAATGTTTGCAAAGATCACTCCCAATGTGATTAAATCGGTAGGAGAAATGCTACCAAGTGATTACTCTGTCAACGCTATTGGGCTAGACTTGCAACAGGCCCGTCCGCGAGACAAGGTTGAGCTAATGGAGGAAACTCAAAAGATTGTAACCACTTATTACCTTAAGCTGAATCGCCAAGCATCAAAAAAGGAGGAGAAAATCTAGGAGCTGAAGGGAAATGTTGATATCTGGGTGAACAAATATAAAGCCCAAGAAAATGAAATAAGTCACCTGGAGAAGGAGAGGAGTGCTTTTGAAAGCCAGATCAAGGAGCTGCAGGTTATGAGCATAGAAATTGTTCTGACACTCCAACATGAGGTTGAGCAGAGCCGAGCAAATGAAGAAAAGCTCCATGCTGAGTCCGTACAACTGAGTGAAGGTATGAAGGAGCTCCGATAGAGCACACATGACGAAATAAATGAAATGAATGCCACTTTAGAGTTGGAGATTCAGAAAACAAAGCGGGCCGAATTGGCCCTGAAGGAAAAAGAAAAGGAAATTTCCACTCTAAGAGAACAAGTGTCTACATTAGACAGAAGCCTCTCGGAGCTAAAGGCAGACTTGAGTAGCAGAGAAGCGGAGTTGAGTATCTTGAGGACCCAACCTATTGCACCACAGATGAGCTCATTGGAGATTGCCAAGGAGTTGTATGCATCATATTGGGATAAATTCAAGGCATTATGCCTTACTCTATAGCCCATCCTAAAATTTATGGCGTAGGCAGCTAGCCTATGTGGAACAGTAGGTGAAACAATCCAACAGATTCAGGAGGTAACTTCTGATAAGGTTCTGAAGGCTAGGATTTTGTTGGGAAAATTGTATACAGCTTTCGATGAGGCTCTGAGCGGCATGGGTATTGAGGACTGAACAACGACAGTCATGGGTGTAACCATCCTCATTTCTATGCATGAGGCTATCCAACAGGTGGCAGAATGCGGGGCCAGGTTGAACTAGGTTACCAGTGATATGCGGGAAAAGTTTTCCTACTTAACTCAGAGAGGCCTCCCTTCACCCTTCATTGCAGATTAGGCGGTAGTAGGTGTTGAACACATTGTTGCAAAGATCGAGGAGAAGAAGTAGGACCTTTCTATCTTCCAATCTTTTGATTAGTCTTTGACCATTGAAAAGATTGAAGGGATCATGCATCAGTTGGCATAGCTCTTCTTCCAACTGGAATTAGAGACGAAAATATCTGGCGGATTATCTTTCAAGGCAATTATCGATCTCAATTTGGCACATGAAAATCTACGAGCTCTCTCCACACCATCAAGCGAAGTTTGGATCAATCTGCAGGCTTCCCTCTCAAGGTTGTGAACAATTTTGGGATGCTGAACCAAGGTTTCTGGGGTTCTTCATTCAGTGAGCAAAATGTCCCTGCGAGTCGCCAAACTGTTTCAAAAAAAACCGCCAACCTTCGCGGTGTTTATTCTTATTTTCACGGCTGTGCCTTACCTTCAAATCGCTCACAACCTTTGGCGTGTGCCACGTGGCATCCTCTTGAAGCTTTTTTCTTTTCATATCGCTTTGCTCTTTTCGGTCTCCGTTTGCATGACGTGTGGCCTTCTTTGGCAGCTTTCCGAATTGGGCCCACTTTGCAGTTTCTATCGCTCGGCGTCGCCCACATGGCTCCGTCTTGGAGATTTTCACTGGGCGTCCCTTCATATTTTCTCCAGGCCCCATCTGTACGACACATGGTAGTTCTTTATGTGCTGGTTACCTTGGAATTGTTGATGCGTCTTTTGTACTCGCTTGCTGCTACGTTTTCTTCTACGGTGTCGTGTGTTGATTTCTACTGTCGTATGGTTTTCTTTTCCCTTCAATGGCATTGTTGGAATTCTCCTAGTTGATTGTTGTTTTTTGTGGTGACTCGAGGTGATCTGGGGCATCGATCCTTGCTTGCAACTTTCTTTCTCTTTGGTGATTCAAGCGGTGGACTAGCCTTTTTTTATTCGGCCTTTTTTCTCTTTTATAGGTTGTTGTTAAGTTGCTAAAAGCTCCCGAGCACTGGGAAAAATATTTTGTAATAAATTTATTAAACTTGAAGACTCCAGACTATGCCAATCAATTCGGCCTTTCTGTTTTTCATGAATTTAGTAAGATTGTTAGTCTGTGTTGTTATTTTCCTGTAATGTATGAATGTTTGTTCTTCAGCTTTTGTGATCTTTCATAGCTAAATAAATACAGATCATGTTTTCTTGACTCCTCTATGTTGGCTAAGGTTATGCTAGATTGTACTATGCAAATTAGAGAGTATTTATTATGTTTACAGTGCTTTTAAGAAAATTTACTTGATAAACAACATTTTGGTGGTTCAGGCCTTTGCATCCTGCACTGTGCCTTGGTAAATTTTTCTATGATTTTGGCGCATCTCCTGTAGTGTAGATTTCATATTTTTCTATCTTTCTAACCTTTTACCTTCCCCACTAAACGAAGAGTTGGCTTCGATAAAATCCCGGAGGTCACTTAGCTAGCGCACTATATCCCACAATAGCTAAGTTTCTCATAAGATTGTTGCTACTTGCAAAATCTTGCGTCAACATTGACTTCTATGACTTGAACAAAGCATCATTAAAAGATCATTACCCACTACCTTCCATGGAATCCATTTTGCAGACTATGGTAGGTTCATAAATGTTCTTTCTACTAGATGGCTTCTCGGGTTACAATCAAGTCCGAGTTAAAGAAGAAGATCAATATAAAACCATGTTCACCACCAAATGGGGAACATTCACATATGCCAAAATTCCTTTTAGCCTATCAAATGCGGGGGATACTTTCCAGCAAGCAATGGATATCGCTTTTAGTGAGCTAATCAATAAAATCATCCTCATCTATTTAGATGACCTGACTATGTTTGCCAAATCCAAAGATGACCATTTTGATCATCTGGAGTTGGTATTTAAGAAATTCCAAGAGTTTGGGGTATCCTTGAACCCCAAAAAATGTGTTTTCGATGTACCACAAGGCAAGCTACTAGGGCACGTAGTGTCTAGAAACGGGATTGCTATTGATCCTGAAAGGGTGAAGGCAATCAGGGAACTCCCCCTTCTAGTCAACAAAAAAGGAGTACAATCCTTTCTAGGAAAGGTAAAATTCATAAGAAAATTCATTTCTAATTTTGCAAGAATAATCCAACCCATCACCTTGATGTTAAAAAAGAACCAATTCTTCAAATGGACGAAGGAAGCGAGAGAAGCCTTCGAGAAGGTAAAAGACGCTATTTCTTCAGCCCCCGTGCTGGTAAATCTAGACTTTTCTAAATACTTCATGATGTATGTTTTTAGTAGCAGGACAAGCATCGCTACCATTCTGACCCAAAAGGACAACAAAGGAAAGGGAGAACATCCAATAGCTTTTCACTCCCAGACCTTGAAGGAGTATGAGGCGAACTATAACTTTATTGAAAGATAAGCGTTCACAATTGTAAAAGGAATCAAAAAGTTCTGACATATGAGATGTTGCAACAAGGTGATCGTTTATGTCACACACCCCAGTGTTCACGAATATATTATGGATGGAGAAATCACCGAGAAGAGGGCCAACTAGATCACTAAGATCCTGGAATACGACATCAAGGTCAGGCCAAAAAAGATTGTGAAAGGAAGAGAGCTTTGCGAATATTTGGTACACAGTGAAGAGATTGAAACAGAAGCAGAGCTGATCCTGATGAATGAACTTGAACCCAAAGAATGCTGGGTAGCGGATAGGACCAGATATATGCAAATTGGCAAATGCCTGTGAAGCCTTCCTTCTCAGAAAAGGAGGTTCTACAGATTACAAAATAGCGGGTATGCAATCATTGAAGGGATTATTTTCAGAAGGAATTTCAACGGTGTCTTGTTATGATGCATTACTATGGGGCAAGCGAAGAAAATTCTTGAGACATTCCATAGTAGACCCGAAGGTGGACACTTCCCTACAAAAACTACCGCCATAAAAATATTGCACGTTGGGTACTTCTGGCCCATGCTATGACTCCTACAACATGATAAAGGCCTGCAAAGAATGCCCATTCTACGCAAGAAGGAGGAAACATGCCGCTATGACCCTCAATTCGATAGTATCAGATGAACCATTCATGCAATGGGGGCTAGACTTCATAGGAATGATCAATCCAACTTCCAGCGTCGATCATAAGTGGATTCTCACAGCTACAGACTACTTTACAAGGTGGACCAAAGCCACACCCTTGAAGAATGCAACCGAAACAGAAATTGTGGATTTCCTCGAGGGGCTAGTAACAAGATTCAACCCGCCGAAGACCATCATCTAAGATAATTCCAAAACATTCTTAGGCTCTAAGGTATGTCAGTTCGCACTTACACATGGAATATTCTTGAAGACATCATCAAACTATTACCCATAGGGAATGGATTGGCCGAGTCAACTAATAAAAATTTAGTTCGACTCATTAAAAGAATTGGGTCCGATCACAACAAGGAGTGACATAAGCATCTTCGAACGATGTTATGGGTAGACTGCATAACTCCCAAGAAAGCCCTAAAGACTTTTCCATATGAAATAGTGTATGGGAAAGAAGAACTACTGCCTATCTCTATAGAAATACCTGTGCTACATCTACTCAAGTCTTTAGAGATTGAAGAAAATGGAACTATGGAATTTCGATTGGCTGAATTACTGGAAGTATAAGAAAAAAGGGAAAAATCCCTAGCAGCCATGACTAATCACCAGTAGGTGGTTAAGAGATGGTTTGACAAAAAGGCTTCAGACCAAAAACTAAAATGTGGAGACTTGGTACTAAAGTTCAATGAAAGAGCTGCAAAGCCTGGTCAACATCAAAAATTCGACAAGCTATGGGAAGGTCCTTTCAAAATAATTCAGTGCAAACAACACAATGCATTCAAATTAGAAAACATGGATCAAGAGCCATTGGGAATTCTGGTCAACAGAGTTCATTTAAAATTGTTCAATTAGGCTACAATTACTTCATGCAGGTGTAAATTTATAAAAAGTGTAATTAGTTTTCTTTTCATGTTTTGTCAGTCGGTTCTTTCTACACATTTTTCACAATTACGGGAGGCAAGAAAATTCATAGGGTCCATCATAATAGAACAAAGAAATTTTATGCTACTTGTGTTGTAGAACGTAAATTCAAACAAAAAGGATGCAACTCATATAGCGAAAACATAAAAATAAATACAAAGAAGTTCAACATAAGCGAGTATATCCATTATATATATGCTATGATTAAACATTGTCAAAATGGCCGTATGACCAAACATTCAAGAGCATGAACATATACATGGCTTCATTACATATATGTACGAGCCTTCTTTCAGGCGTATATATACAAAAGAGAAAAAGTGTGCCAAATTTTATATCTCTGCATTACGGGTATTGTCTTCATCGACTGGGAGATTGTCAGAAGCAACAAGAAGATTATCAGTAGCGGCAAGACCTATGGAAAAAGTAGCATCAACACCCATAACGGGCAATGAAGGAAACACATGGTTCTTGAAATTGGTGTACCAATCCATGTTGTAATACAACACGACGTAGTAACGCAACAAAAAATGGCATGCATGGGTGGCCTTATCACGATGCTCTGCAAGTGACTGAAGTCAAAAACCTCTTAGAAATGGCACCCATGGTACCACTGCATCCTCTTCAACATGCTTCCTCAGGTCATTGGCAACGAGAAGCCCTAGGCCATACACGACATTGCTCACTATCTCGCCGAGTCCCCCAAGGTACCTTTTCAGAAAGATTTGAAGTGCCAAACGAAGAATCATAGCTTTTGGAGCTTGAGCGTCGAGTAGTGAAGCAACGAAATGGGAGCTAATATCAGTATTCACCTGATATTTATCTTCATATTCAATACAATCTCTGCCCAGGATCCATTTGATGGTTATGATAGCTAGCGAATGCTTATTCTTTGTCATACGTTTCAAACGCCTGCTCAAAATTTCTCCCAGGAAAGTTGTTTGAGCTTTGTTACACACTAGCCTAATTGGAGTATTCATTATGTCAGCCTCTACTCAGAACACCTAAAGACTAGCGCTATACAAAATCTAAACCTATTAAATCACCCAATACTGCTTTGCTAAGCCATAGAGTATAATCCCACTACTGTATTAGAGCTTATATATAGAAATATCCGAGGTAGCCAACATACAAAGCATGATGGTAATTGAGTGTTTACTTGAAAATACCACCAAAGGGCCAGCTCGATATTCCAACCGAGTTGCATCTGTAGGTTCAAATTACTGCATGCAAACTTGAGGAATGGTAATCGATTAACACAAATTGGTTGCAGTCCTAGGTGATGGCTCATACGAGCAAAAGCTAGGTGGAAAGACACATGTTCAAGGCTTCGAGAGTGAATGCATATTTTTTCAAAATACTGATTGTGATTTCAACTTTATCACGTTTTGAAGGATATTAATTGCTAAAATAGACGAGGAGATGACAGGCATTGCACCAATGACTCAAATTCCCACGAAAATCATGCCGAAAGGATGTTGTTACCAATACAATTATGAATCCACGTCTTTTCAAAGAGGCAAGTAGCTTATTTCACATAAACAAAGGAGCTAGCAGTAAATGCCGAATCAAATGCAAAAGGCAACCATTACCTACCTATTCGAATGCAAGAAATCAAAAGAAAAGCCAAGTGTCGCATGCAAAAAGGCAGAGCATAAAAAACTTCTTCAACACGAAAAGGGAACTAAGAAGAACAGGGCCATCAAAGGATCCAGGTGTGGTGCAATTTCCAGCAAAATGCTGAAACAGGTGATTGTAGAGAATTCACTACCCCGATGTAAATTAAACCTTAAGTGAAAGGTTGTCTGGTTTCAGAACTGGAAACCTTGTGTTGTGTTTTGGGTTCCATTTATATCACTTTAGTGTTCTTTCTGAGAAGAACTTGCAAAGGATGGAGACCACTCAAGGTTCCCAAACAAAATTAAGGGAAGAGGGAGCACAAAGCTTATTTAATGTCATGTGTGCAGCACCAGGTGCCTACATCTTCAAAGACGTCTCTTATGCCTTGCCTGGAATACCAGGCAGGCCGACTTGGGTGAATACTCGAGTTGCTGAAAAAAGGAGCCTTAGCAAAGATAAGAAGCTAATTAAAGAAGAGTGGGAGAACATTCATGACCTCGTTCTTGCAAGAAACCCGAAGTCACTAAGGGAGGCGGCCTACGAAAGGATGAAAAGGAATAACGACTCAGATTCTTTAGCGCAAAAGTGTTGGTATAGTGGGCTTCCTCAATATATGGTCTCATTTGTACACCACTACCCTGAACTAGTCGATGAGGCAATCAAACACTTCAACTCGGAGACCAACACCATCGAAGGTTAAGAGGTAACTGTGAACATATGTAAAGGAGCTATCTGGA
The DNA here is from genome assembly GCA_007115665.2 of Sequoiadendron giganteum. Taxonomy (NCBI): domain Eukaryota; kingdom Viridiplantae; phylum Streptophyta; class Pinopsida; order Cupressales; family Cupressaceae; genus Sequoiadendron; species Sequoiadendron giganteum. The sequence goes on along the minus strand of CM021100.1, from coordinate 692,888,110 downwards.
ATATGCTCTGCATCCTAGAACAAAACTTCAAAGTACAAAAAATGGAGCCATTCACTTCAGCAAAAGGAGAGTCCTATTGGAGGAGCAGAGACCTCACAATGCATTTTTATAACTTAGAGACGCAAAGGCCCAAGGAGAATCAAAATAAACCGATGTGGATTTTAGTGGTGCTCCAGAGCTTTTATGATGTTTTGAAGGATGCATTCTCGATGATGGTGTTCGTTTGTGGACTGGACTCCGACAAATTTCAGCTAGGTTTGAGCTTCCAGCTTCGAAGGTAACATTCTTTCTTTGGTATGATTTCTTTGAATTTCTTGAGCAAGAAATACTCAACCAGATAGCAGAATACAAGCTTCAATGGAGGTTCAGGTTCCCATCCTTCCTCGCACACATGTTTCTACACTAGAATCCTGACTTCTTCTGGAGGCATTTCGATCTCTCTATCTTTGATGAGAACCAAAGGTGAAAGACAATTTCCACATGGACTCCTCTCCTCTCTGTGACATATGATTACTACACATTTTTAGATTTATTCTTATATACGATTCTATAGGATTTAAGAGGAGATGACACTATCTTAAGGTTCAGCTCGGACCAAACTGATTTCATGCAGAACTTTGTTCCAAGGTGTGATTGGTTTCTGGGCAAGGACTTCACATTCGTCCATTTGCGCGGTTTCATTGGAGAACCCTTCTAGCTTCCATCATGTCTTGTGGACCGGGTACTAGCACTTGAGGTTTTTCGCTAGGTTTCAATCATCGACTACACCTTTTGTAGTGGGAAGGAAAAGAAGAAAGGATTTTGCGATCCTCCGATAAGCTTCGGGACTGTGGTCATGGCTAAGAGGAAAGCTCACAACATACTGGAGGAAAAACTGGCTCATCTTGGGTTAGTATGGATCTGTGACAAATGGAATTACAACCCCGACAATGACTTACCAAACAAATATGTCAAGGTAACACATTGTCCCGACCTTACTGGGAAGAGCGTCAGAATCTAGTATCAGATGCATATGAATGTATTATTGACCTAGCTTACATTCCCACTGAGGATGGTCAGTCGCCCTAGCTAAGATTCTATCACCTAATTGGGCCATATGATAAGGCAAGGAAGATGGGAGCTACCCTCCATAATGATCGACTGAACAATTATGACTAGAAGGAGGAGAAGATCAATAACTTCTGGATATACTGCCAAGAAATCCAACAGACTGAGGCTCCCTATAACAACTTGGAGACGGATGACAGGTTTGACAAATTGTGGAACAATAAACATCCAGATTCCGACGAGAGCCCTGAAAGGGATTCCAGTTCGGAAGAAGCTGAGTCGTAGTCAGATGAAAGGGCTCAACCAGAAGCAAAAATATAAGAAACCTCGACGCAACAAGGAGGGAAGGAATTGAAGCAACCTGTCAAGGTCTCCTCTAACATATGGGTCAATATATCGAGTGAAAATTCTTCACTAAATCGCACTTGGACATTAAGCAGAACCCTGGCAACCTAACCAAAAAAATTTGAAACCATGGTGGTTGATAACTCACCACCGGAGAAGCGACGACGAACCAAGGCGCTTTTTGGGGAATGTTCATAGGACCTAAGCGCAAGTGAAGAGACGACAAAATTCCAAGGACCGCAATCATCCATACCACAGGTATCTCTCACCCCCTCTTCTCTAGTTTCGCAAACCATGGTTGACCCCGTTGCGTCCATAATGCCTCTTATTCCACACACCGACCAATGCGTTTCGACCTCTGCTTCAAAAATCATGGGAAGCTTTGCACAATCCTCTCATACGGCCCCATTTTCTCTTACTCCTCCATGAAACCTCACACCATTTTCCTTGGCCCACTCCATGTCCCAAGGCATCACACACTCGACCCCTACTACCTCCATAGATATATCCCTTGCCACAGGAATATCGGAGTCGATACACTCTTCCCAACAAATGGAGACCTTCACGACTCTACTTTTTTCAAGTCCTCCTAGTCCACAACTCGATTACTAGAGTATCCCACCTTTCTCACCCTAGACGGTCAAAATTCCAAAGAAGAAGTCACCCGGGACTGATGTTCTTTCATTCCCTTTCTCCCTGCCTCTCGGTGCACCTTTCGCAGGCGAGCTAATTAGATCACCCACATAATAATTGTCGAAAGGCAATAAAATTAAACAAGCATGAGCAGTCAAAACCCAAAAGAGAAGAGCTAAGGATGCTAAGAGACCAACAGAGCCAAAAATACATACTATTTTTCATGAGGCTCAACAGTCGCTACACTTTGCGACTATGTTCTCGACCATCAACAAACCACAAGGGGAGATGAAGCTAGATGACTATAACATGTATGTTGTGGGGCTCAACTTGAGCATAGCCCAACCAAGAGACAAGGTGGAGCTCATGGAGGAAATGCAATGAGTAGTGACCACCGACTTTCTTAAGTCTGGTCGTGAACTCAAGAAAAGGGAGGAGGAACTAAAAAACTTGAAGGATAGGGTTGATGTCTTGCTTTCCAAGGAAAAAGATATGGAGGATAAATTTAAGAACCTATCCTAGTAGAGAGAAGTGGAAGAAGAAAATCTCTGAGAAGAACTTGCAAAATTTTGGTCATTCGACCCTAATCTGGTTGTTGAGCTGCAAAAAAAGAACCAGAATTATCAATATCAATTGGCAAAATTGGGGCTGGACGTGCAACAAAAAGATGAAGAATTTCACCGTTTAGAGCTACAGATGCAACAAAAGGATGCAGATTTCCAAAGCCGTTGTGCTCAATTGGAGAATGAAATTGCAAAGCTTAATTCTACAATAGATCAAGAAGCGACAAACAAAGAGCGAGATGAGGCTAGCTGGCTCACAGAGTCACGGATCTTGCAGGGGCAACTCACCACAACAAACCAAAGGGTTGTGAAACTCGCACAAGATATAGAGTAGAAGAATGAGGAGATCTCCCTATTGAAGGCCTCTTGCATAACTCTGCAACCAATACTCTGATTTATGGCTGAGGTAACAGATCTCAATAGAAGAGTTCGTAAGGCGATCATACAATTTCATCAGTCCATCGAGAAAAAGGTTTCAGAGGTTGAGAGATTATTAAACAGGTTATATCAGGTCCCAGATGATGTCTTGACAAGAGTTGGGATTGAGGACCGAAGGGCCGCTGCTAAAATAGCCAACCGGGTCATCCACTACCGTGCAGTTATCCTTCATGCCAATGAATGTATCACCAGGTTGAATCAGGCTATAAATAGCATATGAGCCAGGTTCTCCCACCTAGTTCAGATGGGTTTAACTTCTCCATTCCTCGAGGATGAGTCAGTGGCCACAGTGGAGCATATCACAACAATAATAGATGAAAAGCAATGAGATGTGTCTGCCTTTCAGGATTTTAGCCAACCCCTTGTTGATGAGGATTTTGAGAGCATCACTCAACCGATCACATGTCTTCTGTTTCATTTCGAGTCATGGGATGATATATTGTCGATGTTGCCTTACAAAGAAGAGATTGAGCTGCATAGAGTGTAGGAAACTTTGCGTGACTTATCGCCTTGATCTAAATATGAGTGGCTGCCTCTACAAATTGCCCTCCCAAAGCTCTAATAGCACTGCCCAATGGATAAGTCTCTAGTCTTCAGGCCAGAAAATATTGGGTTCCTCATTCTGCAAGTGAAACACTCCTGATAAGTCACCAGAAGCTGTGAACTCTAAATTCCCAAGCTCCCTTCGGGTGGGTTTATTTTTGCCTAAGTATCGGCCACGCCCCTATGAAATCAACAATATTGGGCTCCTTTGTGTCGAAATATTTTTCGAATGTCACCACGTGTCACCCAAGCACTTCTCACAAAGTTTCCTTGGGTCGCTTTTCAAAATCTTTCACTAGGCTTCCACGTGTCAGTCGTTCACAATATTTTGTGTTGTTTTGCATCGCTCCCCTTTCGGGCTCCGAGCGCACACCACGTAGCATTAGTTCGTGCATTTCTTTTGGAAGACCCCACCTTCGACATGGTATGCTGAAGACCTCCACATGTCTTCATAACACAATATTTTCATCGCTCAAAGGGAAGTATAAATGTCAGGCCTCGACCATTTGCAGTATGATCTTCTAAAAGACTTCGTCGCAGGAGAGGGCCAGGTAGGTGACAACCTTTCACCAGCTGCCATTTTCCTGTAACTGCCGTTGTGAATGGATTGCACGTGTCCATGCTCCGATCTGTTGGGACCACTACTATCATTTACAGGGGATGCATCTAGCCTTGTATGTTCTCGTTCATGATTCGAATCTTTTCAGTTGTAACAGCTAGGAAAAAAATTCATTGCTAATTCATCATTGCTCATGATCGAGGCATCCTTTTGGTGACTTGCTCGACAAGCTAGGTTTTCATTATAAATATTGCTTCTTCCTTCGAAGCAAAGAGTTCCAATCAGGTTCCGAATTGAAGACATTCCAAATATAGTAGAGGAATTGATAAAAGAACTAGGCCTTTAGTTGCTCCATTAGATTATTGTAAAGAACTCACAGACTGCGCCACTATTGGGCCTTTTTGTTTTCTTTGATATTTGACAAGTTTTACTGTGCCCCTTATTGTACTGGATGTTTCATTCCCAGAATTCTATAAATTAATATAATTGTGTTGGTTTAGATCATGTCCTGGACTCTTCTTTCTAGCAAAAGTATATGAAGTTATTTTACGCCACATGTTGAATCACTTAGGCTTCTATCTTTATTCTGCCATTCTAGAATGCAACAGACCACCCGCGGGCCCTTAAGTCATATCCCCAAGATAGATTTATCGTGCCTAACATCTAAATCTCAGTGCATCGCCTTAGTTAGATCCTTTATTTTATCTACTTCCTTTTCCCATTCAAAACCCCAGTTATAGAAGAAGCCGACTTATTTAAAGTCTGGAGGTCACTCAGTTTGGCGCAATAAGTCCCTCCTAAAACTGAGTTTCCCACAAAGGGCTGTTACGTTGCCAACTTTTGGCATCAACATAATCATGTCAACAAAAAGATAAGTATTGAAAACTTTCTTGGCTCTTAAAGTGGTTCTTGGAACCCCCCTTTTCTCAAAGTAGTCAAAATATTATTTCTTAAAATCATTTCGGGTGAAAGTGGAATTCCTAAGAACACTTAATTAGTTGAAATAATAGTACTTGACACAACACTAGTTTTCAAAAGGTTCAAAACTATTAAAAATATATGAAAAGGTCATAATTTAAAATCTTAAATGTTTCTCATGGGCTTGGAGAAGTATCTAAAGTATTACAAGAATATATGAAAGGAAATTATATAAATGAAGATTAAAGTTTATATATTATTTGTAACTATTAATTGCTACACGGCGACCAAGGGTAATCTTGGGCCAGCTGGGTGTGGGGGAGTGATAAGGGATGAGAATGGAAATTTTATTTCAGCAATGGCACTCCCCTTGGGCACCCAGACCAACCACCTCGCTAAAGCCATAGGGGCTTACCAAGTCCTCAACCTTGCCCAAAAATTGAAGTTAAAAAATGTTTGGATTGAAGGGGATTCTAATAATAGTATTCAATGTATTAAAGGCTTTCAAAAGCCATCCTGGACTATAGAGAATTGGATTAATTTATCTAAGGAAATTATTAGCTCTTTTGAGAATCAGTTCGTTACCCATGTCTATAGAGAGATTAATATGGTGGTGGATTTCTTTGCCAATAAGGGATTAAGGCTAATAATAAAATTACGTGGCAGAGGAGTGATGGTTTAGAGGTTGATCTCATGACCTTACTAATGTATGATCACACCCATGGGAAGGTTCAATTTCCCCTACCAAATAATGATTAAGGTAAAGGCGTGTATTTCCATGTAGTCTTGGAACTGCTGGATCATCATCTTTCTTCATGGGCTGGAGTACCATATAATTAATTGCCTCATTAATATTTGGTGTCTCGCATGCTTTCTGGGAATTTTGGTGATCAAGTGTAGTGGCCTTTTGGAGTCTTCGAAGAAGGGTTGCATCATTGACAGAATGGGAGGTGAATGCTACAGGTTGGAACCAATGGATTGCAAGAAGCTGAAGATTAATGAGAAATTATGGCAAGTACTGGAGAAGGGTGACATCACGAGCTACTTGGAAAAGATTCATGGAAGGGATCAAGAGATCACCAGGCTGTTTGCGAAGGGTTGGAACAATGGCAGGATAAAACTCTTCGAGAGGAAAGTGGAGATTGATGAACAACTAATTTATGATGTCACTGGGATGTCAATGGATGGGCTTAAGTTCTACAGGGACCAGAAGCTCTCCGACCAGGCAGTTAAGAATTTTCCTAAGTCCGACAAGGAGAGGGAGGATCTGCTGAGAGCTACTAGGAGTAGCTATGACTCCACTAAAATTAAGTTGCTCTGGTGGGAGGTCTTGAGATTGATAATGGAGTATATTACTTTTGACGACATATATACTAGGGTTTTCAGTTATCACTTTGTGCTCCTGAACCATTTTCGGTACCAGGTCAGGGTTTCCCTTCCTTTCTATCTCTCCACCTCTTTAAATCTGAATCTTCAAGACCATGTTTCAAACTCGGTGAGGTACCCCATCATACATGGGGGTTTGCTTGTTCTCATTTATGAACACTTTAAATCAATGCTGGCTATTTCCCATCAAATCCCTTCTTCACACTTTGTTTTTGATAAGGAGGAGTTGGGTGATAGTTACATGGATAAAGATGAGTGGGATACTTAAATGGAGGAGGAAGAGTGCCCTGTGAGGGCTAAAAGGAAGGGTAGTACCAAAAGTAAGCCTAAAGCCTGTGCCCTTCCTAAACCTAGTGTGATGACCTCTACTAGCAGGGAAAAATTCATCTTCCCAAGGTTTGATGTAACTAAAATGAAGCCGAAAGGTACACCTAGTGTTTCTCCTCAGGGTAAGGGCAAGGAAAGATTGTGGAGGACCCTTCTTATGCCAACCAAGAGGAATCTCAGCATACCAATTCATCTAAGAATTCTAGCTACCCACCTACGGATAGGGAGGATAGACCTCGGTACCCCAGTGACCTTAAGGAGGATGATCACTACTTCAAAGCTGATCATGAGTACCTTGTTGATATCATTGCAATTGCCTGCAATGGTTTTGTGGATTTTTTCTGTTTGTTTAGGTAGACGTTCTTTGAGATTAAGGAGATAAAGTTAAATCAAAGGGCCTTTAACAATAAGCTGGAAAAGAATGAATTGATGGAAAATACTAATAAGGATAAAGATAAAGCCAAGGATTTGTGGATGGAAGATGAAAAGAGATACATGGTGGAGTACCTGAAGAAAACTACAGAGGACTTGCAACATTTCAAGAGCAACCACGATGACAAGCTTTCAAAAATGGAGGAAAAGCTAAATAATGTTAAAGAGTCCATTCAGAAGGTTCTGGAAATGAGCCACAAAATCCTGAAGTCCACTACTAGTACCATGAATATGATGGTCGAGAATCTAGAAAGGGTTCATTAGGTAAAAACTATTGTGGATGTGGAAGAAGATAAAGAACAAAGCCAGGTTGAGGGTGTAGGGCCGAGCAAACATACCATAGCCAACTTGGAAGGCGGATAAAAACCCTATGGATATTTAGGAGATGAAGAAAGCAACAATCAATATGGACAATTTGGAAAAGGAAGTTGCTGATATCTTGAGCAATCTGGCTTAGTGGGTGGTTTTTTGTTGGATTCCTGCTGGTTTTTTGTTGTGTTGTCTCTATGTTGGTCTTTGTTTTTATCTTTGTAGGCAACTTCTTATCTTTTATGTTGAACTTTCATAAGCTTTATCTTTACTTTATATGCTGTTAAAGGGTTTCAGGGCCCCTTCAAAACCTGCTTTTACCTTAATCAAAAACTATTAATTGCTATTCTCACACAAACTTGTGGCTTGAATATGGTTTTCTTACATACCTGAGACTATTCCCTACTCCACTTTAACTACTACATCTAACATTCACTTGGTCTACACTTGGTAGCAAGGTACATTTTTTGTCTCTACTTTCTTTCTTGGCACTAATCTCACTAATAAATATTTATTCTCAATGAACATAATCTATTTTTTGCCTAGTAACTATTCATAAACATAACTAATTGTATTACTTCATTTATTTAGGAACCTACTTATGGAATCTAGGAAATCTCCAAAAATCCTCATCCTATTCCATTTTTATTGATACATATCATAACTAAGCCAAGTCTATTGAAGGAAATATATGCAAATCCATTACTAACAATTTAAGGTTAATATTTTTTGTAATCTAATTCACCAAAGCTAACTAGTATCCCTAGCTCAAGCAACACCCCTAGTTATCAAACCAATGAAGAAAATATATAAATATCAAATAGTATGGACATATGTTCATCCTTGGAATTGACCTACCAAAGGTTGGTGACTTAGTGCTAGGGCACATAAACATAAATAATTTCTAGTGTAGAATGCAAAGTGATCAAATTTCTCTAGTTGCTCAAAGGATTTTTTAAAGTAGATCAACCCATGTTGTTAGCATCCCTATAATTATGCAATACATTGATTTGGTATTTTATTATGCAAAATAATACAATACGAGATAGATAAATTAGGACTATTAAAGATGAAGTCGTTGCCAGGCTAAATATATAGTCCCAAAACATCACTTTTAAGCTTCCACAAAGAGATAAATATATTGAGATCACTAATGAAATAGGAGAAACATATTATGAAGAACTCAAGGATGAATACATAATTGATGTCATAATCTTGGATAAGCAAGAAGAGGAAAGGGCTAGCAAGCCTGCCAAGAAATATATGTAGATCAAATATTAATGAAGACCTATCCAATATGATTATTCTCTTGAATGGGTGTTGTAAGGTGTGCACCCTTGGTCTCCTTGTGTTGTGCAACACAATGCTTGGGTTTGTGATTTGGATTAACTACCTCTCATGGATTCATTAACTCTGGTGATTGTATCAAACATTAACATGTCGATCTTTTGGTGCAATGGAAACCATCTATGCAACAATTTGTATCAGAGCCTAGGTCATGGGTTTGAACCCCTCACTTGTGCTGGGGGGATTGTTGCAAGGTGTGTGCCCTTGGTCTCCTTGTTTTGTGCAGTGCAATGCTTGGGTTTGTGACATGGCTTAATCGCCTCTTGTGGATTCATTAACTCTAGTAGTTGTATGGGGCATTAACAGGTTGATCTTTTGGTGCATAGTCAACTATTTGTGCAACAATGGGGTCATGAATTACAATGGAACTAATAATTCATTATTGGATTTTTTTTTATTCCTATTATTTTTCAAGGTGAATAGTTCACTCATTAGGGATAAGTTATAAGTGATAACATCTATAATCAATTAGTCAATCTTAAGCAAACACAATTTATATGACCTCGTGTCTATTTTATGCAATAACAAGTAACAAGATGATGCTTTCCCTTAGAACATGAGCATTTTCTAATGAAAAGATCCAAATCCATGACTATTAACCTTAATTGCTATTAGAGGAGAGCAATGCCATTTTTAGATGAGTGTATAATGCATCCACTATGATAACTATGAGAATGTTGAATGTAGACATTGTTGCTAGAATATCTATAGAAGAAAAGTTACCTTGATCATGAAGTATGGAGTCTATGTTATTCAAATACCTACATTTACTTGTTTTAATATATATATTTTTAAGGTGATACAAGTATCATATGTTTTCTAATACAACATTATCACAACAAAATTATGCAAATAAATAATGAAAATCAACAAGAAATATAAAGAGAAGATAGTTGGGTCCCATTCCCAATTTGCCTCAACTACTACTTATGTAAACCTTAATTTTATGCACAATATATTGAAAGGACTCTCACCAAATTAACAATACGTTTGTATGATAAAGTATTTCTATTTGACAACAAATATTATTTAAATACCAATCTCGAGTATGGTCCAAAATAACATCACATTCCCCATATAAAGGACTATTGGGAGGATTATGAGAATGATTTTGAAGTCAAATGAAGAGTATAGATGTGAATGAATTTATATAAGTTGAGGAATCTAATTTAGAATAAATAACCCAAGGAATTATGGTTGATAGAATATACCTAATTGATCTTGTTTACAAAAAATCCAAATAATATTATTACCACTAATTAATTTGGCTAAAAAAGAGATGACAAGTATCCTAAAAACAATTGTGAATGTTTTACAAATATCACAGGCTTAGATCAATAAAACAATTGTTAAATACACTATTAGTAGAAACTCTAGTAAAGAGGGACCATCACAAAGTTCAAAACAAACAAAGATCCAATTAATTCCATAGTTTTTTGTAGTTTAAATATAACTCAAGGGATGGGAAGTTTAATAAGAAGTGGAGGTGATGATAATCCTAATAAGAGATAGATTCCTAAATACTATTGTGGTGGTGATATTACCCCTATAAGGATATTAGAAATAAAGAAGCCTCAAGATCTAATATCTCAAGCAGATATGTCCACTTCTCTCCCAAATGTTGATCTCTTTACAAGGTGACAATATCATACAATAAACCCCTACACATGACTCAAATTATCTTCAAAATTCCCAAGATGTTTCTCACATTATAGCTTCTCCGCCCATTCCATAACAATAATCATTATCTTTTACTTGTGTCTTATCTCCCCTTGCATCTTCACTTACCCCACCTCACCTCCTCCACAAATTCTTATTTTTACTACAATCCAAGCCAATACTATGGAATATTCTATTGTGGTTGTGTAGTGTCATAAAATTGCACCTCGTGGTAATTTCACACTTGCACGTTTGGACCCCCGTATTTATGGTGCCTAGCCATTTATGAAAAGAAACGTATGAGTTAAAATTTCACAATTCCAACTCCATAAGGGGTAATGATGAAGCATCAACAGTTCACTACCTCATTTCTTGCAAAGTTATGAGCTGGACACTTTTGCGACGCGCAAGCGTCCTTGGACTTTATGAATCTAAATGAGGGAATTTTGGGAACTTTTCTCGTGACACATGTCATCGTGGAAAAATCTCAGATGTAATGGCTCTTCCCTCCCATTCACCCACACAAAACTCTCTCTTTCACCTTCATTCTCATTCATTCTCACCGTTTGGCTTCACAACTTGCTCTCTCACTTCTCTTCTCTTCTACATCTTGTTTCTACGAAGAAGCTCTATCAAACTCATGTCTTTTCAATAACCAAGGCTCTCTTACAAGCACTCAACATCATGTCTCTGAAGCCAAGAGGGAGCCACAAAATATTGGTAACACTCTCTTGCTATCTTGTCTATTTGCTAGCATATTTATTTTGTCTCTTTATTTAATGATATGGGTTCTCATCCATAGCGAGGTTTTCTTTTATCACTCGTCTATATTTCATGATACAGGTTCTCCTTCATCACGGGGTTTGCTTTTATCACTCATTGTGTCTACTTTACTTTGTGTCTTTTCTATTCTCTATCTATTTGATTGTTTGTGGGGGTGGAAACACAAAGCGGGGGTTTGACTGAGGTAAACCTTGAATGTTCAACCCCAACATTTTTCCTTGTTCGCCTTGTGTGTAGGTTGTTCGTGTGAAGCTTTGTGGGAGGATTCAAAGGAAAAAACCTTATTTGAGTTAATTGTTGTTGTTTTAATCAGAAATGCAAATTAACAAAAGATTCAACACAGTGAACAAAGAACACAAAATTTATCTTGGGAAAACCCTCGTACTCGAGGGAGAAACACCCAACTAAAATATATCTCATACATATATTGAATAAAGGAGCAACAAATCTGCTTTACAATCGGGCCAAACTCTAGGCTAATCTGAAGCAATAAAGATAGCACCTCTCAAGATGCGAATATACAATCAATAATGACTTCTCCTTGATGTTAATCTCTTAGAAGCAAAGTATCGATCTACTGAGTTAATGCAAAGTCCTCATTAAGAATGCGAACTTGTCTTAATAATTGATCGAATGAGAAGATGAAGATAATCACCTTGTATAAATACATAACATGGTGTCTCTTCATGAAAGGTCGGTCTTGTTCATTAATCAAGGCGTCTCTTGAATTAAGCTGGCCTCAATAAATTAAAATAATATATAAAGCAAGTCAATCCCTTGCATTAATATTTAAAAATTGTGGGAGAAAGAGACTCCCGCCGCTACAACATTAACACTCCCTCTTAGCTAGGGAGGTATCTTTCTCAATATCTATGTCATGGAGTCTCTCAACATGACACTCACAATGGCTACACCCATTTGTGGAAAATAGTTCATCATGGATTCACTCAACATGATATCGTCATGGAGTCACTCAACATGACGTCCACCATGGCTACTCCCATGTGTGGAAAGGAACATGTGCACAAGTGCCCATCATGAAGTCACTCATCGTGATGTCATCATGGAGTCTCTCAACATGACGTCCACCATGGCTACTCCCATGTGTGGAAAGAAACACATGTACAAGTGCCCATCACAGAGTCTCTCAACGTGATGTCATCATGGAGTCTCTCAACATGATGTCCACCATGGCTACTCCCATGTGTGGAAAAACACAGGTACAAAGAGTTCATCACATAGTTTCTCAATGTGATGTCAACAAGGGCTTGCACCTCATATTTCTCCGTCTCAGAGAAATATACACTATAAGGGCTTTCACCTCATACTTCTCCATCACAGAGAAATACACACTAACAAGGGATTTCACCTCATACTTCTCCGTCATAGAGAAATATACACTAACAAGGGCTTTCACCTCATACTTCTCCATCACAGAGAAATACACACTAACAAGGGATTTCACCTCATACTTCTCCGTCATAGAGAAATATACACTAACAAGGGCTTTCACCTCATACTTCTTTGTCACAGAGAAATATACACTAAAAACAGATCTTCATAATGATGTGACTCCCTTTGAAGCTCCAAGTACTTGCATCAACCTCCTGAACTCTTCATCCAAGGTTGCCTATGGTGGTTTGTCAAACTCCCTTTGAATGTTATTTCCTCCTCTTCGAGGAAACTAATCGCAATGACAATCTAAATAGGTTCTTCCTCTTCGAGAGATGTCTCTAGTTATGTGCCACCAACTCAGTCCCATGGTAGCAAATTGTGTCTCCATTCTTCAGCCTGCATGACTTCCTCACAGAATGCATCAAGCTCTTCCTCCCTTGAATGCAATCTCTCATCATCTTTTGCTCCTCGATCCATCTTGGAAGCATTTTTAGAGAGATTACTAATAATTTATAGAATCAAACTATCTCGAAGAGAAATACCAATGCTAAAATCATACAAGATTCACTATTCCAATACATGAACTAATAATTTCATAAAAAATTCATGAACATTATTCAAGGGTATGAAATACATATCTCTTTATTAATTTTGTTGCAGTCATTTACTCTTCTTGATAACCATCATCTTCGCCCGATGATGTAAGGAAACCACTTCTTTGATAGCAGATTATTGTATTCAAATACAAACATGCTTTTTCTAATAACTATCTCCAATTTAATCATTCCATAGAGTTCGGCTGCATCGAAAATATTAATCCTGGCTCCTTTAAATTCCAAATTTCCTCCAAAGACCCGCAACTTCATACAACCTCTATTTATTGATTCATTCCTTGTCTTTTCTAATCCTCCACGTCACCATCGATCTGCCAGATATACCGCTCTTGCAAAGTCGACTCTTCCAAAGAGACTTCCAATAAAGATTATAACATCGACTGACTTAATTCTATGAGAGTAACCCTATACTCATAAAAGGACTTCGACTTCATATACTGCAGCTCCTGGCCGCTTAGATGACAATTAAATGCCACGTATTCCCTGATGTCTATGTTTCCTCCTTAAAAGTTCATTCGGTGGTTGCCTTAGTGCCACGATTTATGAAGGAAGGCGACAACATTCAATAACGGCTGATTGAGGAATTAAAGTTAGATGCCGATACAAATATTTCCGTGAATTCTTGACAAACACCCGTTACAAAGCGACTCCTTAATTCTTTTTGTTTCTTTCTTCAAACATCCCGTCTCCTCCATTTAACTATGTGGCTTATTCAATGAAATAAATTTCTTGACAGATGGTGCAATAAAGATATGATAACTGCTCCCGATAATTCATTGCTTTCCAAAATGAACTTCAAATTATAAAACTACGAAATCTTTTTTTAGGTTGCGATTTCCAAACAAAACAAACTTGCAAATTTTCACCTCCCAAGATCCTGGGCTTCCCGTGAGGGAGACAGACCCAAACCCGCTCTGGTACCATGTTGTTTTAATCAAAAATGCAAATTAATAGAAGATTCAACATAATGAAGAAAGAACACGAAATTTATCTGGAAAACCCTCCTACTTGAGGGAGAAAAACCCAACTAAAATATATCTCATATATATTGAATAAAGGAGCAGCAAATCTGCTTTACAATCAGGATCAAACTCTAGGCTGATCTGAAGCAATAAAGATAACACCTCTCAAGATGCAAATATACAATCAATAATGACTTCTCCTTGATGTCAATCTCTTAGAAGCAAAGTATCTATCTACTGAGTTAATGCAAACTCCTCCTTAAGAATGCGAACTTGTCTTAATAATTGATCGAATGAGAAGATGAAGATAATCACCTTGTATAAATACATAACATGGTGTCTGTTCATGAAAGGTCGGCCTTGTTCATCAATCAAGGCGTCTCTTGAATTAAGTCGGCCTCAATAAATTAAAATAATATATAAAGCAAGTCGACCCCTTGCATTGATATTTAAAAATCGTGGGAGAAAGAGACTCCCACCGCTACAGCATTAACATCATCATCTTACCTTCCTTGTCATTTCTTTCATTTTTTCTTTTTGTTAAGTCAGTGGAATAATCAGACTTCAGATTTTGAGTAAATAGTAGATTCTTGGAGTTCTATGTGCAAGTTTACCTCTCTATCAGTACAAGATGCCAATACGTCCTTGAGACAACAACGTGTCATGTTGTCATTCAATTCCCACAGTGGCGTCCTTTGGCCGAGAGCTACCCTGCTTATCCCAATAATCTATGTAATATGCTCTTTTAGTTCCCAAAGTCCTTTATCCGTGAACATACCAAGAACTCTCTTTTAAGCACTTTTTTTGCATTCTCTTTCATCCTGAACCTCCGTCACTTAAGTCCATGTCATTGAGGTGACCGAGGGAAATTTACTCCCTTTAGACCCTGTTTGTCTTGGGACTTGGGAGTATCGAATCCCCTCCTTCATAGGTTGATAATCAAGTTATTATTCATATCAATAAAGCCATTACTCTTTATTCTCATTTAGTTATTTTTAGTTTACCTCCACCTTGGGTCCAACAAATGGTGATGAAGAAAAGGAAGATCACCTAGTTTTGAATTTTTCACAAATTTGATTAAAAAGTTTCCAACCCCTAAGAAAGCTAAAATTACTTCAAGATAAATGATAGACACTTCTTAGACACATAATATATCGAGATTACTAGGCCCAATACTAATAAAAATGAAGAATATATGATTATAGTTGAATACAATTGATATTACTAGAGTGGATTTGGGTCCATTGACCCATGAAGGAGACATTCACAATTCCCTAGTGTTAGTTGCCATGTTCTAGAGAATCGAAGAAGAAAAACAAACCAAAGAGTAGCTTGAAGAGTAGGGGTGCACTTTGACAACATGAACTATATATCAATTTTATGTATTGATAAACAACTTATAAGTGCAACCCACATTGTATCTATCATAATAATCACCCTCGATGATAATATTAATAAGGATACCATAACTAAAATTAGAAAGTATCAAGCTTATGGAATGTTTTTAAACTTGGGTAGACCAAATAGTTCTAGATCCCCTCAAATTCATTTAAGAGGCAAGAAATATTTACACAATGAATAAAATTGATAAGAAAATGACCGAGGATTAAAATTAATTAGATAGAAAAGAAAAATTATTATAGAAAAATGTAATTAAAATACCTCCAAGATATGACAACCACATATAGGAACTTGCTTATAGTTGGATAAGTTTTTACAAAAGTGGAAGAGAACCTCTCACAAGTCTAGTTCAAGAGAATTGAATGAAAAGTATCTATTTGTTGAGGAATAGTAGAAGCTCAATAATTTAGTCAATGAGATTAAACCAAAAATTTAAGTTGAATTTCTGTCAATTGGCTCTAAATTCTTGAAGAAAGATGAAATTGAACCTTTAGATTTGGTTGATCTTAAGGAAAATTTTCAGATAATGATCATGGAAGAATTGATTAATAAAGAAAAAATTGATCTCAAATATGTGAAGAAGTAGAAACACTATCACCTCTTCACTCAATGAATATCATAAGGATCTATCCACATTCCTCTAGCTAAGCATATAAATGAATGATTCATTGAACACTTGGAAAATTCATTTAACAATTGTCACTATTTTGAGCGATAAAGTAATAGCCCAAGTTCCTCATTAATTTAAAATTTATAAATCCAAGTCTTCTTTGCGGCAACAACAACAAATTATAGTTATCACACCAACAAGTCAAAGTTTCGAAGGGGACAAGCTTTCTTTTTCTCAACTAAGTTCATGACATATTCTCTTTTTAACTTTACTTCTAATTTTGTGTTGTAATTTTTTAATATTCTACCTTAAATTATTTATGAATTAAAAGTGAACTTTAAAATAGAAATTATAATTTCAAAAATCAGTTACAAAGCAATTACAAGTTAGAAAGAGTAAAGGTCATAAATACAAGTTACTGTCAAATGAAAGGAAATTTTTACTTTTTCACTTCTATACAAGAATTACAAAGAGATTGTGTGCTCTAAGATTTGAAGAAATAAAGGAATATAATTGTTGAACCATGAGTTGTATTATTCTCTATTGGTTGCAAGTTTTTTCTATGTTCAACTTGTGACTGTTCTTCATGTTCTTCTTTATAGATTGTAGATGTGAACTATCATTTTCTAGAATTAGTTTTGAACATATTTCAATAAGATTATTTCTATTTGCGAGTTAAATGTAGTCTTATCTTTCTAGGTTCATAAATTTATTCCAAACTCTACAAGTCTTTAACTACTAAATGTTTTGTGTAAATTAAATAACTTTGTATCTTTTCTTGTTGTTGCATGTTCACTTTTTTTTTTCCTTCACTTTTTCTAACTTTATTCAAGGAATTTAAAATGTCTTATATAATCCTATCCAATAATTTGTTTAGTAATAAATTATCAAGTAATCGTTAAGGGGAAAAGGTGAGGTCCATCTTAAAAGAATTAACTATGGGGTTATGCTGAAAAACATTCAGTGCTCATGGTAAATAAAATGCCCTAATGCCCATATAATCTATTCTGAGAAATCCCAAAGAGGATTTGGGAGACCTAGAAGCTCTACCTAGACATAGTTTGAGTGATTCTTACTTAGAGTCTTTAAAGTTTTAGGTCCAACAAGATAATTCTAGAAGAGTGTTCCTCATAAAATAGTAGTTGGATTGGTTGAGGAGCATGTCAACATATTGGGGTTGTTAAATAAAAATAATAGGAAGCTCTTGATGAGGTTATGAACCCTAGTGAGATTTATGCCATGTGGTTCCCAAAATGTTGAACCAAGTAATCAAGGATTGATTTGACAAGATATGGCTTATGCAAAAAGCTATAAGACTATAATTTATATATAATTTACATGCATAATATATAACATATATTGACAAAGAAACATCAACCAAGGAATCAAAAACATTACTTCATCATAAAATTTTAGAACAAACTTCTCAACTTGTTTTGGTACCATCATTGTCACATTCACAACAATTCTATCCTAATGATGAGATTGAATGCAACATTAATGTGAAAAATCTCAAGATTATCCCACACAAGCACACAAGTGATATGAAAAAGTAAGAATGTCCAAACAAGAAACTCTAAACTATCCTAAGAACAAACTTATGTTTGCATGAGACCGACCCCAACTCTCTATACCACAAGTCAATCTTCTAAGAAAAGACTCTTATTTCAAGGTTTGTCTCTTCACAACCAAAACAATTAGACCATTTATATTTGTAAAGAAATAACTACTTTGCATAAATAATCTAAGTTAATTAAATAAATGAAAACAATCCACTTATTAACTTAGATTCAATTTAGAGTTAGGTTGATAAACATGCAATGAATATTTGAAATTAAATGAGAACAAATACACCTAGCTTTAGGAACACTGATAAAGAAACATTGTTGATTTCAAGTTGGAGTCATTCACCATAGGTACATAAGTTGATACTCTTAATTTGGAAGATGTTTTAGGCTTTGGTGGTTTAGGTCTAAGTCCCTTGGGTTTAAACCTAAGTGTTGCAAGAATGATTTGAGATGCATAGAGATCTATTTACCTTCACCTTCCCCATTCCTAAATTTATCAAGACGGTGTTTATAAACACCTTTGGGGAGATTGTAGATCATTAGTGTCAAGTTCTTCCAAGTCAATTGAGTGCAAATAATTATAGACAACATTCACAAGCATGTAAATGATCTATATGAGAATGTGTTCTTTTGTACGAAAAATTAAAACGTGCTCTAAATATTTTTTCTTGATGATTGGATTGATTTAATTTTATGTTAGATATCTTTAAATAACAAAACTTAATAACAATTCATTAAAATGTAAGTTGAGTTGTCTCATAATCACTAATAAAAAAAGACAATACAGTCGAAATCTAAATTTTAATATTTGAACTTCAAGTTTAATCTTGTATACCTCGAAATTGAACTAAGATTAATTTCCAATGATGTAAAAATGAATCATGTAAAAAACTAATCAAATTAAAACAAATAATTTTTAAATAAAATATATAAGACATAAATATAATAAATAACTAATAAATGATGAATATGAGAAAAACTGTATAAATAGAAAATAATGAAATATTAACCAAAAATGGTTGTAAATGAAAAATAGTGAAGTATTAGCCAAACTTATCGCAAGCACTTGTTGAAATCTAATTATATTTAGATGTTCATCAAAATGGCCCCCAAAACTAGTGGGAATTGGCATGAGAATGGGAATTTCACCATAAAATTTTGTAAATGGCTTTTAAGAAGGGCGTCTGTGTATTTTGACTCTATAAAGAAGAATCCAATTCAGTTCTCCTATCTTCTTACTCCCTTAACATAACAATGCCCAGGAAACGAGCTAAATCTTCTCATACTTCTGATCATACGCTACACTCGGCTCCCAAACCTCCCATTCACAAACATAAATCTTCGATCTCTTTTAGATTTATCTTGTTTGCGATCATCTTTGCCTTCCTACTATTTATTGTGCTGACTTATCATCGCGAATGGCTTCGTCATAGAGACCCTGTATTATCGCCTGTTGGCGAGTCACACTCAGCGCTGTCTGTTTATGAGCGGGGGCTCGTTGCTACCCATATCTCCTATGAACAAGTGGTGGCTGTAAGTTCTATCAATGAATGATTCAGTCATTAGGCTAAACAAAGTTTGTGAATTGATTCTTAATGGGGAGTTTCTGATTGCATTGCGAATTTATGTTGAATACTGACGGCTGGGTTTAAATTAAGTTTTAAGGTGACCTTTTGCTGAAAATTGCAGGAAGCAGAGAGGTCCTGGATCAATAGGACTCATAGGCACTTCAATTCTATGGTTCTTGCATATGTTACCCCCTGGTTAGTCATTTTTCTTTCTTTAAAGATTAGCATTAGACTAGCAGACATTTGAACCTGTGATTCATAACTCCATAACATTAACTAGTACGCTATATTATCTGGTTTTTTTTATTGAAATGATTTTAATCATGTTCATGAAAGTCAGCTGTTTATTGCATTATCGAAATGATTTTAATTGTTTATTACTGTATACTGCAAGTTTCTTTATTGGAATGATTTTAATTATGCCCACAAGATCCAGCTGTCTATGAGCCCACAAACATTACAACTATCTTAATCCTCAAAAGGGGCTGAATTGAGGACACCGCTTCTTCTTCTTCTTAAGTTTGGTTGTTCTTCTATTGTTTTCCTTAGACCCTTTCTTGTAGCATCTTCAAAGATTTCCATATACCTGACCTGAATATTATAATAAGCTGGGAATTCCACAATGAAATGTTTTTGTTTCATCTGCCTCTATGGAATTGAATACACATATTCTCTCTTTCTATTCCTCCTCGTGTGTTAATTGTTTGCATATCTTATGTCTGATTTTGTGTCAGCTAGTCCTTATTTGGGCTGTAAATATTTTCTCTTGCCATTTGATTTCTGCCACGTGAATGAATTCTCATGATGTCCGTAAGTGGTGTTAAATTCAATGACACAGCGTTGTCGTTTACTATCTATTTTCTTCTTCCACATGACTATTCAATTTTTTTCCTTAACTTGATCTTTGATTTCTTTGTTAGTGTTTGAGCAGTCGCTCAATCTAATAAGTAATACCCCTCCTTTCAACCATTTGTTTTTTGGTTTAATCCCAATTCCTCTTCTTCTTAAAAGTTATTTTTCTATTATTGCCTTTGGTCGATAGGTCTTCAGCCATTTTGTTTTTTCTAGTATTTTAGTAACCAGGCCATAGCAGCTGTGTGTAAAATGAAAGTACCCAAGGTCTACTACTAATATATCGTAGTGGAATGAAGCCTTGAGTTTGAAAATGTTTGTAATTAATTGCTGGTGGATCTTTTGTATTAACCTCCGTTGCAAAGAACTCATGCGTTGCTGGCCCACACCTCACATCAGTGAAGGGCCACTGGAGTGACATGTAACCCAAATAAGACCCTACATCTCTTATGCACTGTATGTAATACTCTCCATCTTGGTATTTTATTTTGCTCTATATTTCCCAGCTGAGTTTGTTGTGAAATTTCTAGACCGAGATATTTGTATTCTAAATTTGTTATACGACTTCTAGAAGATTCCCTCCAGATTGGAAATTAAACTGTTCCTTTTTTAAGGGAGAAGACAAATATCTTGGTTTTGTTGAGATTTACTTGCATCACTATTTCCTTACAAAATAGTGTGAAAGCTCTTTAAGTGGCTTCTAAAGCTTTGATTTGTTTTTGTAATTGAAATTAGATCATTGTTGTAAAAGAGAAGCTTAACCACATAGTTGTTGACTCCTTTGTTTCAGGTTGCTTAATGAGTGGTATAGGCTGGTAAAGGCTTTCCTGTGTTTTGGCAATGCTTCTTTTCCATCATTCTTGCTACCATTACTTTCTCCCTCTCCTATGCCTCTCTTCTGGTTGCATGAGGGTTAGGTTTTCAACCAAGCAGAACTGTGAGTCTTCCAACAACTTTCGGCTTCTTATTATCTCAGTCTTATCATCAAGGTTCATTATTATAAGTTGAATGTATTTGTCTTTTCATACACTTTATGTCCATCGTGTTTGCTTGTTGAATTTGTACCTTGCATTTTATTTTGTCTTTGAGGAAATGTCTTTGCTAAGTTGCCTTTGTCTTCACCTTCCCCATAGATCCTTCAAATGCTCACTTGCTTCTGTTCTATTTAGTCTCTTTTTGAGGTATATTGACTCTTGTATGTACAACTCCAGTGACCATATAAGAAGAGTTGTTGAGGGAGTATAAATCTAATCACTGCCTTGAGAATCTCCCAAGAGATCCAATAGACATGCCTCATTACGTGTTTCTATAGCTTGCAATTGTTCTATGTACCATACTTATATTATTTCTATGTCTCAAGTACTGATACAATTGGCTTTTCTGATCCTTTATAGGTAAAATTATTGCTAACATTCTATTCTGTGTATTATTTTTTTTTCCATTTCCTTTTTAATTTCTTCAAAACCTCTACCTAAGTTCAAGCTTCAAAGACTTCTGTTAGGGAAGTTTTGTTTTTTTAACTGCTTTCTTTTTATTTTTAGAAGTCCATAAATTGTGCTTCACACCATCTGATACCACACACAGTATTAAAAAATAAATAAATTTCAAAGATTGAGGAGGTGCTAGATCCGATACTTGATCATAGCCTAAATGCTAGCATCTCCATTAGTTTGAAGTTGTTGCTGCCATGTTGCCTAGCTCCATGACATTTTGGTTTGAAGCCACCTACATTATTGCTCAGACCCTGGTTCAAGTTACTGCTAAAACCCTTGCTTTCCATCGCTCATATTTATATTATTGTTGAATTGGACACAATGAAGCAATCCGCTTGGAAGAACAAAGAGCTAAGTAACATTATCTATTATGACCAAAAGCAGATTTGCTTGGAAGAACAAAGAACTAAGTAACAATATCTATTATGACCAAAAGCGGAATTTCCTATGGATAGGAGTCTATGTATGTAGAAAGCAAGTTGGAAGCTAGTCTCTAGATGTAGTGGTTATGCAACAAATTCATCTTCAAATTCATACATGTGAAGTGATTTTCAGGCCTTGCAAATTCCCTGCCCTCATTTCACTCTTAATGGTTCACCCCAAGGCCTCAAACAAATGATAAATAAGGAGAGATGGGATCTCCTTGTCTGAGTCTCTTTTCAGCATGGAAGTGTCTCCCTTATAACCAAAAATAATGCCATAGAAAAGTCAAATTTGTCTAGAACCTTCAACAAGAATGCCCAAGACATGTAATCATCTGCCATATTAATATCCAGTTTAATCATCGGTCCTCATCTGTTTCCTTTTTGTTGATGTTTTGCAGCTATGGTCTGCACTTCATCGCACAAATTCCAAGGAGAAAACAAATTAAATGTATAGCCATTCGGCTATTTAACTTATAGCATACAATAAACATAAAAGAAGAAAGGGCCGACCCTATTATCTATTATTGTTTGGGCCGACCTCATTTATATTTTAACTTTCATTTGGTTCACTAAAGAGGCCGACCTAAGTGAAACGGCACCTTGTGATGTATATATGCAAGGTCACTTTGTCCTTGTAAAGACATGGAATCTCAAGCAAGTTCGCACTATTCTTCATGAGCAGAATTCGCAGTCCTAGAAGAAGTTCATACTTAATCAGCAGATCATCATCTTCTAGCAGCAGATCATCATTTTGTAGCAGCAGACCGATTTCAAGGAGAAACACATTCATTCGTATCTTTGCATCTAGGAGAGGTGCTATTATTCATTGTATCAAATTCGGCATTGTGTTGGGCCTGAGTTCAAGCAGATTTCTGCTCTTATTCCTTCAATATATAAGAGATATATTTGCTGGGTTTTTCTCCCTCAAGAGGAGGGTTTTCCCAGGGTATCTTGTTGTGTTCATTGTCTTATGTGTTGCATTTTATGATTGCTTTCTTTCTGCATATCTGTTCTTAAAACAACAACATGGTATCAGAGCAGGTCTGTAAAAGATCTAATCAGATATGTCAAAGAAATGAAGCAAGTTAAGTATCAGGAGAAGTTGAAAATTGCTAAGGGAGTCGGCATGTTAAAATGATGAATTTATCGGGAGATTCTTGACTGCTAGCCACTGCCGATGAAGTGCCGCTGGATAATCTTTATAGTGATGAAGTCGGTATTCTGAAAAATTATATTACCATCACTATTTGATATCGTGGGAGTATTATCGGGTCTATATGAGTCACTAAAGATCAAGCGATGACAATAAGTTGAGTTGTCGTTACCAGCAATAGCACAAATCGCTTTATGAAGAATTTAAGAAGAATCGGGCCCATGAAATCTTGGTGATTAGTTCCATCGGGCATACTAAGAAATACGCGTCCAATACAATGAAAGGATTTCAGGGAGAAAATCAATCGAAGTTCTTTACAGATGGCCGGCTTCATTCTGGAAGCTATACGATCTTCATTAACAATATGATCTCTGGCCGGTGTCATCACAAGCACTAGGAATCAACTTCAGGCAGTCTATGGTGAAGATCATGCGACCTCATCTGAACACACAATTTTAAGTGTCGAGTCCTCTCAGAAGAGATCAGCGTGTTGGGATTATGATGATTGTTGTCGGCATGAGCTCTCTTCCGCATCTAGTGATTGTTGTCGCCTTCTATATCTTCATATAGGAATAGGAATCATTGCGTGTGTAGAAAGCTTGGCGCTGGAAGTTAGGCCGATCTCAAAGCCTTCGATCATTGAAGAATTTGAGTTAGCCTCCTTCTAACCGCTTTATTAATTTTACCATGGAGAAGTTTTTCGAATGGGCTTTGACTAAAGAAAAAGAAGATGAGGAGGCTCGGGATTCTATCAAGAAGGAGTAATCTTCTAGGTCTTGCATATAAAGCACCTTTATCATAGACGGAGGAATGGCCAATATTCTCATACAGTTTGGATAAGTGTGGGTCTGAAAACAGCTCTGACTGTTGCAGTGCCTAAAAGGAAATTGACTTGTGAAAGTCAACCTACAGAAATTCAGCCAATGATCCTGCTCGCAGATAGTTCAGACTATAGCGAAGTTGTGATTATATAGCAACTCTGAAGGAGGCAAGAGGAGTCTCAACTTCAGGTCTAGTGCTACCGTGTATCAACATTAAAAAGCCCAAAGCCGGAGATAGGACATTAGCCTTGTGACAGTTGTTGGGGGGTTACTTGACTCAAACCAAGTCTGGTAAATTGCTGCACAAGAGTATTATGCAGCTATGAGGGTCATAGGTGAATATAGAAGCTAGACGTGGGATTGAAGTCACATGCTGGGCTGCTACAGGAGGTCTGAGAGTGAAGACATGGAGACCGGATGCAAGGGCACTTGGGTATATGAATTCAAACTGCCTAATTCATCACTCCTGGGTGTTGTTGTTCACTTGTTGCCACTGGGTGTGAAGGTTTCTATGTGTCTCCTCAGTGCTGGGTGCGATTACTTGTTGCTACAGTCGTTCCTATACTACTGCAACTATCTCAGACCTCTGCTAAAGTCTCAAAACCATGATAAGAGGACAAAGTAGTTATTAATTCATGTACTTCTGTACAATAAGGAAATCACATACTGATTATACATGATAATTATCTGATTTCAAGCAAACCCTTCATGATGGGCACCAATGGTCTTTACGACCTCGTAGACAAGAGCCCGACTGTCGTCAGATCATGCTGCTTATGGTTGATGGTTGAGCTCGAGTTGTAGAATGGCTGCAACCTAAAAGAGATAAGTATTTATTCTGTCTATAATTTTTTTTTAGATTCAATTTGCTGAGTTATGCAAAGCTGACATTATTTACTTAGGAGTATGTGTGACCAGTAAATAGTGATCACTGTAATAAGATTCTTTAGATTTATTCATTGCAAATAGGATCATGCCAATTTGTGAAGTTTGTCCTTTATTTTGCTGAGATTAGCTCTTCTGTGAAATTGAAAGAAAGACATGTCATGATTAATGAATTAATTATCTATTACTCAAGAGATTTTGAAATCCATGAGATAAGTATTACATGGTTGAATAATGTTCATAAATTGTTTTGTAGTTATTAGTTCATGCTCTAACATTGAGACAACTTGAGCATCAAGCAATCTGCATCTGGAAAGATTGGATATCGAAGTCATACTGAATGGAGAAATGATCAAGCTTGGAGTCATAGCTTGCAATCATTGGGCTACATTGATGACTGAAGATATCTCTTGAAGTCAATGTACCTTTCAGGTCATCATTGTATTCAAACTATGAAGGCTACAGACTGATATGAGCTCAAGTACAACGTATCACACTATGTCCAGCATTTGGACCTATCAGAATAGTTAAAAAAAAAAAAGATAAGTATTCTTTGGTTGCTGAGTTATATCATTTATTTATTCCTTGGATCTTGTAATTAAGAGAGATAGTAGATTCTCTTGAATTGTGTTGTGTTCACTAGTATAAGATCTGTGGAAAAATTTCATTCATGACATAACTTGTACAATTCTAATCTTGATATTTCTTTGGATAATTATGGACTGTTGGTAATCTCTATCTAAAATGCTTCCTGGACAGGTTTAGGGAGAAGAAGATGATAAGAGATTACTTAGTGATGAAAAGCTTGAGGCATCTTGTGAAGAAGTCATGTCAACCAAAGAAATGATCAAGAGGGAGTAAACACTAGAGGGACTGAGTTGGTGGCTAGAGGGAGTACATCTCCAGAAGTCTTCCTTGCAATCTCTGAAGCCAGGATCGAGAGGGAGTCTCAGTATCAGTGTTCCTTTGTTTAAAGCAATTCTCTGTTGAGAGAGAGTTGAGGTGCAAGCCCTTGATAATGCAATTCTCTGCTGAGAGAGAGTTGAGGTGTAAGCCCTTGATAATGCAATTCTCTGCTGAGAGAGAGTTGAGGTGCAAGCCCTTGATAATGCAATTCTCTGCTGAGAGAGAGTTGAGGTGTAAGCCCTTGATAATGCAATTCTCTATTGAGAGAGAATTGAGGTGAAAGCCCTTGTTTCCACCCTCTGGGAGAAGCTATGGTGGATGTCATGTGTGTGACTCCATGACAGCATCACGTGAGGGAATCCGTGATGATTTTTTATTTTGTGCTTATGTATCACTCTCTGGGAGAGCCATGGTAAAAGTCACGTTGAGGTGACAACATCACATTGAGGTGATATTCTATTTTGTTTTCATTCTAATATGATGTGTCTTGTGCAGATGGAAGTTCATCCCTAGCTGAGAGGGAGTGTTGATGTTTTGCAGCTATGGTCTGCACTTCATCGCACAAATTCCAAGGAGAAAGCAAATTAAATGTATAGCCATTCGGCTATTTAACTTATAGCATACAATAAACATAAAAGAAGAAAGGGCCGACCCTATTATCTATTATTGTTTGGGCCGACCTCATTTATATTTTAACTTTCATTTGGTTCACTAAAGAGGCCGACCTAAGTGAAACGGCACCTTGTGATGTATATATGCAAGGTCACTTTGTCCTTGTAAAGACATGGAATCTCAAGCAAGTTCGCACTATTCTTCATGAGCAGAATTCGCAGTCCTAGAAGAAGTTCATACTTAATCAGCAGATCATCATCTTCTAGCAGCAGATCATCATTTTGTAGCAGCAGACCGATTTCAAGGAGAAACACATTCATTCGTATCTTTGCATCTAGGAGAGGTGCTATTATTCATTGTATCAAATTCGGCATTGTGTTGGGCCTGAGTTCAAGCAGATTTCTGCTCTTATTCCTTCAATATATAAGAGATATATTTGCTGGGTTTTTCTCCCTCAAGAGGAGGGTTTTCCCAGGGTATCTTGTTGTGTTCATTGTCTTATGTGTTGCATTTTATGATTGCTTTCTTTCTGCATATCTGTTCTTAAAACAACAACACTTTTAACATCGAATCTATTGCTTCATTTGTCACTACTACTAGTACATCCAAAATCTGTATTTTTAATACATACCCACTCTGCTCTTCTGAAATAGTAGTCTCCAAGCATGATTTCAGCCTTAAGGCCATTACCTTAGTCACTATTTTATATATTGTATATTGGGCAATTCGTCCGAATGCATCAAAGGTTTCCACATCAACTTTTCTGGGGATCAAAGTTAAGAAGGTTGCATTCCACCCTTTGAACAGTGCCTTTCTTTTTCTGCCTTCCACATATCATCTCCCACAATATGCCAATACTTGCCTGGATCCATCAGGATATGGGACTTTTCTTGTCCCATGGGCAAAATCTGTCTGATTTATGACCACCTTGGAAATTGGCTTCATAAAGGGCTTCATAATGCTCTTCTGAGATAATATTAGGAATAGTACAAACTTTGCTGATTAATTTAGGCATTTCCATTTATTAATTAATTATCAGCCAATAGATTTTTAAAATAAGTTGCACCTTTCTTTCTCAAGACCTCGTTGTCTAAAATCTCTTCCATTGAAGGCAATATAATTTTCTTTAGTCTACTCGTTTGTCTATACACAATTGTAGAGAGATGAAAACACTTAGTGTTTATGTCTCCGTCCAACCACTTCACCTTGAGAATGTTTTGAAGGGGTGCTAACGTTTCCCTTTACTTGTCTCTGTTCATTCATTCATAAGTCTGCAATATCTTTTCTATCACTTCCAAACTATCTTCGATCTCTTCTTTCTTTTTGAATAAATTATTGAATTTCACATTATTCCATTTCCTAGCTTCTTTTTTGACATACTGTAATTTCTTCATCAAAATATACTTCTTCCTTCCTTTAATGTCCACCTTCCACCAATTTTTAAGCTCTTCTTCAAAATTGTTATCCTCAAACCACATAAGTTCCATTTTATATAGAATCTCTTTGGGCCTCACATCTTTATTAATTTAAAACAATTTGGCCAATTATCTGATCCTGAAAAGTTGAGGCTTGCCAATTGATAACAAACATTATTTGTACACCATTCTGAGCCCAAAAGAAACCTGTCCAGCCTCTCCAATATGCATTCTGAATCCAAACATGTGTTACTCCAAGTAAATCCTCCTCCTCTTGGTCTCACATCCATCAATGTTTCATCAGTATAAAAGGAGCCAAAATCAAGTGCACTTCGGGGCAAGTTGTTTGCACTTCCTGATTTTTCCTTAAGATTTAAGACGACATTAGAATCTCATATAATCCAAAAATGTTAATTTCTTATAACCCAGCAACAGATTAATTGCACAATAAAATCACAGAAAAAAAATCTGATTTATAACAATTAATACAACTGGGTTAATTAACAGCTAATAACAGCGGAAGCAAAAATAACAAGAAGCCAATCACAAATAGACAATAACATAGATATACCCAGGAAACCCCAGTGTGGGGAAAAACTTGCAAAATGTTGGATCTTCTATTCAGCCTAACAACAAACTTTTCTTCCAGAATACAATACAAGTTTGCTACAACTATCTTACATATATAGAGCCCTGTTGATTTACATCAACGTGCAAGAAAAGAAACTTTCCTTACATTACTCTGCTAACTCACACATAAAATCACTCTCGGTTTTATCTCAACCTCACAAACCCGAAAACATACTATGATAAAATAAAAAATCTGCTGTTGTTGAAAATCCAACTCGAGTTGCTTTAAAGCAACTCCACATTCCGCCTTTTGAGTTACAAAAATCAACACTCCCTCTTAGTGAGGAAGGTGTTCTGCACAACACCCAACTTATCCTTGAAGAATTCAAACTTACTCTTCATCAAGGCCTTGGTTAGGATATCTGCTATATGCTCATCTGTAGGAATGTCTTGGAGCTTCACTGCCCCCTTCTCCACACAATCTCTGATGAAATGGTACTTGATCTCAATTTTCTTTGACTTGTCATGAAACATTGGATTCTCAGAGAGTTTGATACAACTCTGATTACACAGTAAATGACTGTAGGATCTAGCTCTTTATCAAAGAGCCCAACTAAAAGTTTCTGAAGCTAGATAGCCTCACATGTAGCCATACTGGCTGCCATATACTTGGCCTCCGCAGAACTCAGTGCAACTGACTTCTGCTTCCTGCTGTACCAAGAGACTGCTCCTGATCCCAAACTGAAACTGCACCCTGAAGTGCTCTTTCGGTCAGCTATATCGCCTGCCCAATCTGCATTGGTGAATCCTTCGAGCTTCACTCCATCTTGCTGAACATACTTCAGCCCATAATCAACTGTGCCTCGAAGATACCTCAAAACATGCTTCACAGCTATCCAGTGCACACGTTTAGGTTCCACCATAAACTGACTAAGTGAGTTCACTGCAAAACAAATGTTTGGCCTGGTGTTGACTAGATACATAAGAGAGCCTATCAACTGTCTGTATAAAGTCGGGTCCACTGCCTCTCATCTAGAAGCATCAATCTTCTTCCAATTGGTCACAAGTGGCATGGACATGGGCTTACAGTTCTCCATCCTGAATCGCTTCAGGATATCAAGTAAGTACTTCCCTTGTCCAAGAAATATTTCTCCCTCTTTCTACCACAACTCCAATCCCAGAAAGTAGTGCATCAACCCAAAGTCCTTCATCTCAAACTCTCTTGCAAGATCCTTCTTACAGTGTACTATGAGCTCCTTTGACCCTGTGAGAAACAAGTCATCAACATACAACACCAATATGAGAAGTTCACCCTTCACCTGAACATAGTATAGGTTCGGATTTGCCTCACTCTTGATGAAGCCCACGCTCTGCAAGTAACTGTCAATATGTGAATACCATGCCCTGGGAGCCTGCTTGAGCCCATACAGTGCTCTTCTCAACCTGCATACATGAGAATCCCTCCCATGTGCTTCAAATCCTTCCGACTGTTCTATGTAAATCTCTTCCTCCATCACTCCATTGAGGAAGGCCGTCTTTACATCCATCTGGTGAATCCTCCAACCCATTTGTGCTGCTACAAAAATGATAGCTCTTATGGATGAGTACCTGGATACCGGAGCGAAAGTCTCATCATAGTTGATCCCTTCCTTCTAAGAAAACCCCTTAGCCACAAATTGGGCTTTGAACTTTTCCACACTACCATTTGCAACATGCTTAATCTTACACAACCATCTTGAGCCCACCACAGACTTACCTTCTGGTTGTGGTACTACCTCCCACACACTGTTCTTCAGGATGGAAGAATACTCTTCCACCACGGCATCCCTCCATACTTGGTGCTGGGATGCCTCTTGAAAGCTGGAAGGTTCTACTTCAATTAATTCACTCATAAGTGCCACATACTCAGAATAATGTCTGGGAGCCTTTCTCTGTCTGACTGAATCCTGTGGATCACCAACATATTCTTGGGCCTCTCTTAGTGTCTGCTTAGCCATCCTGTTTCTCCTCTTCTTGGTAATAGGAATTTGAGGCTAAGGAATTATTTGTTCCTCCTTTTGCTTGGCCTGCTTGCTCTGCTCTTCGGCTTGTGTGACTGAAGTTTGAGGAATTTGTGCAGCCTCAACCATAGGTGACTGCTCCTCATTCATCAAGTTGCTAGACTTCTGAAGAGCCCTCTCTTCCTCAAACTTCACATCTCTGCGAACAACTATTTTCCTAAGGGTAGGAATGTAAACACGATAGGCCTTAGAAGTTTCACTATACCCAACAAGGATACCCTTCTCTGCAGTTGGTTCCAACTTGGTTCTCTTCTCCATAGGAATGTGACAATACACAAGGCATCCAAAGATGCGAATGTGCCCCAAATCTGGTTTCTTACAGGTGGATGCCTCTTCTGGAGTCAATTTGCGCAACACTTTGTGAGGGCTCCTATTCTGCAAATACACAACTATATTGCAAGCTTCTGCCTATAAGAACCAAGGTAGATCTTGATCATGAAGCATGGCCTTGGCTGCTCCAACTATAGCCTTGTTTTTCCGTTCAACAACCCCATTCTACTGAGGGTTGTACGAAACTATCAACTCTTTCTTGATACCTTTCTGAATGCAAAAATCTTTGAAGGCATTTGAGGTATACTCGCCTCCATTATCAGACCTCAATATCTTGATCTTCCTCCCAGTTTGGTTCTCCACAAGAGCCTTAAACTCTTTGAACCTATTGAAGACCTCATCTTTATTCTTCAGAAAATATATCCACGTCTTCCTGGAGAATTCATCAATGAAAGTAACATAATACTCGTACCCATTCAAGGATACTGTTGTCATGGGCCCACACACATCTAAGTGTACAAGATCCAAAATCCCTTTAGATCTAGTGTCGCTGCTTGGAAAACTGGTCTTGGCATATTTCCCAAGTGCACAGCCTTTGCACTCCTCATGCTTTTTTGTCCTCATCTTAGACAACCCCGTCACTATTTCCTTGAGAATATCAAGTGCTCCATGGTGAAGGTGAGCCATCCTCCTGTGCCACAATTCTCCTAGCCCTCTATAGCTACTAACCAACACATGTGTTGACTCAAATTGTAACCGAAACAAGCTGCCATGCCTGACTCCAATCACTTTTACAACCTTGGAATCCTTGGGACGAATATAGACTTTTCCCCTCTCAAAGGTCACGATGTTAACCCTTGTCTTCCAAAGTAGAAACTGAGATTAAATTCTTTGTCATGCCAGGGACATACAACACGTCCTCCACCAACAGAGGTTTTCCAAACTCCCTCTGAAACTTGACCGTGCCAACACCAGTTGCATGGTACTTGGCATTGTCTCCTAGCTCAATATAGAAATCCAATTTATTCTCCTCCAACTTGGTGAAACATTCTTCGACTCCCGTCATGTGGCAAGAAGCCCAATTGTCAATATACCATACCCTGTTGGCAATTGAACTTGAGAGACAAGCAATGAGTGAAAACTCATTCTCAAATTGTGATGCAAACTCATCCACCTCTGCTGTAGCAGCAACTTGCTTCTTCTACTTGTCCTTATTTTTCTTATTCGGACATTGACTGACATAGTGACCCATCCGATGGCAGCAAAAACATTTTATCTTGCTCAAATCTTTCTTCTTCCCAATCTTGGAAGAAGAACCTTCCGTTTTCTCTTTATTGGACTTCTTCTTACCCTTGCTTGCAAGAGCAAGATTTTCTTCTTCTTGACCCTTCGTCGTCTGATCTCCTAGATGAGCACCTTCACGGATCTCCTCCTAAACAAAATCATCCCAAAGCCTCACCCAGTCAAGTAGGCAATCTCTGCCGACAACACATTTGAACACTTCCCAATGCTTCAAGAAACCATTCAAGGCTATACGCACCAAATCATCTTCAACAATCGTCTCTCTAACAACAGCCAGCTCATCCCTGACCTGTGTCAGCTTGGACAAGTAAGAGGTCACGCTCTCGCCTTTGGACATTGTGGTGTTATGCAATTTGTCCTTGAGCATCATCTTACGACTTTGATAGTAGCTCTGATAAAGTTTTGTGATTGTATCCCACATCTCCTTGGCAGTGTCTTTCCTCGATAGATGAGGAATTAGATGATCTCTTACCCCATCAAGAATAATCCTCTGAGCCTTGGCCTCCTTGACTTAATGCAGATCTAGGGCAATAGGATCATTTGTTGGTGGTTTCACCTCTGTACTAGCATAGATCCACAACCTGCTCTCCTTGAGAACGGATGTAATCCGAACCTTCCATTGTAAGAAGTTAGACGCACCCTCAAGCCTCTCTTCATATCGAACACTAGTTGCCGTAGTCATAGAAGAAACTGGAGATGAAATTCTGATTTTTTTTCTTGAAATCTGCGTCACAAATCTTGGCTTCGTATTCATAGTTTAGTGCTCTGATACCATGTTAATTTCTTATAACCCAGCAACAGATTAATTGCACAATAAAATCACAGAAAAGAAATCTGATTTATAACAATTAATACAACTGGGTTAATTAACAGCTAATAACAGCGGAAGCAAAAATAACAAGAAGCCAATCACAAATAGACAATAACATAGATATACCTAGGAAACCCCAATGTGGGGAAAAACCTGCAAAATGTTGGATTTTCTATTCAGCCTAACAACAAACTTTTCTTCCAGAATACAATACAAGTTTGCTACAACAATCTTACATATATAGAGCCCTATTGATTTACATCAACGTGCAAGAAAAAAAACTTTCCTTACATTACTCAGCTAACTCACACATAAAAATCACTCTCGGGCTTATCTCAAACACAAAAACCTGGAAACATACTATGATAAAATAAAAAATCTGCTGTTGCTAAAAATCCAACTCGAGTTGCTTTAAAACAACTCCACATTCCACCTTTCGAGCTACAAAAATCAACAAAAAATCTGTCTTCTGGTTGGTTCTAAAATTGCTCAAATTATCCCACAACTCCTATCCTTCATTTGTATGAGGCCCATATATATTTGAGAAATAGGAGTGTAGATGTGTACATTACTTAAATTCTTAAAATTTACATGCAACACATTTTTCTTAGCCTTAAAAAGTGTTTCCTTAAAAGCTTTGTTATCCCATAAAGTTGCTATCCCCCAGCTGAACCATTCACATCCACCGCACAACACTGACACCTTTTCCAATTTCTTTTACTAATATTTTCCTTCGAATCACTGTTAACTTTTGTTTCTTGTAGAAGAACTGTCTAGTTGTTGTTACCCTATTAGTTGCTTGAGTATGTGACCTTTATTAGAGGCATTTAAGCATCTGAAATTCCAAGTTAAGATCCTCATTGTTACTTGGTGGAGGAGCTATTCCCTCCACCTTTGTAGAAACTGTCTGTAGATCATTGATGTCATGTCCCTACTAATAAATATGCAGCAAACAAATTACATTATATTGGGTCGACTCCATCAGGAATATTCATTGGGCCGACTTCCTCTTGTGGCGCCCATGATTATTATTAAATAAAATTAAACCATCACCTGTTTGGGCCGACCAGCAATACTAGCTGACCACACTTGGGATAAAAAGCATATATAATATGATCGCCCAAATCATATATAAAAGGGGCGGTCAAGAGCAGCGATAGGAAAAAGGAAAGGAAAAGGATTTATTAAGCAGCAGCAATTATTCCTAATTAAATGCAGTGGCTCTATCCCCAAAAAGACAGCGCTTCATTAACAAGAAAGAGGGCAGAGTTTAGGCAACAATTATCTCTTAATAAAGAGACATGTCCTTTCTAAAGGATATCATCTTTCAAAGAGATGTGTCTTCTCATTTGGAGATATAAGGGAGGTTAATTCCTTTATTGAAGGCATGAAGAAAATCAATTAGGAATCTGAGTACAGACAGAAGTGATTGGAGAGAGAGAATTCAGTCTGAAAGTAATAAACATTAAAAGCAGCCAGATATAAGGAAATCGAGGTCTGCATTTCCTAAGTTAGAAATTATCATTGCTTATTTTTTGGCAGCAGTCTGATTACGTGGTATGAAATCTAATTTACAGTCATATGGTGCAGTAAATTTAATGTGAATGGCTATGATTATTTAATTAGACATTTCAGTTACTAATGATATATATTGCTGCTATTGTCATAGACTCATATCATTAAATACAATTAATCTTTATTTGTCATATGCCTTGAATGTTTAGCCATGATGGAAGGAACTAAGACTACAAGAGGGGAACGGTGATGGGGCACTCTCCTAGGTATGCCACCTCAGATGGGGACCTGATGAGCCCTAGGAGGCCAAGGGGGTACAAAGGGTACTTCTTTTGGGCTTAGGAGAGATGGCATTTTCAAGGCACCCATTGGAATCTCACTCCTCCGTTATGGATAACCTGCACAAGAGGTCAAACCATAGGGAGAAGGAAATGATTGGCAAGATGAGGGGATAATGGAAAAGACACCTCCTAGATAGATCACCTCATATGAATGGCATGCACCACATGAGGCCAAGGGAGATGGTATATCCCCTTGGGTTTAGGGAAAAAGGGTCCAAGGCACCCCATCAAGCCGCATTCTCCCATTCTCTCCTATGATTGAACCCTCTAAGGATGTTAGAGTACTTTGTGATTGAATTAATTTTTAGCCGACCTGAATTTATTAATATCTAATTATGGAAATCTGCTAATTATTATTATTGTGGTAAATGATTCTAACCTGCTATCAGTTTGATTATGATAAATGGTTCTAACCTGTGTGCAGGGCTTCAATCAGAGGAAAGGTATTATCTAACCACATTATTATTTAAATTGAGAAAAATTAGGGCAAATTTGGGGCACTCCCAATTAGGGGACTTTACAATTGAACTCCATTGATTAGATCTTCCATACTTGTTTTTTGTAATTTACAATTTTACACCTATTAGGTTTCCTCCCCACATGTAGTTTTCCTAAATCCAGTAGTTTTTTATGGAGGACTAAGCTGAATATTATCATTAATTTCCTTCCCTTTTCCTAAAATATCACTTCCCTCCTCTTTTGTAATCAGGATGGGATTATTCCCAAGGGGTTCCTCATCTTTTTCTTCTACCTAACTTGACTCCTTTTCCTTCTCATGCTTTTCTTTTAGAGAATTAGTCTTACTTTGTGTTAGGATTGGTGTTCTTTTTCCTTCCCTGGTTATTCCCTGATATTTCTTGTGTCCGACTATTTTATGCTAACTGAATTTATACAACCTTAATTTTTTGCATATTCTTTTCCTTATTGCCCTTTCCTTTCTTTTTTTTCTGCAGCATTTGTTACATTTCCCTTTTTTCCTCTCTTCTTGTTTATCTTCTACCTGGCTCTATGTTGGTGTTTTCAGAATCCATACTTGTTTGATATTTTTTGGAACCTTTAGACTTTTCATCCTTTTGTCTTGTTGATGTAAACAATTCCAAACAACATGACCTATTTTCCTATGAGGCAAACATTTATAGTCCAGTTCTTGTTTCCAAATTTCCAGAGAGGTACAGAGCCTCACTGCTTGCCTAATTGGTTTAGATAAGTCAACCTTAACACAAATTCTGGTATAAATTGCTGATTCCTTTCTTTTGGTTGAGTCTGAACTACAAATATATTCTCCCGAAGGGTTCTCAATTTCTTTCAAAATATATTCTCATCTATATTCTGGGGGTAGCTTATACAATCTGATCCATAGTGGCACCTAGGAAATTAACTCTTTATTTTTACTATAAAGGGACAACGATGGTCTCATATATAATCCTGCATTTTTCGAAAAACCATGGGCCTCCTTGAAATTTTTTGTTCCCATCTTTGTCTGATTGAAATGTTTTTTGGAAGAAACCTTTGGCCAGGAATCTAATTTCCAGGCATTGACAGCTTCTCCAATGCTGTCCCATCCATAATTTGATGTGATCTGCTGATGGCCATGTACCTATAAACTTGTTCATCGAAGTCCTTTTTGATAAATCCTCAAACCACATTTTTTTATCAAATTATCTGCCAAGACAATATTAGGAATGTCCTCTGATATCTGTACCTTCACATCCAATATGTATAATTCCATCACGTTTCCCTTTCCTTGACTCTCCTCCATTTCTACTTCCTTAATAGAATGAATATTTTCAAAAAGTTAACTGAACTCTGTACTATCTTTGATGGGAGAACCCTTCTCCAGCTCCCTCTATTCATGGAAAAATTAGGGTTTTTGTCCAGCCTTTCCAAAAATTGTGTGCTCTTAACCCCTCTGATTAATCCAACCTACATCCCCCAGTATTTGCTTCATCCCTTCCCAAATTTCTTATTTTTCATTATATCTGCTCGAAGAATCCATTGTTTGCTTCTGCTGCTGATATTGCCATCCATTGATTTTTCTGCTTTGCTTGGTTTTCCTGCTTCCTTTGCTTCCACCAAAATTTGCTCCTTTTACTCCTCTCTTATCCCATCACCTTGAACTTGTTAATGAAATAAAAATAATGAAAACATAGAGTCTATATATTTTACTTTTTCACAGTGCGAGTTGTGATTCTAATGTTTCAAATATATATGTCTGCATTTGATCAACAGAAGCTCACCTGATTTAGTATTATAATATTATTTGATTAATTATGGATTTGACACTGATTCACATCATGGTGTGCTAGTACACAATTCTTCAGTGTTCCTTTTATTCACAACATGGTTGCGACCTACTAGTCTTGATTCATAGAATTAAATTCTAATAGAACGCTGAAATGAGATGACAATGCAAATTAAACTATTTACTATAGTCCATGGAAATTATTTACGTTAGCCCCTGGAAACTAATTTCTTGGATAATTTAAGTTGCTTGTGCTATTTTTATTATATCACCTTCCTCGTCTCATTGAATTGGTAGAAATCTTCTCATAACCAGCTTATTGGATCTTCTTGTGCAGGAATAGCAAAGGTTATGACATGGCCAAGAAATTTCGGGCCAAGCTCACCCATGTGTCACCTGTCTGGTACCAATTGAAGAGGTTTTCCTAAACGATGGGATTTGGTTGAATGATTGACATTTATGCTACAGAAAATATCTCTAATACTCCGAATGCAATTGTGTTTCAGAGTTGGGACAGAGTTACAGTTGTTAGGAAGACATGATGCTGATCAGCAGTGGATTGCTGAAGTTCGTAAAGATGGGCATCCTTTGGTATGCCAATCCTGCAATGTTATGCCTTTTAGCTATTGAAATGGACTCCTATAAAAAATAATCGTCTTTTTGTTTTTTGTTTTGGGATATATGTTACCTTGGGGTGTGCAGCATTTATCGGTTTAAAATGTTTAGTCATATTTGGCAAATTCTCTCTTATTTATCGTTCTTCAATCCTATACCATAACTAACTGTCACTAAGTTTGCTTGCCATAGAGTCTCTAAATTGGTGATGAAAGGCATGATTTCTTATCAATTCAGTCATCTATTTTTCACAATATTGCTTTTAGTTATGTGGAACAGCTTTTACTACTTATTCTTGCATATGAAATTTTTGAATTCCATCCTTCAGAATTGAATTTACTTTTGAAGTTACTTTTTGCAATGCACTTATTAAAGTCTGGGGCTAATAAAAAACAGATACTTCCTAGAGTTTTATTGGAAGCTTCACCTATAGAATTTCTGACAAAGAAAAGGCAAAGGAAGCAAGTGATTGATCTTATTGTTTCTGAATGCAAGTAAGTGATTAGTTCTCTTGATTATTTTTACTTCCGTTGGTATTAGATTCCATTTGGTTCGTCCTTTGATGTAACTGTTACTTATGTATTTAGAAACATGGGATTTGATGGTGTTGTCCTTGAGGCATGGTCAGTATGGGCAGCTTATGGCATTCTAAAAGATCCAAGATTACGGAAGATGGTAAAATAAAATTGAATCTTAAATTCTCCATTAAAGATAGTAGGGCTTAGATTGAATATTAAATTATACATTTATTTATAGTTTTTTTTTTTTGGATAAATGATGGATTGTTTCTTCCCAATATTACAGGCATTACAACTTCTTGAAGAGCTTGGGTCTATGCTGCACACAACAAAGGTAGATTACAGGTTTGATGGTAACTTGCAGTTGGTGTTTGTCATATCTCCTCCAAATTCAAATCAGAATGATCCTGACATGATTAGAGCAACCGATATAGCGAGATTGAGCAACCACGTTGATGGATTTTCACTTATGACATATGATTATTCAAATGTACATCATCCTGGTCCAAATGCTCCACTTGATTGGGTGCATGCATGTTTGCATTTTTTGCTTCCTGATACAGTGGTAAAACAGCAAAAAAATGGAAAAATGGATATAGAGACCAAGGATAAATTGGCGGGGAAAATCTTAATGGGTATAAATTTCTATGGAAACGATTATGTTCTTCCAAAAGGTATCGAAATTATGTTTGTTGATTTAGTTAGTTGAATCGTTATATGAAAAATGCTTTTGATTCATCTCAGCATGTGTGCCTTTTATCAGTGGAGATTAGAATCACTATATTGTGCACTTTTACTAAGTAAATGTGTTGCTGCAAACAGGTGGTGGGCCTATTTTGGGTCATGAATATCTCTCACTGTTAAAAATGCATAGGCCAAAGTTGAATTGGGATAAGCAGAGCATGGAGCATTATTTTGATTATTATGAACAGTTAAAAAAGCAGAGAGTTTTTTACCCTTCTTTGGAGTCAATTTCTGTAAGGCTAGAAGAGGCACGAGCATGGGGTGTTGGCTTATCCATCTGGGAGATAGGCCAGGGACTGGATTACTTTTTTGATCTTCTGTAGTTTCACAAAATTATCCTGCTTATAGTGCTGGCATCGTTACAATTTCTGATCTCTAGGAAATCTCTATTGGAGTCTTAATTTCAATCTGAGAAAAATAAAAGTGAGGTTTCCTAACTTGTATAAAGTGGACCGATTTAAGAGTTTAGAAGTGTGCAGACTTTGTTTTAACTTTTAAGACTTCGAGTAAATCATGCACCCTTGGATGTATGTGGGAGATCAACATACTTACTGTAAGTTAATTGATCCCTTATGAGTAAAATGTTGCAATGATATGATGAGCTGATTTGTAGTACTAAGAAATAATTTTGAGCAATTATTGCTGTGGATATTAATTAGTGTGTTTTAAAAGTAATAACCTATCACAAAAGAAGGGGCAGTGGATTCTTATCAAGATCTCATACCCATTCCCATGCAACTCATTCTGCTTTTGATGATAAATATTAGAATAATATTAGTAAATAGTACAAAATTGCAAACATGACGGTTGCCTGCATGATCCCATGGATGAAAGTGAAATCATGGAACATTTTAACTAAGAATACTACTGTTTATATGACAACAGCAGAAGACCTACTTTGCCAACTGCAAACATATAGACAATTTTGGCAGCAAAGTATGACAAGAACTTGTATTATGTGCCAAAAAATTCTAAAACTGCAAAGCAGGTAAACACATTTGTTAGGAATATGATTCTTTTGGCAACACAATACATAATTGTGCAAATATTTTATCAGCCGTGAAGACAAGAAAATCCTAATGAACTCAATGAGGTACTCAATTGTGGATGGTGTTAATTTTTATCAACGGGCTTCTGAAAATGCTATAAATTTTACAGTTTTTAATGCCATAATACTTGATACAGTTCTCCGTGCAGTTCCTGCCAAATTTCATACGTACAAGAAAACAGCTAACTCATATCGATTGATAGAATTCTCTTTCAATGAATTGGGTAGGCAACTTTATGTATGCAAGGAGATAAAGGTTAGTAGATAGCTAGTAGATGACTACTCCCCAAAAGACAGCACCATCTGCTGTGAACTACAGCTTAACAAATTGTTAAAGCATTGCAGTCTTAGAACATTCATGTCTTTGACAATTGCCAAACAGGGAATGATTTTAAATATTCCACTAGCTTGCGTCTGCATGTTTCTACATGATGATATTCCTTACTTTCTCCAAACTCTGGAATAAGCAAAGAAAGTACACTGATGCAATCCCCAGACATATTTTCTGATGATGTAAATAGATATTGAGGTGTCCAGTAGATGTTCTCAGATCCAATGGAAACAGTGCTACAAAGTGAGCCAGGGTGTAGAACCATTTGAAAGGAAAAAGTAAACAATAGTTTTTAATATCTACACAAAAGCAAAAGGGTAGCCCCTTGGGTTGCTTGATACGGGGGTGGCTCTCCATGAGAGAAAACCAAAGACTTTTACAGTATTAAAGATATCTACAAGCAAAACATTGATATTGAGGCTAATGCACATAATTTTCACATACTTACATTGTACATTATGTTTGTTGATAACTTCTCGTTATTGCGCAATCTATGTTTCCTGAAAGGTAAATTGCCCTCTCAAAGATGGAGGCCTCTATGAAAGGTTATGAAAATCTAATAAATGTAGACTGGAGTGGAAAATAAAGGGAAGAAAACACAAAATAGTTTGCCCCTCCAACTCTCAGACATGCTGAAACCTACTGTTTAGGCTGATCGAAATAACTTCATTCCATCCAAATCGAAAATGATTTAAGTTTCCAAAGTAAATGGGCATTTATCAAAAAAAATTAAGCCTAGAAGTGTGTGAGCCAGATTTAACTTTCTTTTGCTTTCTATCCTCGTTAATTCAATCAACATTATTTTAAAAGATAACCTAAATACTAAATGCAACACTTTTGTAGTAAGAAAATGATGACAGTTGATTCCATGAATATTCATGAACAGGATATCAAAAACCAAAACATGCATTAGAACAAACTGCCTCAAAAAAGAAAAAAAAAATCACTTAATTTTTTAAAAGTTAAAATTCCAAAGTATTGAATTAAAAAGTGTTTCAGGAATTACTTCATCATTATCCAAACATCAACAACAATGATGTTAATATATTAGTTTCAGAAGCATTACAAAACATATTACAAATTCAAATTTTGAGAAGATTTATAGAAAATCTACCAAATAAAAGAGACTACTAGCAAAAGTGTATCTCTTTGAGCATTTGTTTCCTTTGCTTCACCTCTTAGGTTTTTTCGTTGCTATTGAGGATGAAGTGTAGGTGTCTGGACTACCCTGAACATCTGCCGTTTCTTCCATCTCAGGTTCAATAAGAGTTTCAAAGTGGTTTGAAAGACTTGTTGAGCTTAGAGGGATACATCTTTGTTCTTCCTTGCAAAGGCGAGAGAATTTATCCTCAGTTTATTTCTCGTTGTATGGGCCTATCCTAGAAATTTTAGTAGTTTCTTTTTGTTTCTTGGGATACCTCATCCTGTTCGACAAGATGCATCTGGATATTCTTTCTGTTGATTTCTCACAGGCTGTTCTTATTCTTTTGGATGGCAATGCTCATGACAGATCTTGCAAGGAAAGAGAATGTTCTCATAATCTATGGGTTGTTTCCACTCAATCCCTCATATTTTGAACAGTATCTTGTTTGTTAATGACTTCTCCATATCTATTTTAACATAGATCTGAGCGTAGTAAAGGACTGATGGGTGCTTGATGAACATAGAAATTGTAATATATTCTGCAATAGAACTGCCTATCTCCCGAAGCAGTGATTAACGTCCGTATTCATTTGAGAGAAATGAAATCTTAACTCAAATAGGGGCAATACTTGGTAGATCCACAATATTAAAAGTAGGTGGGTTTCATGAAAATGACAGATTTTTCCATGAACTAGGAGCCACCATGTGTCGTGATTTTATCTATAACCTATACTGAGAAAATGACCATGAAATAACCCTTTGGAATCATTATAGTGTCAATTGATCCAACTAACTTCCAATTCTCTTGATTCTAAGCTTTGAGAGTCTTGGGTCTTGCAAAAGAGGTCTTTCTCTTTCATCAAGGAAATCTATTATCCATCTCATCCAAGGTGAATTTTAGCATAGTAGGGTTTTTCATTCTTTATTAGGGCAGGTTTTCATGCGTCTGCTTAGTTTATTTTGGCTAGCAGCCTCTACTCAACATTTTAAGGAACATTTTTGTGGAGTTGGTGGTCCATGATTGTATTTTTTTCTTGCTTATTTTTAGGGAGTCAATTTAAATTTAAAATTTTCAACTGTATAATAAAATGAACAATGCTAATAATATTTTGTGCAAGTAATAAATGAAAGAAAAAATCGAAAGCAAATGTAAAAGGCAATGGCTACCCAGCCTACAAAAGGCATGCCCATCCCATGGCTTGCCATGCCATGCCCGTCCTTCCTACCTGCACTTCTACGGTCTGTAGCATCCTGCAGCCATCAGGCTTTGTCAGATAAAAATAATAAAACTTCCTCACGCAACATAAACAAAATTACTTTGGCTGTAAATATTATATAATATAATAAATGAATATATTATATTATTTAAATTTATTTTATTATTTATATTATATATTAATTTAATATAATGAAATATATGTACATAAACTTTATTATTTATATATTTATAAAGATTAAGAATATATATTCTAATTATATATTAATATAAATTACATTATTGTTTATATATTAATATAATATAAATAATAAAATAAATTTAAATAATATTATACATTCATTTATTATATTATATAATATTTACAGCCAGAAAATTAAAAGACAAAGTAATTTTTTTTATATTGCGTGAGGAAGTTTTATTATTTTTATCTGACAAAGGTTGCTGGCGGTGTGACAGACAATTAGAGGTGCAGTAGAAAGGACGGGCATGGATGCCCATGCCTTTTGTAGGCTGGGTAGCCATTGCCAATGTAAAAAGGGAGGCAAAGAGATTTGTGGAGCCACATGGCGTTTTTTTAATATGCAGCAGTTGCTTATTTGCAGCCCCCACATTTTTCCACAACCTATTTTCAATTTTTAAGCAGTTGTTGCTCCATGAAAATTGGAAAAGATTCAAAATTATCCTATTCCCATAAATAAAACTTTTCATGGGGACATCTAACTGCTTAATTTTAAGCAAAAAATAGACTTAAGCAACATGGTGATAGGGGGTTAGCAACTATTTTCTTTTTTGGAGGGAATGTTGTTCTTATGATTTGTTCTTTGGGCAATATGGTCCAATTTGAGTGCATCATCCTTACAAAATATAGTTTCTCTTATTTGAGACAATAGTTCTATATGTTTAACTAATTGCTAGTTAGCTAGGATTTGTGAGCAAGTCATTGCCTATTAATAGATGGGGAGGGTGAGTGCCTTCTCTTTGCACAAAAGTGTGGTTGTGATTTGGGGGTAGGGGAGGGGACACAAGGATGTGGTAAAGTGTGGTTCTACAATAAGAATAAAGAGATATGGTGCAAAAGGGTCTCCTTGACTTAAACCCCAAGTGTGTTGAAATAAACCTATTGAACTCCCATTAAGCAACACAAAAAGCCATGCTCTCGACATTGTTTGAAAAACCCAATCCATCCATCTTACACTAAAACCAAATGCATAAATAATGTTCTCAAAAATTTCCACAAGAGCCCATCATAAGCCTTTGTCACATCTTATTTTATTACTATGCTTTTTCCTTTGCTTTTATATGAAGTATGCATTATTTCATGAGAGATCAAAATGACATCCATAATATGATTAGCCTAGACAAGTTCTAATTCTTTTGCAATTAGAATCAACAAAATATGTTTAATCATCTCTCTACAATCACTTTAGAGATCATGTTATTCGTAATTATGCATAAGGCTATGGGTGATAATCCTTTAAAGAATATGCATTCACTTTTTTTGGAATCAAAGTTAGAAAGGTGTTTTTGAAACTCTTTAGCACTTCACTTAACTTCAAAGAATCATTAACTATAGCCACCAATTCTTTTTCCAAGATATCTCAAAAGAACTAAAAAATCCTACACATAGCTTATTAGGTCTAGGAGCTCAATCCTTTTTTAAACTAAACACTAGCCTTTTCTCTTTTGTTGAAAAGGTGACAATAAATAGTCATTATCATTCTCATTCATAGCACTAGAATATTTTTTGATATGAAGTCCTTCACCACTATATCTCTATTAGGTTTTTTCATAAAATATGCCACAACTTCCTTGGCTATATTATTGACATTCTCCAAATGATTACCTTGTTCAGTCTCTACAAAATACATACCATATCCTCAGGAAGCTGCTCCCAATCACTAACTTGCCACCCAAGCTGGCGCTTTGAAGCCCATTTGGCTAGGCAATCGACAACACTGTTCCATTCCCTCGGGATGTGAACAGAGGAGACTTGCTCCAAGAAACTACCCAACCTTAGCGTTTGTCTAGCCACTGAAGCTAATTGCCGATTCAACCCCTCAAAAATT
Organism: Sequoiadendron giganteum; assembly: GCA_007115665.2. NCBI lineage: Eukaryota > Viridiplantae > Streptophyta > Pinopsida > Cupressales > Cupressaceae > Sequoiadendron > Sequoiadendron giganteum. Next base: position 692,843,346 of record CM021100.1, on the reverse strand, counting down.
TGCTTATTCAACATATTAACAATAACCATAGAGTTAGATTCACAAACAAATTTGTGCCAACCCAAAGTATAGGCCCTCTCCAAGGCAATAAGGATAGCAAGAGCCTCCATCATATTATTAGTCTGATGCCCTTTATAAATGGAGAAGAAAAACACAACTGAGCCTGAATTATCCCTACCAACTCCCCCAACACCAACCTATCCAGGGTTACCCCTAAACAAACCATTTGTATTGATCTTCAAGACCCCATAAGAGGAGAGAGCCAATTTACCGTCTCGTTGGAATTTCTTCTTGGGATTACTACCCTTTGAAGAGAAAGAATATTTCCTCCCCTTTCCGAATAATCCTAACCTCAACATCACCTCAACCTCACCACCATCAATAGGAGAAGTCACCTCACACTTAGCCCGAATAGTCTCTTGGACCATACCGAGGACACATTGCCATATTTGTTGAACCACCAGACCTCGCACTTGGAAAATCCTTCTATTCCGCTCAAGCCGGGATTTCCAAATGATACAAGAGGGCCCCAAATTCCAAGCCATCTGGAGACTGCAATTTGAAGCTGGTGGTCTCCCCAAACTTCTCCACAACTCAACAAGAGATGAAGCATGAACACAAGCATGATTCTCCCACCAACAGTGCCACATGAACCTAACAAAAGGACATTGAAGAAAATATGTGAGGAAGACTCCTCATTATAACCACACAAGACATAGATCGAAGGCCCTTGAAAGCCCCACTTCCTTAGGTTCTCCCAAGTGAGACATCGATCACGAGCCACAAGCCACATAAAGAAATTACATTTGGTTTAGGAAAACTTATTCCAAACATTCTTCCACCAAGATACTTTCCCTCCCTCATACTTCTGGCTACCAAGAACCTGGTACCCAACTACCATCAAGTACACCCCCCGAGGATCTGAGCACCAAGCAAGGGCGTCCTCCAAAGAGAGGAAGTTGCATTCCCTAGTTTCCAATATCTGTGAAAGCTCCTCACGATCCTCAACCAAACCTCCTGGAGGCCATTCCTGGGGGAATTTCCATCTAAACACTACCATATGACCCACACACTCTCTAGCTTTGAAATCTTCAACCTTGGTCCAACCAGTCGCTAGAAAGATGTGTGCTAGGCCCCAAAGATGTGGGTACAAGGACAAAATTGGGGGGTGACCATCCCAAAAATCAAGCTAGAATAGAGCCCTAGAGCCCCTATTACAAATCCAGAACAAGCCCTGCTTAATTAGGCTAGCCCCATGCTTGAGGGTATCCCAAATCATGGAGCCTCTACCATCCATAGCATATCTAGCAACATCAATACTCTTTGCCCCTCTCAAGTACTTATGCGTCAAAATCTTAGCCCATGCTTGGTCTTGGTTTGTGCACCATCTCTAGTAGAGTTTTATCTAGAGAATTGGCTCCAAGCCTCTTGGGAATAAGAACAAAAAAAGTGGCATTGAAATCTCTCAACATCTGTTTGTTCACCTGAGATTCCTCCACAACAACTAGTAAATCTTATTTGACGATATCCCAGAACTCTTGAAAGAACTCAATAGCAAAGCCATTTGGTCTAGGTGCCCTCCCTTTCATCTGAAACACTATCTCTTCAACTTCATGAAGAGTAATAGGCATGTATAGACTATGTTCATCTCATCCAAGACCATAGAAGGAATACAATTCAGAATAAGGTTCTCCTCCAACACAGCTTGAGGGGAGTCCTCCCTGAAGAGAGAAGAGAAGTATTAGGTTGCTTAGAATTTTTTGAGAAGGAAGTAAGCCAGTCTCCCTGAGACGACACTAAAGAAGACAATAGGTTCCCATGCCTTCTATCTTTAACATAATTAAAAAAGAATGTAGTGTTCATATCTCCCTCCTGAAGCCAGTCAATCCTAGACTTTTGTTTCCAGTAGATCTCCTCCTGTAACTTTTATTCTTCCAAAATCTCCATAGCCTCACCTTCTTCTTGAAGGGATTCCTCAAAAAGACCTTGCTCCTAAATATGTTTGGTGATAAAATCAAGATGGTCTTGGGAAAAAACTTTGGCATGAAATATATTACCAAAGCATTGGCAATTCCATTTATTAAGTTGAAGCTTGACAAATTGGAGACGTTTCACAAAGGAGTACATGTCAGTTCCATGCATAGGCATACCTCTCCACCACCAATCCCTCACTAGCTCCAGCAAAGAAGGCTCCCTCAACCACATCATTTGGAACTTGAAGGTGAGATTCTTATTGAAACCAAGCTTGGAAGCTGAGAATTTGATAGGCCAATGGTCAGAGCCTCTCCAGTCCAAAATTTGCAAATTGCTCACTCACCCATTGTCAATCCAAGAGCAAGAAACTAAAAAAATTTCCAGCCTCTATGAGATGGCATCTTTCCCACACCTCCCGTTGCTCCATGTGAACATACCATTACCAGGCTTGATATCAACAAGATTTAAACAACAAATGTTATCCCTTAAAAGAATGGAAGATGCATATAATCTAGCAACACCCCCTCTCTTTTTCTCCAAATTGGAAATGGAATTGAAGTCTCTTGCAAGAATACAAGGGAAAAGAGGTGCCAAAGATCTCACTTGTCGAATGTGAGCCCACAAAAGAGATTTACCAGGTATGTCTGACAAAGCATAAACATTAGTAAGAAGAAGCACTTCCTCGAAGAGAAAACTGGAAGCAATCATTGTCAAAGAATGTCTATTGGACACCCAATAGAGAGGAGTCACCTTCCTTGGATCCAAAAAGCTCACAACCCCACTGACCCTTCCATGAGCCCCAATACACTAAACCTGCCCTTTACTCCATAGCTTAGGCACAATACAAGCCATTTCCTCAATCGACATCATAGACTCCTAAAGAAACAAAACATTAGGAGAGTGCACTTTAATTAACTCACAAACAACCTTTTGTCTAGGGATGTTGTTCAAACCCCTTGCATTCAATGAAAAAACAATCATCTCTGAGAGTTAGCAAAGTGGGAGTCAATAGGCTTGATTGACCCCGATTCCACCATGTTCTCTCTCATTAACTTCATTTTATCTTGGTCTCTTTTCCTCTCAACTTTAGAAGGATTTTCCAAGGACCCTTTTTTAAGGGTTTTATGTTGTAAACCTAACAAAGGTAAGGTTTTGTTTCCTTTCCCAGAGGGAGAGGGCTCCCCATCCAGCCTTAACTTCACATTATTCCCAAAAGAAGCCACATCCACCTCAAAACCCTTAGTTGAACTTAGCTCACATGACCCCGCTTGTGCATGAATCATAGCCATCTCAAGCACCAACTGCTCAGATTCTTGTCCAATGAGGTTGACATATGAAAATTAAGACATCTACTCTTCACCAACAGGAGCATCCCCCGAAGGCATACCAACTGCATTCCCATCCATCAAGTCTAAATCCTCCAAAACCTCAAAATGATTAAAGGACTCATCCATCTACCTATCTTTGAGATATCGTTTTAGACCCCTTCTGTTGTTACAAGGTTTAACAGGAATAAACCCCTCTACATCTACTAACCCCTTTATCACCGAAGCCTTTCCTTTTGTGATCCCTTGTTCATCCTGAGGCAGAGCTTTGGGTGAAGCGCTACAAAAATCCTTCTCTACAAGGTTAGCTTTAGGACACTTCCTTTGCAGATGCTCGTACACATGGTAGATTGACATCGAAAAGGAATAGCTTCATAATTGAGCTATTGAGTCCACACTGTATCTCAAACACGCATTTCAAGAGAATCTAGCAATGGGTTATTTAAGTCAATTTCGATGCAAATGTGTGCACAAGAAATTACCTTCTTATCCATAGTCTGCTATTATGGACCAACTGGTTTGCCAAACAACAACACAATCATATGCAAGATATCACAATCATATGCAAGATATCATTCTACCAAAATTCCAATGACAACCATGGAAGGTGAACCCACACCAACACTTTGGATGGGAACTCCTCTGAAGGATTAAAAGCCAATATGCCAAGGTTTAAAAAAGAGGCCCACCTAATTGTGAAAATATGGCCCTCCCTCATAGGCCCTATTGAAATCTGTCAAGCAAGAAAACACCACAATAAAATAGTTGTTTGTAGCCAGCATCACCTCCATATCACCCTCAGGGTTCTAGGTATGGAGAGTCCACGAATCCAAGAACAAGAGTGACACACGAGTACCCATAATCTTACAAATGGGAGCATGATTACAAAGATAGGAAACATCCTCCACCACCGACTCTTGTTGGATCACTAACACCAGACGAGAAACACTCCTTTCTAAGCATTCATTACCCTTCGAAGGTCTTTGGCTCCGAGATTGGGACGAACCATCCACACGCACTGAGCTATTAAGAAAATCCACCACCTAGCGGAAGGGGAAGAAACAAGCCCCGAAACAACCTCCATAAAAGACAGACCTTGATTTGAATCGATAGCTGCACATGCAACCACACAAAAACCAGGGAAAAACTACAAAAAAAAAAAGAGATAAAAAACCCCACCCTTGCTACACACGCACCCTCAAGTCCACAAAAAAACCCCCTTGAGCATATCAAACACCCACACCCTCCCACGACACACCACACCACACCTGCAAATGGAAGCAAGAAGGAAAAGCAATCTGCGGTCTGCTACATACCACAAACCTACAAAAAGACTAGCTGCATGCCCAAAAAATTCATTGCCTCTCTCGTGAGGTATTTTTCCTTTTAGCCATCATTACTACATGAAATATTAAGTATTTTCATCCCATTCTTCCATCCATTTATCCTTAAAACTTGTTTCCAATTTTATTTTTAGAGACTTCATATATCTTGAGTTTTCTTTCTTCATATTCCTTTTAGGAATGGGACAACATCATACATACACCTTTGGTTTTGTTTCTTCCTAAGGAAAGGAAGGTTGTTCGATGATCGTGGACCATCTTCTACATCTATTTTCAAGCATATACCATTGGTATAGATTTTACATTGAGGGGGGACTCCATGGTTTCTCTTCTTCTATATTATGGGTTTTTTTCCTCGCATGGGGTTTTGTCCTTTTCATTTTCTTGAGAGTATTTTTCTTGTCTTTTCTCTCTTTTGGGGAGGAGTTTTGTTCCATTGAGTTTTCTTATTTTCTCTATTTGTGAGAGATTGTACTTGTACATGGGTACTTGACATGGCCTAGTAGTTGGGATCCATCCTTGCATCTTGCATCATTTGTATTTGTTTATCATTCTTCATAAGTTGAACTTAAGGAGGGGTGTTGGTGTGAATAAGGGTATTTCCTATCTTTTTTTCCCCTTTTTAGTGTGAACAAGGTACATTATCTAATTAGTTCCTAGTTAGGACCTTTTCAAACAAATTCAGATGTTAATTTTATTTATCAAAATAAAAAGATTTCTAGAAGTCTCTTGTAGACATGCGATTTTATTCCCTTATTGTCACAAGACATAGGATTAAGACATTTTCCATCTAGTTTGTCCTACCTCTCAACCTTGCCTATATAAGAAAGGTCTTATGTACATTTTGTATTGTATTGTGTATGGATGCTCATTGATCATATTTGATCTAATATATTTTTCATTCATTATTGCAAATTTATGCTCTTTCTTTTCTCTCTTGTGGAAGGATATTTTGGTTTTGTAGGTGATCTTGGGAGCTCAAGTCCTTGAGCGACTCTAACAGTTCCCTCCTTAGGAAAATATCTACAAGACCATTATTCTCTTAGAAAGCTTTAAAACCTAGTTTTAAATGTGTAGTTGTAAGAGAACCACCCCATTTATCCCTTAAACTTGTTACAACATTAAAATCTCCTACTAAAAGCATGTTTTCCTTTGAAGAGGTCCCAACTAAATTGACAATTCATCCCAAGATTATTCTTCCAAACTAGGTTATTGGGACCATACACATTAATTAGGATACCTAAGAGGCTGAACTAGATGGAGCAAATGAATATACGTAGACTTCCATAGAATAAAAATGCCTCCCTATGATCCTTCTACAATTGATGCACAACCTAACCATTTCTTCCAAGAAGTTTTGAGAAAATAGAGAAATTTTCCTCTAAAAGTTTAGTTTTTGTAGTAACAGAGAAAGTATCCTTTTTTCCTTAGTTTGGGAATAATTAAAATGAACCTAATGTTTCCTTAAAACACATTCAAATTAAGTTTAAGGCCTTTCTAAACTAAATGGACTTAATTGTGCCTTATTTAGGGTGTTGTAAAGTGTATCTTTACACTTTCACACTAATCTAGGGCTTTATTAATTAATCGAGCTTAATTGGCCCCTTTAATTCAAATCCAAGACTAATTAATCGCATATTCCAAGGGATAAAGCCCAACATTCTTAAATAATATTACACCACTTAATTTTACAAGGTATGTGTCCTAGGTTAGTGACCTAGGACCCATTCGCCACTTGGCGAATGGGTCCTCACTAAGTCCTAGGACCCCTTTTTACATAGCATTTACATCCCCCGAAGTGTGTCCTAGTTAAGTGTGCTAGGACCCATTCACCACATGGTGAACGATTCCTCACTTAACTTAGGACCCCCTTGGAATATGTTTTTGGCAGGATTTTAATGATAAATCCTAGATTTGATGTCGGCTTGTGATATTTGAATTTCAGAATTTAATCTTAAATTATGTATAAATATAAGGTTATTTCACATAGTTTGATCCTAGAAGATTTCATGCAAGATAAGAGTACTTTCAAAAGAGCCTTATAGAACATTCAAGAGCATTAAAGAAGGCATTTAAAGGCAAATTTATTGAAGTTTATTGCAGCAATCAAAGATCATACCATCATGTCAAAGGCATAAGGCATCATGCATGTTGTTGAGCTAATGTGTTGATGTAGCATTGAAGATCCAACTCAAGCATTGTTTCATACCAAGGTTCATGATCAAGATCTACATTCATTGAGGCCACTTCATGCAAGATTGTTTATATGTACTCCAAGGTTCAATTGAGGATTGGTGAATAGTGACATTGCTTTGTTCATTCATCTCTCCTTTTATGCATTATCTCATTACAATGTTTAATTACCAAAACGAGGTTTGACCAAGGAAACCCCTATTCCCTAACAAAATGACAATTTTCTTCTCCTTTGATGTGTGATTGCAGGTTTTAGGTTGAAGATCTATTGGATAGAAAAAGTTGTCAAAGTTGCAAAGTTGTCAAAATTGTCATCTTTCTTGAAGGATCACGAAAACTAAGCTACAAAATTTATTTTCAGGATTCCAATAGTGCCCCACTAGGATCTGGGAGTGTAGACATTGAAGAACATAACCCATAAATCGATTTTCCATAACCCTAGCCAGGACCCATTTTCCATTGGGCGAATGAGTCCTCAGTGAGGCCCGAAAAAGCACTTTTTGCAATAGGTACACAGTATTTTACCATCTTAAAACGTACATTTTTACTGTTATATCAGTTAGGTTTGTTTTTTGGTATTCATCTATGCATAATTGAATGAAATAACTAGTGAAAAGAGAGGTTAAAAATCTTGATTATATTTTGGTTCATCCACAGTTCCATTTCTTTTTCCTTTATTTCAGTATCTTGTAGAAAACCAAAATCCAAAAATTTTCCCTACTAGTTAGTTCTTGATCAACCTCCTTTTGTTAGGGGCAATGGTTCCCCTTATATTCAATGTCAATCCATTCATTAGGCTAATGGAGTGACCTACCCCCTCTAACCTATGTGATTAAACCTATTAATTTTTTTTCAAGAGTTCTTTGAGTACCTTCTTATATTGCATCTTTAGATTGAGTTTTTTATTCTTTCAAACTTTGGTTTTCCTTCTCTTTTATTTTTCACCAAACAAAAATACAAAGTAGGAATGAGATTATATAATGTAATACCTCATAGCTCTTTTATAGAGGCCTCTCTCTTAGGGCTACCTAAAAATGATGTCATTTTGATCCTCTTGGCTCACTTCTCCATAAATGGGAGGAGACGAAAAAATTGGTAGGGCAACCTAGCTCTAAACACTTCTTCACAGGAGAGAGAGGGTGATATAATTTAAAAAAAATCCATGTAGGCACCTTTGTTTGATTTGTTTTATGTCATTCCTAGTTGTGTAACTTGAAGTATGCTTTCCTTAGCTCCTAACATTTTTAGGGTTTCCATACCTTCTTAGGAGGACCAAAGACCACTTTAATATGTGACTCCCAACCTAACTTATCTTTTTTATTTCTACAATCCTTAGCTTCATTGCCTACTTTATGATAGATGAAACATACGAATGGGATATCTTTGTAATCAAATTATTGAACTTAAGAACCAAAGGGAAAAGAAACTATAACCTTTTTAGGGAGAGGTAAATCTCGACCCTTTTGGAACTTTATCCTTACATATACAAAGTGATTTCTCCTTTATTCCATTGTCTATTTGTGTGTGACCTTGTGAACTTCTTTTCAAGATCACCTATATAATTTTTGGAGCCCAAATCTTGAGGGAAAGACCATAGAGACACCCTTAGATCTTTGAGAAAGATGAAGGAAATAAGGTTATAGAGAATCTCCTTTTCTATCCTTGTAATAATATTTCCTAATATTTTGTCTTAGAAGAATCTAGAGCTAGCGATTTCTCACATTCTTAAGAATAAGTGAAAATAAAAATAAATAAACTTATCGACAAAAAAAATAAAATGCATGGGGGATGACCTCAAGTTTGCAACCCATTCATGAAAAAATTACATTGAAAACCAATGAGTCCTCCCATGACCTATAAGAGCATTAGATTGAAAAATATAAACTTAATTTTCACTTGATGAAGATTCCTCATATATCGCAAGGATTAAATCCTCTACTACTAGGTATTTTTTATGTTTCTTGACAAAAGAGTGGGCCAATACCTTTGTGGTTCCCATAAGTGGTGCATTTTCCCTAAACATTGTAGGATTATATTTCTTTTTCCTCTATTTTTTCTTTTGAAAAGGATGAATATTCCTTCAATACTCTATCTAATGCTTACCCTTCAAAAATCATTTTCCACCCTTTCAAAACCTAGTACTGCCAATAATCTTTGACTTTCTCGATGCCTTCACCATGCTCATGACCTAGGGGCTTCTTCCATTATTCTTGACAATATCTCTACACTCTTAGTAATGAAATCCTACCATTAGAGGGAATATTGAAAATGGTGAATATTATTTATTAATAGTTAAAATTTATCAGATTATATTTTTAATATAAAATTAAAAATATATTAAAACAATAACTTATTATAAAGTATGTAGTCTTAAAGACCCATGGAAAACTTATTCTAGAGAATCAAGAAATTTCAAATGAACTGAAAATAGATAATCAACAAGGAAGAAGGAATCCTCCAAACCCCATAGATAGGGCAAGCACTTGTTCCCTTGAAGATTGTACATGATTTGAATATTAAAGGAATTTTTTCCCTTATGTTAAAAAAATCCAGACCAATAGGGAAACCATTTAAAATGGTAATAATCGAGTTAATCATAAGGGAATAAATAGGAAGAACATCAAAATAATGTACACAGTAGTAAGAAACACACTAGGAATCAAGAATCCAAAGAGGCATTATAGTTAGCATTCACAAAGTCACCAAAGTCCTTGCTCATATCCTAGACAATGCGATCTTGGTTATTTTTAGTATCAACTTTAATGGCATTCCAATTAGAGGTTGATTTAGCAAAAAAATTAGCAGCTTTATTTCATTCCCTTCTAGTATGGTTCCATTTAACAAGATTGAAAGCATCAATGAAGAAGTTGATGTCATTTTTACATTCATTGAGCTACCACTATTGGTTGAAATGATAAACTTGTTAGAATAAAAAGGTAATTGCCTAATTAATTATTAGGTCCCCTTTTATGTTAGCATATTTAAGCTTACTTAGGTGTATTTCCTTTTTGTATCAATTCATAGGATTATGGCACATGCCATGATCTAATTTAACTCTCACCTAATGTTTCTTTAATATCCTTTATTAAGGGTAATTCATTCGTAATTGTAATCATTATTCATATTTTTTTGTATGAATATATCATTTTAGCATTTACAAAAATCCATTGCTTTTTCTATCCCTTTGCGATAGGTGTTTGATTGCAAGTGATTTGTAGGAGTCATAGGGTTGATGAATAAACTCCAGCAAGGTTTCAAAGCACTAGGTCTACAACTCCTTGTCCATTTTTAGAGATATTTGGCCTTGAGCATTCAAATGGTGCATCTTGGACAAAAAAAGGTCTCATTGTTGCATGATCCAAAACATCCAAAGACCTTGGGACCACTTCTCTAAATGTCAAAATCAAAGTGAAAAAGAAGGAAAATTTTTATGGGGTCTTTAAGAATCATTTGAAAATTTTATACAATTTTGAAGGGAAAAACGAGATGGATCTATTGACCCAACAGTGCAGAATACATTCCCCTAACACTAATACAACAGAGGAGAAGAGCATAAATAGGTTCAAAAATCTTTATAAACTTACTTGAGAAGAATAAAACCAATAAAAATAGATAACAGAATTAAGCATTCACAGTTGACACAAGATATACGTGGGAAAACCTTTACAGTTAAAAAAACCACCACACAAAGTCAAGAAAATTGTATTATAGTAACAAAATAGTTACATACAATGTTCAGTCTTCTCTGATCAGCTCACAACAACACTATCTTGTTCTATCTCACTATTACAATGTTATTTCTAACATACAGTTCGAAATCATCTCTCTTCCCATGCAATATTGTAATCAAATTAATAAGTCATACGTTGCATTCAATTCTATCAACCAATTGCTGACCATTAGGTTCATGAATCACTCATCCAATCACGCAATCGATCTGCTCTGACAAATATCTTCATCATCGAGCCACCTGTTATGCCTTGCATAACCACCCCATCTTTTGCCTTGGTCAAAATGGGTCCCCCTTTGTTTATTTTTATCTCTTGTTGTTTTTCAAACAAAGTCTGGAGTCTTTTTGCTTTCAACACTTTGTTTATTTTGGTTTAGTCTGTCGGAATCGGAGCCAGAACCAAATTGGGTTCTGAAATCACAATCTAAACTCGTTCTGGGCCCCATCCCGATAGTCTTTCTTTTGGCCTTTTGTTTTGTTTTCATCGGACCCAGAGCTAGAGTGGGCGTTAAGTTGGCGTTTATTGAAAATTGCAAAATAAAAATCCATCCCGTCTCCGCCTCCGCTTTTTGAACTTTTGTTTTACTCTAATTATTTTTGTTAGGTTTCTTTATTACGGTCTTTTTCTTTTATTTTCTTGAGTTGGGTTTTGTTTTCTGCTTTATCAGCGGAACCGAACCCAGAACAGGAACAAAGTTAGGAAATTTCTTAAGTTTCTGAATCAGTTTCCATTCCGATTCCGCCCCCGCCGCTTTTGGGTCGTTGAATTTTTGACTGAAGTTGCACTATAGTGAACTGGTGGTTCTCTTTTAGTTTTGACTCCGCGTAATTGCATTTAATGCATCAATGACAACAGCTTGGCGTAGGTAAGAACTCTGATTTTTACCTTCATTAAGGATTAAACGTATCATTATTATCATTGTTAAAAAACTTGAAGAGCGAACAGGAGGTGCAGTGAATTCTTGTGCGAGTGAACCGATTGATCAAGGGACAATTGCTTGCCAATTGCTTCAGGTGTTTGTCTATTTATTGGCATTCGAGGTAGGGTTTCTTATTGTTGTTGTTCTTTGTTTATTTACTGTTGCATTTTTGTGTTTGCTCGTGCTTTGAATCATTTCGTTTTAACGAATTTGTGGTTCTTGGTATGTTTGTTTAGTAGGTTCTTGCTTTATTTTGTTTGTCTGGTTAATTCTTCATTTCTTTTGCTTTTGTTTTTGGTTCTTTGTGTTTTAGGGCACGATCGCTTTCACGTTTTAGTCGTGATCGCGTCGCGCTATTTTGATTTGCAATAACCTAGACGGAAGCGGAATCATAACGAAATAAGAATATGAAATAGAAAATATGAGGAAAACCAAGTTTGTTTCCATTCCGGTTCCGGTTCCGGTTCCAATCACATTTTCATTTTCGACTTCGAGCCCGCTTCTTGTTAGTAGAGTTACCATTCTAGTTTTGACTCCAATTCCGACAGTGTGTTAAAAGAGACTGTTTAGAATATGTTTCTGCCTGGTTCCGCCTTTGATGTATACATGAAAGGTATGGTTTTAAAGCATTTTTTATGATGATATTCAGAGATCTAATTAGAGGTTTTTGTGGCAGGAAAGCTAGAAAATGTCAGGAACATCAGGAGAAGTTGCTCAAAGGAATCGACCTACAGGAACATCAAAGGCAGCGCCTAAACCAAAGAAAATCAAGCCTGAACAATTGCCTTATACCTTGAGGTATAATCATAGGAGTCCTGTTGTGAGAGTAAGCAAAGTGGAATCCGACTGGTCAGACATCACTGACACAAACTTGGGCCAGTACAACTTTGAGGAGGCATATGTTGAAACATTCAATGAGGATGCGACACCTAGAATGAAGAGGATTGTTGAGTTTGGTTTGGCTCATATCACTTTGTTTCCTTTGTCAATCCAATGCCCAAAGTTGATCTTAACAACAACCAGTGCCTAAAATCCTGCGACTAGACAATGCATGGATTCACAAAACAATGTGATCATTGATCTTATTGCTCAAGGATTGCAAAGTATATTCAATGTCCTGGATCCTAAGAACTTGGTGCAGTTGGATGAGGCAGAGGCCTTGGAGAAATATAGTAAGTATAAGGACTCCAATAAGTCTCATTTGAACAAAAAGTGGTTGAAGATAGAAAAGAAGTCTCTAAGCAAGCTTGCAGACCAACCAAAGAGGGTAGATTTCTACAAAGAGGTATTAGATATAATCATGATGCTGTCTAGAGTTTTTGGGAAGAGAGATACATTTCGGTTGAAGGAGTGGATGTTTCCTTTCATCTAGACAATCTTAAATGGAGCACAACAGTTTGATTGGTCGATGATTGTGTCAAATGCTATTCATGATCAACTGACCAGCATTAGGCAGACTAAATGCTTCTTTATGACCTCTTATGTTGTGTATGCAACAACAAGGTTGGGTATCTTCCTAGGTTTAAATACAGTAGGGATAGTGGGAGTCTTGGATGGACAGAAGAAAATGTGGGAGCACTATGACCAATTATCTCTACAAGTTTTTGGGACTCAATTTAGAAGAGTCAATGATGCATTTATATATGTAGTCATTAATCATTTGAATGGAGATGCAGGGTATAGGTTGAGTCAAGAAGCCATGGCGTTTATTGCTGAATGGGGATGTTGGTACATTCAATACCCCAAATTCACATATTTCAGGTTAGCTGGTTTTGAAGGCCATCCACATCTGCTTCCAAGGTGTTGCAATAATAGGATAGTGCTAATGGAGTTTGTATATCAGGCTCTTGGAGTTAATGCTTGGTTTGGAATAAAGCATAAAATAGGATGTCACAAGTTCCCCATGAAGTTGGGTGAGTATGGCTGTCAGCACTTGGTGGGAGCAAAGGTGGTCTGTAGTGAATTGATATAGTTGAAGTTAGGTTTATACATAGCTCGTAGGAACTTTGATCCGAAGGGTAAGATGTATGCCTTGTTGCCTTCGATGTTTGACAAACATTTCAATTTGTTAGAATATTTTTGGAGTGATCGACAGGATGAGTATGATCTAAGAAAGAAGAATTATGAGAGGTTATTTGTCTCACTCATGGAAGAACTTGGAGTTAAAAATGACATTCCTGAAACTTTGGTGGATGATGGAATTGTATTAGATCCATCTTATGAGGCTTTAAACATAGGAACTAAGAGCCTGGATCCAATTGACTGGGATGCTGAAGAAACTATTGACATAAAGCAAATAGGTAGGACAGTCTTGGATCGAAGTGTTAATTAGTTGGTGTTAAGAACCAAAGTGCCTCAAGGACCCGCTCCTAAAAAGGGTAAGGGATACAAAAAGATCAAAAGGAAGAAACCTCCCAAAGAGCCATTGGAGTTCTTTCCCCTAGACATCGAAGAGATAGAACTTGAGGCGATAGATGATGAAGAGGAAACACAAGAAGGGGATGTTCAAAAGGGATCAACTGTTTCAACACCTACGTTAGGTGAATCATCCACACAAGTCCCACTTGCAAAGAAGCAGAGAGGAAAATTTCAAAAGGGAGCTCTTCATAGCATGGATGAAACTACAAAGGGAAAATAAGTGGAGAAGGAGGTTCATGATGTTGGAATAGATTTAGATAAGATTGAGCCAGAAAAAGATATGCAAGAAAATATGCCTCTAGAGGAGGATATTGAGCAAGTTTTGACACCAGAGGATCAATGGAAGCTGTTTGAAGAGGCGAAAAGGGATTTTGATGCAAGGGCTACGGCATTAGAGAAACAAAATGAAATTGATGCCAAGGCACAAGCTGATGCTATACTGCACCAGCAACAATTAAAAGCCAAACAAATTGAAGCTAAGGCAGCAGCTGATGAAGTAGAGAGACAAAAAATGTGAAAAGAACATGAACTCAAGGTTAAGGAAGAGAATGACAAGTTGGAACTAATACAAAAGATTCATGACCTTGAAGAAGAGAAGGCAAGAAACCGAAGGGAGAAAGAAATCTTGGTTGCCAAGTTAAAACTTGCTGAGGAAGCTCGCTAAAAGGAAAGAGAGGCCGAAGAGCTGGTTAAGAAGCAGCAAGAAGAAGAAGCAAAGGCATAAAAACTTAAGGCTTTAGAGGTGGAAAGGCTAGAGAAAGAAAGACTAGAGGCTTTAGAAAAAGAGAAACAAGAAAAAGAAGCTCTAGAGAAGGACATATTGGAAAAGGAAAGAATAGAAAGGGAAAAAGTGAAGAGAGATTGATTGGAGGAGGAGAGGTTGAAGAAAGAAGAAGAAGATAAAAGGATACAAGAACAAAAGGATAGGGAAGAGGCTGAAAGGCTTGTGTAGATGCATATAGTGCAAGAACAACAAGAGAAATCAAGGGTTGATTCTCAACCCCAAGATCATGCACAATCACCTTCTATTACTATTGCTTCCTCTTCCACTATGATGACTACTGCTCCATGTGCTCCCACTTGGCTAAACCTGGACCTGTAGAAAAGGGCAATAACACCTTCACAACCTCTCAATTGGGAGGATATGATGAAGGAGATTGAACAAGAGAGGCCTAAAAAGAAGGCCAAGATCCTACACTCTACCAGACTCATGGACAAAGGAGAGATTTTTGTTGAGTGTGCCATGCTAATGATAGAAAAGGAGGTAGGGGACATGCAGTTGACAGATTATCAGTTGAGTACTGTCAGCTTGGGAAGGCCCACTAGGAATCAACAGATGAACCTAATTGATGTGGTGGCTTGAACAACCAAGTCAAGAATGATAAAAGATAAACAAAAGAAAGATGAGCTTAAGGCTCAGTTGGATCAATTGCATTCATTTTTGAAAAGTGTTTCCTCTCCGAGATCACAATAGGTAACCACCATTGAGACTCCTATTTTATTAAGCAAAAAGGAGGTAGATGATTTGGTGCAGGTAAGGGGAAAAGTAGAGATGGTAGACAGATGGGTCGACAAGTTGAATCAGGAAGTAGGTGAATTTTTGGCTGAAGGTTTTGAGGTTATTAAAGGGATAGAAGAGTTAATAGGGGAAATGCAACAATATATTGAAGCATCGGAGAAACAAGAAGAGGAGTATAAAGAGTATAGTCAGAAATTGGAGAAGGTTAGTACATTGCCTTTGAATACTCTTCTTGAACAATCAATACTTGAGGAGGATAATAAGGATTTTGTGGAGAAGACCTCTCATATACTCTGATTCAGGACATATTTCTTGTGTAAACATAGGAATGAGGTCCAAGATGCTGTTAATAATCTGACTGAACAGTTTGAGGAGTTGGAGGCGGTTATTGCTATCATAGTGGATGTAAATGTATTAACAAAGGAAGGCATGTCTTTGAGTCAGATAAAAGAGAAGTGGGATGAAAGATTTAGAGGACTCATGCAGAAAGGAGATGATGGAGAAGATCTGATGATAGATCGATTAATGGATGTCAAAGAAGAGATAAAAGATGCTAGAAGAGAGTTGATAAAAATAAAAGATATAAGAGGGTTTGCTGTAGCAAAATTGGAGCGAATCAAATTTGAAGATAGCTAGGTTGATGGGCCAGAATTAGATGTGTTACAGCAAGTCTTCGCCAGTTATGATGAGTTCATTGCAGATCCAACTTCACATGCATAAATCTCTTGCATGCATGACTTTCTTATTCTTTGCATGTTGCATACAACACTGATAGTTTTGAAGTGCATGACCTTATTTCTCTTCTATTTTCTATTCTCCAGTTTAACTGAATGTCTAATGTAAGAACTCAAGATCAAATTGATCTGAGTTTCCAAGAGAGTTTTAGTTCCTAAAAGGGTGGATGACCTAAAATAGAAGTGTAGTTCAAATTTTTGTATATCTATAATACCCTTTGGGTATCATATTGTAAGGGCCAGCTAATTGAGAATAGAATTGAATTACCTGATATTAGGAGATAGAATTTTGTAGTGATTACCGAGATACATTGTTACTAGATACTTTACAGTTAATAAAATTACAAGTTTACGCAATATGGTGTTAGAATTGAGTTGTTTTATTTGATAAGGCTGATATGTTATAATCTATCTGAATGCTAGTGATTGTACTGAAGCATGAAAGTTGCTTATGTGATGAAAGTCATTAGAAGAAATCGGATTTAAGGATTATCTTGTTAGATTATCATTGAATTAAATTTATTGAAGTCTGTTGATCTATAATCTTGATGATGAATGAATGTGTGTTGTTTTGAAATCCTTGAAGTATTTGTGATGTGTAATTGTGAAGTTAATTAAACACCTAAAATGTATGCAATGGTATGGATTATTCTATAGATTGTGTCATCTTATCATTTTTTTTTATCTGATTGGAAAAACATTCATTGTTGAAGATATATATCCGAATGCTAGATAAGTTTTGTTCATTTTTATTGGTTTACCCTATGATCCATCTTTTTCTTTTGTTTGAAACCCCATTGATTTACTAAAACAGTTCGGTAAAATGAGTCATTGCTTGCATTCTTTGTTACCAACACAGGCCCCTTGAATATTACAATTGCATGAACCGATTGAGTGACACTAGACAGTTGAGAACCAACTACCAGGACCTTGGGAGTTAGGCTACTATATGTTGTCTTTCTTTTTCAGGAGAAATAGAGTAGAAATATTATATTTTAATGTTGTTTGTGTCATTTTCACCATCAACACCACCCAGGCATTCAATGCCATTCCATAATCGGGTTTCAATCCCTGTCAAACAAGTCTGCATTAACTGCCATTTACTACATTGGCCTTTAGCTAATCAAACTGCTGTCAACCTGCCATGTGTCCTTCCTGCATTCACTATCGCACTTTGACTCTGAGTCAAAATCGGTCAAACTAGCCCCAAGCTTGTCCGAGCTCTCTATGTCCTTACCGCTCTACCACCGAGCTCGTTCGACCTACTCATGGTATGGCGGTGAGCCAATCGAGCTCAGCCGAGCTCTTATCGCTCTATCGCAACCAAGTTTGAGTTGTCCTGAAATATAGCAGTGAGCTCATCCGAGCTCACCGATGACTTCACCGAGCTCGCCCACCTCACCTCCGAAAACACCACCACGCTACCATTGTAGCCATCAGATAGGACTGTGGTGTGGCGATGACCAATCTGTGGGACTGCTGATGGTCTCACTGAGCTACAACGGGGGCCAAGAGGCCACCTCGCGGTAGGGCGGTGATCGTCAGCTAGATCGCTGGCGGTCTTACTGGGGCCACCGTAGTTAGTCACTTAACTGTTCATGGTGCAGCAGTAACCACTGGACCCAACCACAGGTGGTATCACTACAGCCACTGCGGTGAGTAGACCCACTGCTTGCAATATGGCGGTAACCACCAAGACCACTGTAGGCGGCATCACCATGGTCATCGTGGTCGGTTGCTTAACCGCCCATGGTATGGCGATGAACGACAAGGCATACCGAAAGATGCCAACCGTGGCCAGGGAACAGACAATGAGCAGTAATGCTTTAAATCGCCAAGGCCTTCACCGTGGTACTGCCAAGGCAAGAAAAGAGCCAGGCGTGGTATGACAGTAAACTGCAGAAACAACAAATTTTCTCCAAGGCATGAAAAAAGGGGATTCAAGCTAGAAGTTGAGATACATTTCTCAACAAGCTCCCACTTGGCGAACACTTCCAGCTCCCTCATGACTTCGAAACTTACTATCTATCATAGGCCCCAAGGCCCATCGATTCTGAACACCATTTGAACTTTTCTGTGCTAACTGGCTTCATCAAAGCGTCTACAACATTCTTCAAGGTATCGACCTTTTCTAGATTAACCTTGCCATCTTCAACCATATCCCTCACGAAGTGATATTGCACATCAATGTGCTTGGTCTTGGCATGAAAGGTCAGATTCTTTGCCAAACAAATGGCACTCTGACTATCACAACAGATTGAAATCTGCCCAGCATTAAATCCAATGCCTAAACATAAACGCCTTAGCCAAACAACTTCCTTACAGGCATGAGTTGCAACCATGTACTCTGCCTCTATCGTGGATAAAGAAACTATAGCCTGTCACTTGGTCATCCAACTGATTACTCCACCATTAAGCATGAAAGTGTATCCACTGGTGGATCGCCTGCTGTCAATGTCTTATGCCCAATTTGAATCAACATACCCATGAATGCTGAGAGTCCTCTGTGATGCAACCAAACTTCCATGGTAACATAGGGCATAGTATGAAGTCCCCTTCAAATACCTGAATACTCTCTTCACACCATCCCAATGTGATCTTCCTGAATTTTCCATAAATCGGCTTAGAACTCCCATTGCTTAGGCAATGTCTGGTCTTGTGCAGACCATAGCATACATCAAACTGCCAACAACACTTGCATAAGACACACTGGTCATGTCCTCCATCTCAGTAGTAGAATTTGGACAGTCTTCAACAGACAGCTTAGCTCCATGCATGATTGGAACAACAAGCTGCTTGCAATCATCCATGCTAAACTTCTCCAGAACTATTTTTACATACTTACTCTGACTGACCCAAAGCTTTCTGCTTGTTCTATCCCTGGTTATCTCCATTCCAAGAATGTACCTAGCTACACCAAGATCTTTTATTTCGAACTTTGCAGACAACTAAGATTTAAGATCAAAAATCATAGTCTTTCTATTTCCAATGAATAACATATCATCCACATACAGGGTAATAACAAGCACATGATCATTCTCAGATTTATAATAAATACAGTGATCAGATTTTGATCTCACAAATCCAATTGACAACACAAACGTGTCAAATTTTTGATACCACATTCTAGGAGATTGCTTTAAACCATAGAGAGATTTATTTAACTTACAAACCAGATTTTGTTTACCTCTTTCAACAAAATGCTCAGGTTGGGACATGAAGATTTCTTCTTCCATCTCACCATGGAGAAACGCTGTCTTCACATCCATCTATTCAATTTCAAAATCATACACAACTGCCAATGATAACAGAAATTTGATGGATGTCAGCTTTGCTACAAGGGAAAAAATCTCTCCATGGTCAATTCCCTCAATTTGAGAAAATCCCTTTGCAACCAACCTTGTCTTATACTTCTCAACACTGCCATCAAGTCCTGTTTTCTTTTTGAATATCCACTTATAGCCAACAGGCTTTCGCCCTTTAGGCAACAGTACCAAATTCCAGGTTTCATCCTTTTTCAAAGAATCCATCTCTTCATTCATGGCTTGTAGCCAAGAATTTGAATCAGCCATGCTGATTGCTTCTTTTACAGTCCTAGGCTCATTAGTGCTTGTAATTAAAGTAGAGTCATAGTTCGAATTTAATAGTGAGAAACCATACCTTTCAGGTTTCCTTTTTTCTCGTGTAGATCTTCTTACAGGCTTAGGTTGTTCTTCATCATCAGAACTTCTAGAGCTGCTTGAGCTCTCCTCAGTGTCAGGTACACGATGCAACTCTTCCCTTTCTAGAGTTTGGGGAAAAACAACTACATCCTTCTTCTTATCAGCCTAATCTGTCTCAAGCTGCTAATCACTTACTGAAGGTTTTAGCTCACAAAATATCACACTTCTGCTGTACAAAACCTTCTAAGTAACAAGGTTCCAAAGCTTGTATCCCTTCACACCAACTCCATAGCCAATGGGAATACACTTGACAACCTTGTTATCCAATTTATATCTCTTTTCATTTGGCACATAAACATATGCCTCATAGCCAAACACACAGACATGCCTTAGAGAGGGATTCTTACAAGACCATGCTTCCAAAGGCATTTTATCAACAAGAGCAGAGCAAGGAGATATGTTTATTAGATAACATGTTGTAGCCACAACCTCAACCCAGAACTTCTGCTCTAGACTAGCACCACTCAGCATACTCCTTGCCTTTTCCATCAACGTCCTGTTCAGCCCTTCAAAAACTCCATTCTGTTGTGGAGTGTAAGGCATTGTCTTATGCCTTTTAATTCCTTGATCAGTGTAGTACCTTTCAAAATATGCAGAACAAAATTCACTGCCATTGTCTGTCCTCAAACATTTGATTTTCCTTCCAGTTTGATTCTCTACCAAAGATTTAGATTCTTTAAACCGACTGAACACTTCTGATTTACTTTTAAGAAAGTATACAAATGCCCTTCTCGAATAGTCATCAATAAAAAAAACATAGTATCTAGAATTCGATAATGAAGGAACATTAACTGGACCAAACACATATAATGAACATAATCCAATATATCAGAAGATTTATGAGGACTAGAATAAAATGAAACACAGTGTTGTTTTCCATAGATACAATGTTCGCAAAAATCAAACTCAAGGTTACAATCATCAAGCCCTTCTACAAGATTTTTGTTCTTCAAGGTTTTTAAACCTTTCTCACCTATGTGACTAAGTCTATGATGCCATAGCATAGAATTCTCAGCTGGGAGTTTTACCTCCATAGCATTTGCAGCCAGAGAAGTGTCTTCATCTTTCTCTTCAGGTGCATCATTGCTTGACTTTACAGAGGCACTATTGCAAAGAATAGGTCGTGCATCCAACTTGTACAGAGTACCAATACGAACACCCTTAGCCAACATCATTGCACCTCTAGCCATTTTACATCCCCTACTTGAGAAAGAAACTTCTAAAAAAGCATCATTTAACTTACTAACAGAAAGAAGATTTCGAGCCAGACCTGGTATGTGAAGTACACCACCAATACCTTTGACTCTCCTGTCAGGAAACTGAATTCTGACTCTTCCTCTGCCAACTATCTCCAACGTTGAATCACTTGCCAAGTATACCTTTCCACCATTATACTTCTCGTATTTCGAGAACCATTCTCTATTGGATGTCATGTGAAAGGACGCACCTGAGTCAACCAGCCAGACATCATCTGATGCTTGAGTTGTCAAGGTGACTATAATGAAGGCATCTGCATCACTTTGAGAAGATTCTTTGTCAAAGATAGTCTTCTTCTCTTTGCAGTCCTTCCGGATATGACTAGGTTGCCCACAGTTCCAGCATCTCACCTTGAACTTTTTACCAAGAGACTTCGATCTCCCTCCAGATTTGGATTTCGACGTCTTGTCTTTCTTCTTTCCTTTCTCCTTTGGTCTACCTCGAACAACAAGAGCCTCTTTTTCCATCTCAAAATACTTCCTTCGCATTTCTTCAGACAAGAGCAAAGCAACCATGTCATCCATCTTAAATGCAGTGGTTGTGCTTCCAATAGCCATCACTAGATGATCCCAACTGTCAGGTAATGAACACAACATGAGCATGCAATGATCCTCCTCCTCAGTCTTTACACCTACAGACGCCAGCTCAGTAACACTCATGTTAAATGAGTTCAGATGGTCTGCAATAGATGCACCTTTGCCCATCTTCAAGGAGTACAACTTCTTCCTCAGGAATAACTTATTTACTAGAGACTTTCCTTGATAAATATCACCAAGCTTCTTCCACAATGAAGCTGCAGAATGCTCCTCATGGACGTTCAGGAGTACAAAATGAGCAAGACTTAGTCTTATCAGATGTCTTTCTTTTCTATCAGCAAGATCCCAAGCTTCTTGCGTCGTAATTTGTGGCTTAGTTCCAGACACTGCTAACCGAAGGACTCTATCCACCAGCAAGTCTTCCATTTTGAGTTTCCATAACTCAAAGTTGCTGCCATTAAAATTTTCAATATCTACTCTACCTGATGTACTCACCATGTCAAACAAAAACAATTTTCAACAATGCAAGAATCCCACTAAAATAGTATTAGCACAAAAAACTAAGCTTTCTCTCAAGGATAACACAATGGGCCAGGCTCTGATACCACTTGAAGGGAAAAAAAGGATGGATCTAATGACCCAACAGTGTGGAATACATTCCCCTAACACTAATACAATAGAGAAGAAGAGCATAAACAGGTTCAAAAATCTTTATAAACTTACTTGGGAAGAATACAACCAATAAAAATAGATAACAGAATTAAGCATTCACAGTTGACACACGATATATGTGGGAAAACCTTTACAGGTAAAAAACCCACCACACAAAGTCAAGACAATTGTATTACAGTAACAAAATAGTTACATACAATGTTCAGTCTTCTCTGATCAGCTCACAGAAACACTATCTTATTCTATCTCACTGTTACAATGTTATTTCTAACATACAGTTTGAAATCATCTCTCTTCCCATGCAATATTGTAATCAACTTAATAAGTCATAGGTTGCATTCAATTCTATCAACCAATCGCCGACCATCAGGTTCATGAATCACTCATCCAATCACACAATCGATCTGCTCTGACAAATATCTTCATCATCGAGCCACCCAGGCATTCAATGCCATTCCATAACTGGGTTTCAATCCCTGTCAAACAAGTCTGCATTAACTGCCATTTACTACATTGGCCTTTAGCCAATCAAATTGCTGTCAACCTACCACGTATCCTTCCTGCATTCGCTATCACACTTTGACTCTGAGTCAAAATCGGTCAAACTGGCCTTGAGCTCGTTCGAGCTCTCTAAGTCCTTACCGCTTTACCGCCGAGCTCGTTCGAACTACTCGCGGTATGGCGGTGAGCCAACTGAGCTCAATCAAGCTCTTACCGCTCTACTGTAGCCAGGTTTGAGTCATCCTATGGTATATTGGTGAGCCCATCCGAGCTCACCGATGACTTCATCGAGCTCACTCGTCTCGCCTCTGAAAACACCACCGCACTACCACTGCAGTCATTAGATAGAACCACGGTGTGGCGATGACTGGTCTGTGGGACCACTGATGGTCTTACTGAGCTACTGCAGGGGCTGAGATGCCACCCCACGGTAGGGTAGTGATCGTCAGCCAGACCGCTAGCGGTCTTACTACGGCCACTACGGTCAGTCACTTAACTGTTCATGGTGTGACGGTAACCGCTAGACCCAACCGCAGGCGGTCTCACTACGGCCACTGCGGTGAGTGGACCCACCGCCTGTGGTATGGTGGTAACTGCCAAGACCACTACAGGTGGCATCACCACAGCCACCGCGGTTGGTTGCTTAACCGCCCGTGGTATGGCGGTGACCGACAAGGCAGACCAAAAGATGCCAACCGCGACCAGGGAATAGACAGCGAGCGGTAACATGGTAAAATGCCAAGGCCTTCTGTGTGGTACCACCAAGGAAGGAAAAGAGCCAGGCGGGGTATGGTGGTAAACTGTAGAAAGAACAAATTTTCGCTAAGGCATGAAAATAGGGGATTCAAGCTGGAAGTTGAGACACATTTCTCAACAAATTTAAAAAATCATACATCTATTTGAAATACGTACACTATACAATTTCATACAATGAATTCCATTAACGCTACATAATCACATTCATTGATTCACATAAACATCCTAGTATAAATTCAAGCAGTGGTAGGTTCTTAATTTTTTGCATTGATAAATTAGTTTTTTGGTCCTAGGGCTGATGTCACTTGTAGCTTACACTTTTTTTTTTTTTTTATGCCTTGGTCACATTAGTGTCTGGAGTCACAATGTTTTGGTTGCATTTGAGAGGTAAGATCCTAGTCATAGAACTAGGTAGGTCTTGATTTTCTCTAGCTTGAAGGGGCTTGGCTATAACAGGTTGCATCCTGAGGAGTGTCACTTTGTTTTGCCATTGATCCTCTATGTGTGCAATACCTGCCACCATGCCACCCAATATTAAATCGCTTTATTTAATAAATATCATCTAATTCCCCTTAATTACATAAATTAAACCTTTGTTCAATTAGCAATTACTAATTAAATCTAATTCCCCCCCACTTGCAAGGGAATATTCCTTCCCCTTTTGCATAATTAAACTTTGTTTTAATTTGATAAAATATTATTTTCCCTCATCCATGATAATATTCCGAAGAATATTCTCTTTCCACACTCATTTGAAAAAGGGGAATATTCATTTTTCAAACAAACTTACTTGACTTCATGTGCAGGTTAACTCAAAACTTCTTGTGCAAGTTAACTTGTGACCTCTTGTATAGGTCAAAAGTGTGTTTGAAGGAATATTAACCCTTGATTAAAATCTCATCTTTCATGCTCATCCATTGATGAGAATCCATGATACATGCCTCCAACTTCTTTCATCCTTGACCATTGATTAGCCTTTTTGATCTCAACCCTCTATTTCTCATTTGCTCTCCTATAAATAGGCCACTATTTGGAGACAAATGGATCCATCTTTTAACATCAAACTTATGTTGCTAAAATCACTCACATTCACACTCATATTTAGCACATATTTAACATCTTTTTAGTTTAATTACTTGCATAATAGCTTAGCTTTCGTTAATGACTTCCATGATCACATAATGCATCCATTTAGTTTATTAGTTAATTAGGGTTTGAATATTTTAGTTTAGAATCCATTTAGATTAGCTTTGTATTTGCATATCTAGATCATTTTAGCATAAAATTATGTTAAATTATTTTGCATCATGCTCATTTAGATTAAAATCATGTTTTCATACACATCTATCAATGGTTGCATCAGTTTTCTTTGATAAAATTGATTGGAACAAGCTCATTTATCTATGAGATTGGGAAAGGGTTGTTGTTCTACATCAACGTGACACCACTCCCCCAATAGGATAAGTTTCAATGGGTTAGAGTAGGCATTTTTAAAGCTTTCATAGTTTAGTATGCTTGGTTTTAATGAATGCTTAGTTTAATTTTCATTTGATTGATCTGTTGAGATTGGTGTTAGTGGATTCATTATCCTTTGATTTGTCATGGATCAAGCGCAATCGACCCCATACTAATCAGTTGGTCACATTCTGGTGCTAGAAGGACCGCATAACCGATCAAATTTAATCAATTTCTATCTCGAGTTCTATTTTTTTTATACTTGCAGGATACAACAACACTCCAGGGGATTTTAGTGATGCCTTTGTAATACATCACCATATAGCGATGTTATTTTCATCTGATACAATGATTCATAATTAATACCTTGACGCTCATTAAACTAAACGATGACACTAATACTTTTTGAAGGTATCGAGAATTTGCAAAAAGCGACACTCTCAAATGGCGGCGCTATCATCATCACTGGACTTCTGCAGAGCAACACTAAAATTCACCAGAGCGACGCTCATTTGATTTATGGTGACGCTATCGTGAAAAGTGACACCCTTCTGTGGTAAGCAAAAAAGATCATTTTTTAGCATATGCTTTAATTTTCTTACTTCATTTGATCACTAACATGCCTCTAACTTCGTTCTAGTTTTTAGGCTAACTGTGTTTTGCAGGTTGGATGATAAAAGTTGAAGTGGAGAAGCATTCTTTTCTTTCAATCTTATAATTGTAACAAGTGGTTCGACACTTTTGGGGCAATTATAACCCATTTATTGTTCTTTTCATTTTACGCTTTAGGACTACACTAGCTTTAAATTTGGTTTTAAAGAGAACGCTCAAATGAGATTAAAATGAAACCTCACATCATTTTACTTTGGGTTAAAAATTGAACAATACAACCTAACACTTCATTTGGTGCATAAATAAACTCACCTTTGCTTTGAAGGTTAAAATTAACGAGTGTTTGCTATGTTTTGTGATTTACATTTTAGCATTGAATGCGTATGCATTTCTCTCATGCCACTCGACAATCTTGAGAATCAAAAGCATTCCTTCGACATTATGTATAATCACTCACATATTTCAATTTCGATTAAAATGAACCCCATGCTAGTGTAGAGAAAATGCATTGTGTGTTATCTCCTTGCTTCATGCAAACTAGGAGATCGAACTGCAAACATACTTCCTTGATTTTGTTTATCTTTAGAGGGCCTACCTCCTCGCTTTGAAAGGAGGTAATGACCCAAGCAGTAACGAGATTAAGACAATCTCTTTCAAATCTCTATATAAAAATGTGTTTGTGATGAAAGTCATAAACAACAGGTGTGGATGCGTCACAATGACAAGTGCCACCCTTAGTATCCATGTGATATGTTAAAATATCTTCTTAGGAAGAGATTGGGAGGCATCTTGATTGAAATAATCTTGAGCTAATCTTTCTGCATGTATGGACACCTTGAACAAAAACCATTATTACGAACGAATTGTTTAGAATCCAAAAACCTTTATGCTTGTTGGTGTAGGAACGGTCATTCTGAAGCCACCCCACATTTTTACTATTCATTTTTGGAACATAAAAATACTTAGGATCTTCGAATCTTCAAGATTTGAGATTTGGTGGTCCCGAGAAGTGTGTGTTGTGGAGGGGAGCAAGTGTCACCAAATCTCTAGCTGTTCGCATTGTCTTAGTGTTTGGAGAAATCTAAGTGGGGATTCAACAAGTAGTATCTTCTGAACCTAGGATGGTAAATTCTTGTGGGTTATTTTAATACTTTGCTTGGTTCCAAAACGTTACAAACAAACATCAACAAATTCTTCAAAATTTTAAAGCCTTTGGTCTAAGTATGGATACTTCTTGACAAAACATTGATATTAATGCTTGTCCTGAAATTTATTCTTAGAGACTTCTAAGTATTTTGGTTTATATCTTAATCCATACTTTACAAAGTTAACATAGGAAACTATGGCTTGAACCTCATCCTTTTCATGAAATGGAATTTGTGGAATTGATGATATTTTTGACATAGACATTTAGTTTGAACTTAATCAAGACAAGTGTTTGTGGTAAAAGAAACTCACTTTAGCAAGAAAAATTGATAAATTGAACCCCACATGACTATTTGGAGACCAA
Source organism: Sequoiadendron giganteum (assembly GCA_007115665.2). Taxonomy (NCBI): domain Eukaryota; kingdom Viridiplantae; phylum Streptophyta; class Pinopsida; order Cupressales; family Cupressaceae; genus Sequoiadendron; species Sequoiadendron giganteum. The sequence goes on along the minus strand of CM021100.1, from coordinate 692,816,169 downwards.
TTGCTCCCATTGAACAACCCGATCTTATGCCTACTATCATTTAGCCAAAATTTGAATTCATTGAAGGAGAACAAACCGATATAATTAGTAGTTTGAGAAGCTTCACTTTTGAAACAAAAGAAACACTAGCTTAGTGGAGAAACACAACAAATATCTTAGATGAAGAAGAGGAACAAACCGCTATTGAGGCTAGAAGGCCCATATTACCACCACTCACATGACAATAAATATCCTCTTTTCTTCCATAATCTTAGACTTCTCTAAATGATCTCATGAAATATCAAAATTCCCAAGAGAAGGTCTACAAGTCATCATTTCAAACTTAGGCATCTTAGTCCAAAAGCTCTCAAAAGACACCTTTTAGCCCTTCACCAAAATAGAACCAGGTTGGTATAAAACTTCTATAAATGTGTTTCAAGGAACAATCTAGACTTGTATACATTCTTTTTCAGTCAAAACCCTGATCTTTTTCATGATCTTGAACCTATCTAAAACATTGGGTCTTTAGGATTTGAAAACTTTAGACGTCTAGCATGTTTCTCACTACTATAGTCTTATCAAACAAAGGTTCATTCACTACAACGAATCCCTGTGATTTGCTCCATTTTTTACTCTGTTTTTACTTCCACCCAATGTTTTAATGTATTTTTTTCTAATTTTTTGAAAACGTCAGTGCTATTTATCAGGATGGTGCTATTTTTTGCATTTATTTGCGTCAATCAGGACTAGCCGGTGCTAATTTATGCCAAAATTATCAATTCCTTTAGTGTTGATATTGGCTTTGAGTGTGGCGCCGCCGTTAGCACCACCTTTGGCTCCAAGTTTAGCTTTGAGTTTAGCACCAATTTTATCTCCCAACTTTAGCTTCGAGTTTAGCTTTGGATTTATCACCAGTTTAGACACCCCTATGTCGAAGAGAATTATTTATATGTGTCATAGATGATGTAAAATAGAGAAATGCCAACAAGATACGAGAATATCAAGGAGAGAATCACTTACGTCACATCGACAAGGTATATCTATAAATGCTCGATGAAACACAACTCTTGGATATAACGAAGTAATGTCGATGAGACATTTAGATATTGGTAAGACAAATAAGATTGTCTCATCGACACTCTTCAAGTAATGATCAAAAGCATACATTGCTAGACTGTCGGGAGGGTGAGAAACATATGCGGTAGAGAGGTATACACCACAACCCTGCAACAAGAAGCCTTGAGCAAGATGGTAGTGCGGTAAACAACTGAAGAGAAGGGAAAAACATTGCCATACCACAACGATAATCATGAGTCTCTCCAACATGACAGAGTTACACTGATATATAAAGAAATACTACCGAAGGAAAATATCGATGAGACAGTGGCATATCGACAAGAGATATTAAGTTGTCTCATCGACACTAGAAACCAACAACAGAGGAACATAAGATCTAATGTTGATGAGACATTGAGATATCAGTAAGACAAAGAAGATTGTCTCATCGACACTCTTCAGGTTATGATCAAAAGCATAAATCACTATACCATCGAGAAGGTGAGAAACATATGCAGTAGAGCGGTACACACCGCAACCCTATAGTAAGAAGCCTTGAGCAAGGCGGTAGTGCAGTAAAAAACATAAGGGAAGGGAAAAAAACCATCATACCGTAGAGGGTATAATAAGAGATGGAAGTAGTACAGTAATCATGACAGAAAATCACGTCAGTCACAATCCATTTGAATAAATCATTTAAGGAATCAAGGATATAGCTTGCCAAAATACTCTAAAACTCTAATAAACATACTAAAAATTTCGTCAAAATCTTATTTTCAAGCATAGCTCGCCAAAATGGAGTTTTCATTTTAATAAACATACAATAAAACCTTTGTTGAAACCTTATCTGCAAGCGTAGCCCACCAAAATGGAGAAGTTTTTCAGTAAATAATGATAGAGAATGGTAAGGATATGTGCACGATAGGAGACATAGGATTCATTGTTGTTGATATTCCAACTCTGATCAACAAGGGTTACAATGTTTGTGCTACTATTTGTAATCCAGGTATTTAATTGACATATGTTTGCATAATCTCAAATTCCTTCAGATGCTTTTGAAGTATCAATGTATCCTATATAGGGTTTAGAATGACTTCTTTTAATTTAAAAAAATAAATCAGATGCTTTTGAACTATTGATGTGTCCTATATAGGATTTAAAATAATTTATTTTAATTAAAAAAATTAAATAAATGATGTATTTTCCTGTGATTAGATAATGTGGAGATCTCCTAAATCTAGCCTAGCACACTGTCCTCTTTCACACTATGTTCATCACTCCAACTGCTAGGGTTTTTCATTTGACATCTTTAATATCTTCATGATAGTGGCTTTTAAATAGATCTGTCTTTTATTTAATCTTTATCATGGTAACCCTTGAGTTCCAGAATCTAACGTCAATCTCTTCTAAGAACGTTGTCTTAAGCTAGACTGCATAGTATGCATATTGTAGACATCCAAATTTGATCACTTCCATATGATCAAAATCGTTTACTCTATTCATCTATTTCATTAATAGTGATTAAATAATTTATTTAATCATTATTCCATTTCTGCCTAAGGTTCCTAAAGTATGTAATTAAATAAATTAAATACTTTACCTTATCCCTTTTCTTCTCTAAATTAAATAAATATGACAAATTATTTAATTTAGTCTTTTAACCCATTTGGATTAAAACCAATTTTTAATTCCCCTTTTTCTTTCTCCTTGTCACATTCTCCATAACCCTCTTTTAATCCAAATTAAATTAATTAATCTATGATTAGGATGTGCACCACTTAATCTTGATTAAGTGTCACATCCTCCATAATCTCCCACTTGCCTCTAATCTCTCATTAATTATCCTAATCCTATGTTTGCACAACCCTAATCATAATCATTAGCCATATTTAGCTTACCTTTTCTGGTCAACCTTCCCACTTACCATTTTTAGCTTGGACTCTCTTTCCCATGTGAATTTTTAATTCACATTTATTTGCCCAAGGCTCCTCTCTTCCCCATGTGAATTTTTAATTCAATTTTGTCTTTCCAAGGTCTTCCCCATCACCATGCAAGATTCTAGAAGGCTTGACTTGTCACTTTACATGTGCCAAGAACTTCTAGAATCTTGGACTTGTCACATCACCCACATGTGACAAATCTCCAGCTTTTTGGAGACCTTCTTTTACCCAATAAACTCTCCAATAAATGTAAAATTTTAATTTTAATTTATTCTTCCAACCACTTCCCCTTTTTCCATGGAGATTTTTGAGGAATTCTAAAATTCCTCAAATGTCTCTTTCATCCTCATTTGGGGACAAGAAGTTCTTTTTTGAGGAAATCTTCTCATCCCCCAAGGTACCTCAAAGGTAGTTGTCCTTCATCCACCTCATGTACTTCTCTTCCACCTCATTTCCACATCATTCCAGCCTAAGACATCTCACATTCCACATGTCAAGATGTGGGGGCTTGTGAGTCCTCAACTCACCATAGCCCTTCATCTTGATCTTGTTGGATCAATCTCAACCGTTGAATTCTCTAGAGAATTCCAATTATCCTATAAATACCCCCTTATTTTTCCCATTTTGGGGATCAAGTATTTTGCTACCAAACTCTTTCCAATTTGCCATTTGAGCTTTCATCTCATAATCATCATACCCTCATCCATCTTGCATATCATTTTGCACATTCAACATAGCTTGTCATCCAAGGAGCACACAACTCTTCAAGAATCAAAGGGCCAACCAAGGAAGGAGCATCATAAAGGTATAACCAATTTCAATTAATTGTCATCTTATTTTTATGCTTATCTTGCCTTAGGCTAATCATTGAGGTGCCCTTTTATTATGTTATCTCCTCTTATTGCATCATTTTAGCATCTCACATTAAGACTTGACATTTTATTAGGATCACATTTCTGGCACGCCTGGTGGGACCCACAAAAGGGTCTCTTTCTTTTACGTTTGTTGTTGTTTAACTTGTTTGCAGGTTAAGGTCACAAAGGGGTGGATTTGCCCTCCCAGGCATTGCAGAGGGGCAGATACGCCCTCACGATCCGACGTTTCTGACAGTTTTTACTGCAGAAGTGCAGATACGCCCCCGCAGTCCAACATTTTTGCTAACTTTTTTCTATAGAAGTGCGGATATGCCCCCGCAGTCCAATTTTTTTGCTAACTTTTTTCTGCAAAAGTGCAGATAGTCCCCACAGTCCAACGTTCTTGCTAACTTTTTTCTGCAGAAGTACAGATACGCCCTCGCAATCCAACGTTTTTGCTAACTTTTTTCTGCAGAAGTGCGGATACGCCCCCGCAATCCAACATTTTTGCTAACTTTTTTCTGTAGAAGTGCGGATACGCCCCCGCAATCCAACGTTTTTGCTAAATTTTTTTTGCAGAAGTACGAATACGCCCCCGCAATCCAATGTTTTTGCTAACTTTTTTTTGTAGAAGTGCAGATACGCCCCCACAATCCAACGTTTTTGCTAACTTTTTTCTACAAAAGTGCGGATGCGCCCCTACAGTCCAACGTTTTTGCTAACTTTTTTCTGCAGAAGTGCGGATACACCCCCACAATCCAATGTTTTTGCTAACTTTTTTCTACAGAAGTGTGGATACGCCCCTGCAATCCAACGTTTTTGCTAACTTTTTTTTGCAGAAGTGCGGATATGCCTCTGCAGTCCAACATTTTTGCTAACTTTTTTTCGCAAAAGTGCAGATACGCCCCCGCAGTCCAACGTTTTTGCTAAATTTTTTTTGTAGAAGTGCAAATACGCCCTTGCAGTCCAATGTTTTTGCTAAATTTTTTCTGCAGAAGTGCGGATACGCCCCCGTAGTCCAACATTTTTGCTAACTTTTTTCTGCAGAAGTGCAGATACGCCCCCACAGTCCAACGTTTTTGCTAACTTTTTTCTACAGAAGTGCTGATACGCCCCCATAGTCCAACGTTTTTGCTAATTTTTTCTATAGAAGTGTAGATATACCCTCGCATTCCAACATTTTTGCTAACTGTTTTTCTGTAGAAGTGTAGATACGCCCCCTCATTCCAACGTTTTTGCTAACTGTTTTTCTGCAGAAGTGTGGATACGCCCCCACATTCCAACATTTTTGCTAACTGTTTTTCTATAGAAGTGCAGATTACACCCCCGCATTTTGACATTTTTGCTAACTGTTTTCTTCAGAAGTGCTGATATGCATTCCTGTTCCAACATTTTTCACAGCTAACATTTGCTTGCAAGGCCTTTATTTCATTCAAATTTTAATATTTTTTTTGCTGTTTTATCTATTCACCTAGCATAATTAGGGGGAAGTAATACTTGTTGCTTGCTGTGTCAATTTTTCTTTGTGTTACCCTAAGGGGGCATTAGTTTGTTTTCACCTTCCCCTTGCACTTTGTGCGGACCGGGGGGTAGTTGGAAACGATTAGTGTCTTCTTCTTAGTGAGACCTGCTTGGGGATTTCATCACCCCAAGGGATGATCCCAACCACGCGTACCGACAGGGTATATAAAGGGGGTAGAGCCAAAGATGTACTCCAATCCAATTGCATCATAATTGGTGAAGCATCAAAGCTAGGGTGATACCTAGATAGACGTGAAGAGTTGGTCTGAGCCTTTCAATATCTCACTGGGGTTCCCGACTCACGCTTGTGATAGACTGGTGTTCACGGTTGTGCCTCACATGCCAAGCGTATATCGAGGACTCCCTAGAAACCTTGTTCATCCTAGAGTAAGACCGTTGCTGCCCATACCCCTTAATACTAATCATATGATTGTGCTTGTTCAAAGTGTCTTTTCTGTGAAAAACCAATAAATTTTGATAAGTCAAACCTTCATTGAGTCATTTCAAGTCCTTGCCATAATCCCTCATTTCAAACCAAGTCACTGTTCCTGTAGAGGGGCGGATTCGCCCCCCTGTTTCAACACTTTTCACTGTAGAAGTGTGGATACGCCCCCTTGTTCCGATGTTTCTGCCAGTTTTTTTATTGCAGAAGTGCGGATACGCCCCCTGTTGCGATGTTTCTGCTAGTTTTTTTTACTGCAGAAGTGCGGATACACCCCCTATTCCGACGTTTCTACTATTTTTTTAATGCAGAAGTGCGAATATGCCCCCCTGTTCCAATGTTTCTACCAATCTTTTTACTGCAGAAGTGCGGATACGCCCCCCTGTTTCAGCATTTTTCACTGCAGAAGTGTGGATACGCCCCCTAAACGGACAATTTCACCCATTTGACCATTCTAAACCCCCTGTTTGAACTCCCAAAGTCTCCATTTGACCATTTGATCATCCTAAACGCTCATCAAATCCAATCCTCATCCAAAATCATCAAATTGATTCATCAACTTATCCAAACAATCCAAAACCAATCTTATCCAATTGATCCAAACAATCCAATTTTTATCCAAATCATCAAATTGATACATCATCAATTGATCCATCAACCAATCCTTATCCAATCATCAAATTAATTGATACATCATCAATTAATCCATCATCCAATCCAAAACAAACTTATCCTATTGTATCGTTTGATCCAATCCCAATCTAAGATCTAATCTAGTTCTAATCTGAGAGTTAATCCCATCATCTCAATGTGAGCTTTCATCCAATCCCAATCTGAGCTTTCATCCAATCCCCATATGATCTTCCAATCCATCCGAGTTCTCCATCCATCATCTATTCTTTCCTGCTAATCTATATCCATCATGAATCTTTATCCCCCTCTCACACGACCAATAAAGTAGTCAAGGGGAATCCTAATTGCATTGATGACGATAACAAAAATATTGTTGATCATGAAAATTTTTATATAGATCCCCTTGACGCTATCATTGCTAGCAAGCTCTCTCCAATCGCCTTCCAAAATCCCACTACTTCTTCGAACTATCCCACCACGCCTTCATTCACATCTAATAATGGTTCTTATGTTACCCTTGACAAGGGATATCCAACATCCTCACCATCGACATATTCATCATGTCCTCCCTTTCAACCTCTATCCTATCCAACATCCACATCCTCTTATCCTTATCATCATCAACAATCCCAATACCTCTACCTTAATCCCACATCCCAATCTTCTCATCCTAATCCAACACCCACACCTTCCTATCACAATCCCCCATCCCAATATTCCTCCTATCTTAATCCACCATCTCAATACTCTCATCCTAATCTACCATCCATATCCTCCTATGCCAACTCACCATACATGTCTTCCTATGGTGGTCCACCACCTCAATCTTCCCATCCTAATCCAACATCCACACCTTCCTATCACAATCCCCCATCCCAATATCCTTACATTAATTCCACATCTTCCCATTCTAATCCTTCGTCTACATCTTCCTACTATCACTCACCATCCCCATCTTCCCAATCTAATCCAACATCCACATCCTCCTACATCACTCTCCCTTTTCTTGCATTATATCTTAATCCTCCATCTAATCATAATCCTCCATCTCCTCCAACCACTCCTAGTCCTCTGTCTAGTCCCGTCCCTTCATCTAATCCTAATCCTCCATCTCCTCCTAGTTCTCTATCCAATCACATCCACTCATATAATCCTCCAATTCTCAATCCTAATCCTCCATCTCCTCCTAGTCCTCCATCCAATCCCATCCACTCATCTAATCCTAATCCTCCATCTTCTCCTAGTTCTACATCTAATCCTCATCCACACATCCACTCATATAATCCTCCAATTCCTAATCTTAATCCTCCATCTAATCATATTCCTCCATCTCCTCCAACCACTCCTAGTTCCCCATCTAGTCCCATCCACTCATCTTATAATAATCCTCCATCTCCTCCAACCACTCCTAGTCCCCCATCCATTCCCATCCCTTCATCTAATCCTAATCCTCTATCTCCTCCTAGTCCTACATCCAATCCCATCCCTTCATCTAATCCTAATCCTCCATCTCTTCCTAGTCCTCCATCCATTCCAATCCCTTCATCTAATCCTAATCCTCCATCCATCCTTGACCCCCCATCCAATCCCATCCACTCATCTAATCATAATCCTCCATCTCCTCCTAGTCCTCCATCGATTCCCATCCCTTCATCTAATCCTAATCCTCCATATCCTCCTAGTAATCCATCCAATCACATCCCCACGTCTAATCCTAATCCATCAATCTCTAATCCTAATCCTCCATCCATCCCCGATCCTCCATCCATTCCCATCACTCTACCTAATCCTACATCTCTTCCAAATGTCGCCCAAGGACTCATGACAGAAGAGACACCATGCCCTCCCACTCTATCATGTAATGTCACTAATGATGAGGCCCTCCTCCATCCTACACCATGCCCTCCCACTCTATCTTGTACTGTCACTAGTGATGAGGCCCTCCTCCATCCTATACCTATCCCTCCCATCACCATTCCTAACATTGTCCAAACAGTTGAGCTGGTCAAACCCATCGAATCCATTAAATCCCCATCTTCTACTCCCGGATCCACCCAATCCATTGAAGAAATCAAATCCCCTCCTCCTAGTCCTAATATTCATAAACTTCAATCCCATAACCTTCATGAATCCTCCATCCTCCTATCTCCCCCAATCGAGGCTCCCCTCCAACACTCTTCCACCATCATACATCCCCCACAAGATGATTGATGCCAAGAGCTTGATCCAAAGAATACAAGCATATCCCCTCCTCCCAATCAAGATCCTACCATCCCATCCACTACATCCCAATATCATAATCCCCCATCCATCCCATTTCATGATTCCTATCCTCAAACAATTCATGATCCTATCCTCCCCTCCACCCCATCTCAAGATCACACTAGCTCATCCACTCCATCCCATGATCCCCTTTACATTCAAGATCCAATCACTCCATCTCATGAGCCCTTATCATCCACTGCCATAAATCCAGATCCCATCATACTCCCCAATTCCTCTCCTGATCCCTTATTACTCATTCCTCATGATGCTACTATCCCCTCATCTCCATCACATGATCCTTCATTGCCCTCTAGACCTACCATCCCAACACCACTTTTGTATCACCTTGGTCACATTACACTTATCCGTGGTGGCCTTCTTATAGAAGCAAAAAAATGTGTATGCACCACCCTACCTCTTCCACCTACTAATGTGCTCGCATCATGCTTCCAAGATAATAAGCATCCTACCATAAATCACATGCTACAAAACTTGAACTATCAAGGAAAAGGTTTAGGCCTTCATGAGCAAGGTACTTTAGAGCCCATCCAAGTCAAAGAACATCTAAGCACACATGGTCTTGGATATATCTCCCAAAACCCGCATTCTAAAGATGTTGGTACAACCTTCGTACATCCTAAACAATCCTCTTCTAAAGGCACAAGAGGTACTTTCCATTGTTCTACCAAGTCATTTGCCGCCATCCCCCCTCCTCCATCATATTACCTAAAAACAACCGTCCATCTTCCTCCCTCATCCTCTAAATCCATTTTGGGTCCTTATGTACCTCCATCAACCATCACTCATCCTCCATATACACCATCCATTTTGGGTTCCTATATCCCAAAATCACCCCCTCCATCTTATCCTATTCATCCTTTCATTCCTCCACCCCCTGTCCCTTGTACACATCATAAGCATCCTACCTTCATAACGCCTAATCATGATCAACAAAGGCACATACCTACACAATCTCCATCTACACATAATCCATATAGCCCTACCTCCATCACTCCACATCATCCATCTCCTCGCATCTATCCCCTTGCTACTAAAATCACTTTGGATGCCAAAGCAAAAATGTATAAATCCAAATGCCCACATGAATCTAAAGCTCCTCATGTCCCCTTCAAAAGACATGTTGAAGAAAAGAAAAATCAAGTCCAAAATCCAAATCAATCCAAAAGGCCACAAAGGCCCACCAAAGCAAAAATAAAAACCATGTGGATCCCAAAGAAAAAAGGTGCCATACCTTCAAATGAAAAATCCATGACGACATCCAAAGTTGCTATTCCCCCACAAAATAATTCACCTCCTCCATATCCTAAATCTATTTTGGGTCCCTAAATCCCAAAAATCACTATCCCAACTCCTCCATTATCCCCACGCTCTCCATCCATTCCTCCACCTATCTTTTCACATCCACCACATGTGCCAATGTTGGTCCTGAACACCTTCCCCTATCACACATCCACTCCATCCATACACTTTTCAACACCCCATCCACTATCCCCCCTATCTCCCCTGTCCAATCCCTTTGATTCATCCTCTTACATAATCCATTTCTTCTACCAAGGTTGTACCAACATCCGTTGGTCGCTTTACACATGGGCTCTTATTACCTCATATGGAACTTGATGCTTGAGTCCTTCATCCATCTCCTTATCAACTATCCTCTAAAATCCTCCTATCCATCTCCCTATCTTTATCCATCTTCATCCACATCCTAGTCCAAAAAATCAGCAAAAAATCACAAAAATCAAAAACAAAAGAGAAAAAAAAATAGTAAAGAGAAAATCATTCATCCAATGGTGAAAACTTGGCAAACAAGCGCCTTGGATAAGTACCATGATGAAATTCTGGAAAACAAGAATCATGCGTAAATTCCCCATCTAGTCTCCTTCCATGATTGGGGGCAACATCCACTTATGCATTCCTTTCCTCCATCTCCTACATCTGCCTATCTTCCGCATCCTATCCATCCTATCCCATTTATCCCACTCCCTCCATCTTCCTTGTGATCTTGATAAATGTAGGGGAAAACCTATATACATGCTTTGGAAACCTCTTGGCATATATTCCCCTCATCCATACACTATCATATTCCTTATCCACCTCTCTCTATCTTCCATTATCCGTGCATCCTATCCAACTCTCTCTATCTTCCATTGTCCATGCATCCTATCCACCTCTATCTATCTTCCATTGCCCATCTCACTCCCTTATCCACCCATCTTGCTATCCCTCTTGCTTCGTCATGCATGACACATCTAGAGTGGGCACATCTCCTTATTTATAATTGGGTCCTTGGGGACATCATCCATCCATTCTACCAAGTAATCATCTCCATCTCCCCATCCTGCCCATCCTTACCTCCCCATCCATTTATCCATCCATTCATCCCTTCCATGTACCAAATCCTTATCTTCCTATACTCTCATCCACTAGTCCTTTTCATCCTTTCATCCTTATCTACCCCCTTCCTCTATCCTCTTATCCTAGCCTTACATCTTTCTAATATCCTCTCAATCTTCATCACTCATCTATCCATCATCTATCCACCTATCCTCGCATCTTCTTATCCATCCACCCCTTTCCCTCTATTTTCCTCCTATCTCATCATCCCTTGTCATTGGTATCTCGCTATAGGCTACCCCCATGAACTCCAATGCCATTCACATCCTAATTCGTCCCTCCTATATATTTCCTACATCTTTTTGATATATTATCACTCTTCATCATTCATCTATACATCCTCTCATCCTCTCAATTCATCTTCTAATAATATAGATCACTATCCCATCCCTGAGCTTCGCATAACCCACATCCAACATATCAACCATCCCATCCACATGGCCTATCCTGGCTCATCATATCTGCTCCATCCATTTATCTTGGTCATCTCATCATCCCTGATCCATTGTCTATCGTCAGTCTCTTGTCGAACTACGTTGCCCCTGCACTTTCACGTAGGAAAGGTTGATCATTTGATCCACCCCCAGGATTTTTCCTTTTGTTTGTCTTGTCCTTTTCCATTGTCTATCTTTGGCCTTGTATCGAACTATGCGGTCCCTGCGCTTTCATGTAGACAAGGTCAATCATTTGGTCTGCCCCTAGGGCATTTGTTTGGTCTTCTTCATCCATCGAGGTCTTCATTTTCCTCTCCTCGCTTTTATCCATGGTCTTTTATCGAACTACGAGGGCTCTGCGCTTTCACGTAGGCAAGGTTGATCTTTGATCAACCCTTGAGCCCCTAGGTTTTTTTTTCTTATGTCTTGTCATCCTGTCATCTTGTCGTGTCATCAATTATGCTCTTATCTAGCTGGTCCTCAACAAACAAGATCCACTTGTATCCTTCAATCCAATCAGTTTCGAATATCCTACGTCATATCGATCTTTTAGTTTACTATCCATCATCGGTCTCAATAGGATGTATCCTTCCTAACAGACCTCATCAACCCCATCCATCATCTTGATCCTATGGCAAAGGACATTTGAAATTGATTGTGATCTTTTTATGCTTTTGTCTTTTGTTTATCATTTGAGCTTCCTATCATCACTTGTCATGGTCACCTTGATCCATCATATCATGGTGTGCTTCGACTAGTCAACATAGGGGCGTATCTTACTCATTTCTTTGTTTCTGTCTTCTTGGTTGTCCCATGTAGTACCCACCAAGACCCCTGCGGTCTTGCGTTACACTGGGACATCCTTTTGTGCTTGTGGTTATCCCAATACCTGGCTTGACCAATGTCTTTGTGACTTTGGGGTGTTGGAATAGCCTTCTTGTCTCTTGTGTTTGTTTTATGCATTGGACACTAATCCATCTTGGTTTACATACCCTGACGCCCGATGTCTTATGCTATAGCAAAAATCAGTGCTCTAAGGATGGAAAATTTCATTAGGATTGCATTTCATTTTCCATTCCATCATCTTGCATATCTCCCCCATCCTCATCCATTCAAATAATCTAATCACACTCTTGGTCTTAGCCTTGCTACAAGCCTTGATCCAATCATCCTCCTCCTCATCATCATCATCCTTATCATTTGTGGGATGTATCCTTCCCTATCCTTGTTTTTTTTTGGGATATATCCTTCCCTCATCAACAACACTCTCATTGGGATGTATCCTTCCCTATCCTTGTGTTGTTTTGGTATGTATAATTCCCTTGTCAACAACACTCATCCTCATTCGGATGTATCCTCCCCTATCCTTGTGTTTTTTTGGGATGTATCATTCCCTCATCAACAACACTCATCCTCATCCTCATCAAGATGTATCCTTCCCTATCCTTGTGTTGTTTTGGGATGTATCATGTCCTCATCAACAACACTCCATCAACCATCCGCCCAACCTGGCTTGTAGCTTGACTGGGGCAACATCATATTTGTCCTTGAATCCATTTGTGCTCACCTTTATCTCCCATCGTCATTTTCATATCCCCTTTCATCATCCCATCTCTCATCCTTTCCCCCATCTCTTCCTCCTTCATCACTCTCCTTCGCCTTTCTTTTTTTCAGGTTGGGGCGAATACGCCCCCGTGGCAGGGTGGACCTGCCCCCGCGATGGGCAGACCCACCCTCGATCGGGGCGAACCCACCCTCGTGACGGGCCGGACCCACCCCCGTGGTGGGGCAGACCTGCCCCTAGCCGAGGCGGACCCGCCCTTTTTCTGGGGCGGACCCCCCCTTTGTCCGGGGCGGACCCGCCCTTTTGCAGTGGGGCAAATCCGCCCCTTTGCGCGTTTCCAAGCCATTTTTGTTTTCCTTCCCGGGGCCGCCATTTGCAAACTGTGCGTCGGATTGACTTCATTCAAAAGGAAAACTTGCTTAGTTTTTTGCACTCTTTCCAAACATATCCTTTATTTCTTCCTATCAAGAAATCATTCGGGACCCTCTCTTATCCCTCCCTTTTTCAAGGGTATTTTTTTACTTCTTATTTACCTTTTTTTTCCTCGAACTAATCCCTTCCCTTCCTGGGGCCGCCATTTGCAAACCATTTGTCCATTTGACTTCGTTCAAAAGATAAACTTGACTAATTTTTTTTCCCTCTTTCCAACCATACCCTCTATTTTTTCCTATCGAGAGGTCGCCCGAGACCCCTCTATTTTCCCCATCACCCTCTTGAGGGGGAATATCCTTTCCATTTCTCTATTTTCCCTGCCATACTCATTCCCTTGGAGGATTGGGGCATCTTCATCCATTCCCCACTAATTGAAAAGCTTAGGTCCTCCTCCCCATGTTGGGGCATCATCTTTTAGTTACTTCCTCTATAGAGTCATTTGCACTTTCTTTTCTTCGAAGCACAGTAATTCTAACGGTACTTCGTAGATGGGTAAAATTTAGACATCCAAATTTGATCACTTCCATATGATCAAAATCGTTTACTCTATTCATCTATTTCATTAATAGTGATTAAATAATTTATTTAATCATTATTCCATTTTCTGCCTAAGGTTCCTAAAGTATGTAATTAAATAAATTAAATACTTTACCTTATCCCTTTTCTTCTCTAAATTAAATAAATATGACAAATTATTTAATTTAGTCTTTTAACCCATTTGGATTAAAACCAATTTTTAATTCCCCTTTTTCTTTCTCCTTGTCACATTCTCCATAACCCTCTTTTAATCCAGATGAAATTAATTAATTTGTGATTAGGATGTGCACCACTTAATCTTGATTAAGTGTCACATCCTCCATAATCTTCCACTTTCCTCTAATCTCTCATTAATTATCCTAATCCTATGTTTGCACAACCCTAATCAAAATCATTAGCCACATTTAGCTTACCTTTTCTGGTCAACCTTCCCACTTACCATTTTTAGCCTAGACTCTCTTTCCCATGTGAATTTTTAATTCACATTTATTTGCCCAAGGCTCCTCTCTTCCCCATGTGAATTTTTAATTCAATTTTGTCTTTCCAAGGTCTTCCCCATCCCCATGCAAGATTCTAGAAGGCTTGACTTGTCACTTTACATGTGCCAAGAACTTCTAGAACCTTGGACTTGTCACATCACCCACATGTGACAAATCTCCAGCTTTTTGGAGACCTTCTTTTACCCAATAAACTCTCCAATGAATGTAAAATTTTAATTTGCATTTATTCTTCCAACCACTTCCCCTTTTTCCATGGAGATTTTTGAGGAATTCTAAAATTCCTCAAATGTCTCTTTCATCCTCATTTGGGGACAAGAAGTTCCTTTTTGAGGAAATCTTCTCATCCCCCAAGGTACCTCAAAGGTAGTTGTCCTTCATCCACCTCATGTACTTCTCTTCCGCCTCATTTCCACATCATTCCACCCTAAGACATCTCACATTACACATGTCAAGATGTGGGGGCTTGTGAGTCCTCAACTCACCATAGCCCTTCATCTTGATCTTGTTGGATCAATCTCAACCGTTGAATTCTCTAGAGAATTCCAATTATCCTATAAATACCCCCTCATTTCTCCCATTTTGGGGATCAAGTCTTTTGCTACCAAACTCTTGCCAATTTTCCATTTGAGCTCTCATCTCATAATCATCATACCCTCATCCATCTTGCATATCATTTTGCACATTCAACATAGCTTGTCATCCAAGGAGCACACAACTCTTCAAGAATCAAAGGGCCAACCAAGGAAGGAGCAGCATAAAGGTATAACCAATTTCAATTAATTGTCATCTTATTTTTATGCTTATCTTGCCTTAGGCTAATCATTGAGGTGCCCTTTTATTATGTTATCTCCTCTTATTGCATCATTTTAGCATCTCACATTAAGACTTGACATTTTATTAGGATCACACATATAAAGCAAGTCCTTCATACCTGCCATTGTTCCAAACCACCACTCACCACCTTACTTAAAATGTTGCCTCCATAAGCACACTAGCATGTTTTAAAATCATGGTTGCCAGTGATTGACCATTAAGGTCGCTACTTTCATCAAGATACAATGAGATTTTTGTCTTCAAACTTAAGGCATTATGTAGGATAACATTAAGAATTGTTTTTTGTGTACAATTTGATTTTATTGCACATTTACTGTTGTGCTAATGGCCTTTAAGACTGGATATTGCACCATCAACTACAATCTCAAACTACTTACTCACTATCACTTGAAGATTCCTTTCATGAGCATCCTTGTATAAAATCAAACTATGCCCTATAGGCTGCCTACTTACTTACTAATATAGGGGACTCATTGTTTCATGGTATTTTGAGTTTTATTTAGAAGGGGTTAATATGTGACATTTTTATGTGCAGGAAGAATAGATTTTGATGCAACGTTCGGGTATGGATGGTTTAGGAAAAATTGGATTGCTATCAGTGTCATAACCAGGTTGGATTGTATCTTGAGCCAGTGTGAAACACTTTCGGGTGTTTTCACTCTGAAGTAGAACTTGTGTGTAGGAATTTCCAAATATTTGATAGAGGAAGCTCCTACATTCTAAAGATAAAATCATAAATTTTCTTATCCAATTTCTGATCCAAGTAATCCTAATTTTTTCTGCCAATAAAAATCAAGTCCAAAATCCAAATCAATCCAAGTTACAAAATGAATGGAAGAAGCATCCAAGTAATCCTATTTTTTTCTGCCAACAATTCATACCAAAGATTGAACAATTTAAGGATATTGCAATAGGTAATTTGTATCAACACGAATAATATTATTGAAGCATTTCAAAGTTTAGGCCATAAGAATCATCCTTTTTTAAACATGGATTGTGTTATAGCCAAAATTCCATCCTAATTATTTTTACATACTTCCATTTTCACTCATATCTTACATCCACCATATGCATAGAATTCCTGTCATAATAACTTAAATTTAATAAAATCCCTCATGTGATCTTCCAAATAAAACCCTTGATCACAACATCAAAGTGTATTCCTCCTTTGAAATACTCCTATGATTGCTCATAGCATATCACCAAGACAACACCATGTCGATGAGAGTCCCTCCAAAGTCTCCCTGACATTAGTACAAAGCACAGATTAGAAATGTAGATGAGACACCCCTATGTCAAAGAGACTTATTTATATGTCTCATTGACGATGTAAAACAGTGAAATGTCAACAAGATATAGGGATACCAAGGAGAGAATCACTTATGTCACATCGACAAGGTATATCTACAAGTGCTCAGCGAAACACAACTCTTGGATATAAGAAGTAATTGTCAATGAGACAATGACATATCGGCAAGAGACATTAACTTGTCTCATAGACATCGACAACCAACATTGGAGGAACATAAGATCTAATATCAAAGAGACATTGAGATATCAGTAAGATGAATAAGATTGTCTCATCGATACTCTTCAAGTAATGAACAAAAGCATACACCGCTATACCATCAGGAAGGTGAGAAACATATGCGGTAGACTATTATACACCACAACCTTGCAACAAGAAGCATTGAGCAAGGCAGTAGTGTGGTAAACAACAAAAGGGAAGGGAAAAACACCGCCATACTGACATATCAAAGAAACAACGAGAATTTTAATTAAAAGTCTCTTCGACAGTTATGAAATGATGATTAGTCTAATTGATGTGACTAATGAAAATATCGATGAGACTATCGCTATTAATGAAGAACTTGATCATAAAGGTGGCGCGATGAAGTGTCCTGAAATTTGATAAATACAGCCTCAAAGAAGTTGAAATCACTATGAATTGTAATTGAAGGATTTGGAGAACCAACTTGGACGGTGGTAGGAAGCTGGAAATTTGTAGCATTTATCCAAGTGGTCTAGATTCAGCTCAAAGTATTTTCTCAGTAAGTAGATGAAAGAATTGCATGAGTAGGGTTAAGATAGAAAAAACCCCAGGCAAATAGAAAGCAAAAAGATAGAAAACTGAGGCTAGGCAATTGAATCAAGACTTAATTGATCAGTGTCCTAGGTCTGGGCCAAAATCTAGAAGAATAGCACAACTTAACCCATCGTGTGTGATATTAGAAGATAAAAAAAAAAATATGGGAGATGTATGGACTTCGTGTAGGGGTTACGACCTCTTTATTTATCATTATAGGAAGAAATTTTGGTATAGCTCAATGTCAAACCCTTGGAATTTTAATTTGGGTAAAATTGTAGTACCCAACATCTTTGTGAATGTAGAGTTAATCAAGGTGTTGGTAAAGAATTACGATCCGAAGATGAGAGAAATTCATTTGTCTAATGGGTCACAGTTCATGGTCATAAAACCATATTATATTTTCATGATTTTTTAGCTAGACACTTCCCTGAAAATAAAATTACAAATCAGAGACTTGTTGGAGGAATACCGTGCACCATGGAAACAAGTTACAAGAGGTGGAAATTTCCTCTACATAGGGTTAAAGGTTCGGGTAACCAAACTATGAGGTTCTCTAGTGAAGATAAGCTCCCATTCTCTGTGGCTTTGTTTGAAGAATACTTTTAATACACTTATCACTCAGCTGGTCAAGTACTGGGAATTGATGTTCCTAAGAACATGACAATTGCTCCCATGGTTTTAGCCACATAAATCTAGAGCCATCATGCCTGAACCTATGATTATACAGAGTATTTATCAAAGGCCATCAATAATTCCCTTAATATCATCAAGAATGACAGTTCAACCCATTAATTTCAAGCACTATTCTCTTTTCATGCACATGATATTATACGAAGGGTAGGTGATGGGGATATGGGGTGAGGAATTAAGAATAAAAGAATTAGATAATGATGGAAATTCAAGGATTGTACAAATGTGCACATCTATGTGGGACAATAGGTGTGGGAGGTCCCACTAACTATATTTTGAGGAATATTTTGTGAAAACACTATACAAGATGCTAGGCCACAAATGTGACTACAACCTCTCCCTAGAGATCTTAAGATTTCTCTGACCAAAAGATATGGGTCATGAAGCAAGGATAAATCACAATTGGGGGGACTAGTACATGTTTGGGTATTTTATTGTTATCAAGGTTTATGGATTTGAAGTTGCACCTTATTTGTTGCCTAAGATTGTGCCATATAGAGATCATAAGGCAATTGTCATTTTCAGCTTTCGTGCATTTAAAGAGCTATGGGAGGCATAATTTCATGCCTTTCACTTTATGCTTTGGTGATTTCACTATTATCTTTGATTCAGGCTATGACTTGGTTAGTGGTAAAATGGATTATTATGGCTTGCCGGTTGGCAACAAAAGGGAAAAGTTTGATCCTGAAAACTTCATTTGTGATGCCAATTTTTTTTAGAAATTGAAAGGGTATGAGCATAGTTTCCTTTTTAGAAGATGTCATCAGAAATTGTGAAGAAAAACAAAACATGATGAGAATGAATGCCTACAATAGGGTTATGATGGCTGAGGCTTGGAAGGTGAGTAATAACCCAAGCTACGTAGGGGATTTCCCGAAGGTACAAGATCCCACAAAAAGAATTGAACAATTAATCCTCCATGAAGAAGAACTGATAAGAGATGTGCCATTTGTGGCATTTGAAAGAGGAAGGGGCATCGGTTCTAGGAGGAAAGTAGAAAAAATCACACCACTAGATCACTTATCACCTCAACCTACTCTTGAAGTGAGCTTTTCAGTTGGTTCCCCATCCATGAAAGAAGATAACACTGAGGAGGAAGAAGAAGTCTCACAGTTTAATGCTCCTATTATACCCCAATATGAGATTCCATTGGAGAGAAGTGTGATCACCTTTGAAGCCTCTGATGAGCTATCAGATGATGTGAGGCATCGTGCAAGTCAAGAATTTTTTGCAGATGATACTTTTGTGCAGATCCTTGAATTTAAGTCCTTTATATATGAGTATAAAGGAAGACTAATAAGAGAAAGGTTAAAGGACATTGACCCTGAGAAAGAGGCTTATGCCTTGAAAGAGTTGCAAGATGAAGTTGATAGGGAAATTAGAAACATGACTGCTAAGAGAGGAAGATAATTATTGCAAGAAGTTGGAGTTATGCTCCTTCCTGGGTGGGATATTAGTTCAACCATTATGTTTGACAACTTTTTGAAGAGAAAGAATAGAACTTTACAAATAATGGATGAAGCAGGTGACAGGCTCTATACAGGGTCAGGGTACAATCCTGATAATACCACTTTGCAAATTTGGGCTCTTTACCCCCCAGGAAAGAAGCCTTCTCTGATCAAATTTTTGGACATCTCCTGGTGCAAAGAGTAGGGCAGACAGATCCATTAGAGACTGTTGACTTGAATGTGAATGTAGCCAAATTCACCAAAGCCCAGATCCAAAATCTAGTAAGAGATAACCAGTGGCTGATAGAGGAAAATGACAGGTTGAAACAAGAAGTAACCAACTACAAAGATAGGTTGCTTGCTTCTCCAAGGCTTTACTCTCCTTTAATTGAACATGAAAGAAAAGTGTTAGAGGCCATGTCTGAGACTACTCAATGGAAGCATAAATTTGAAAAGGCTCAAAAGGAACATGAAGAACTAAAAAGAAAATTGAAGGCTACTACTTTTGAAGTAGCATCAAGGATAATTTGTATGAAATTCAAAGATATGTACCAACATGCAGATGGTGTCTGGCATGCTCACAGTGGAACATACAAGGCCCTTATGGAGCATGGAAGACTGCTTGATAGGATGAAGGAAATGGAATCCCATATCAAGGAAAAAGATGGAGATAATAATGATTTACTCCAAGAATTTTAGAGCCTCATGAATACACATGAAAAATTCCAAACTATCTTGACACAGGATTTGAGTGGCTTCAACCAACCACTATGTATGACCATGCCAGATTTCTTTGAAGAAATAGGTTTGAAGGATCAGGAAACTTGGAAAAATGAGATATCAAAATATTTTCCAGGCATCCTTGATGAAATCAATGATGAGGATGAGGTACTCAAGAAAATTCATAAGCAACTCAGGAGGATTGTTGGATTGGAGAATGTAATGACAAAAACTCTACAGAATGCAAACACTTATGCCCAGGAGAAATACATTGATCACATGTCAAAGGTCAAATTTTTCCTTGCATGAGTTGTATGAGGAGGTAGTCAGAGTTTGGTTGTGTGGACGCATTAACATGATGATTGAGCCTTGAACAGATCTTAGGTGGTCACGGGCACTTGCTGATGATTAATAGACTGTGGTGCATCTAACGATAAACTCTTTTTAAGTTTCTATGTTATGTTAATTATGCTTTAGTTAAGAAACGATGTAACTTTTATGAACAAACCTGAGGCTTGTTGCTTCCCATACAAATAGGGAAACCAAGGTTTGATTTTGATCATCATATCACCATCATTTCAATCCATTAGGATAGATACTAGACCATCTCATCCACTTATTCATATCAAAAGAACTCATGTTATGTATGTTTATATTTTGAGCAATATAATGGAGCAGATACATTATAACTCATAATCCATTTTCAGTGTTCAATTGTTGTGTCGATTGCCATGCTTATTTATTTCTTTGTTTTCTCCAAAGTGGTATTTTCAAGTTGTTTAAATCTGCAAGATTTATCAGGGCACATTTGTTGTTACTGTGTGGATGCTTTGGTTGGTTTCTGGTTAGGTGTGAATTAAAGTCCTTTTAAATAATTTACTTTAATTCGTTCGTATAAAGGATTAAAGACCTCTTAGAGATTGGTACCCTCTTATGGTCTAAAAACCTACGTTTTTTAGACCCAACAGATTGCAAATAACTCTGAAAATTTAGAGGCCTATGAAATAGTGTATATATTCTATGAAACAATGTATATATTCTTGTACTTGTAAATATTCTTGTATATATTATTGTACTTGTAAATATTCTTGTATACATTCTTGTACTTGTATATTCTATGAAACATTCCTTATTTTATATGAAACAGTGTATATATTCTTGTACTTGTAAATATTCTTTTACTGTTATGTCTATTAAAGAACACAAAGTTTGAATAAAACATGCTTCACCCTTTTTTGTAAGTGAGTATGTGAATTATTGTTTAAGGAAAAATATTACAGTGTTTACATTTTTAGTTTAGTAGTTTCAAATCTTCATTTTCTATGGATATAAAATTATATGTGCTCTTTATCTCTAATGACATAAAACAATAATGTCATCAAAATCAAGGTTTTCAATTTCAGCACCATCATTGTCCACACTTTTCATATCCTATTCACTTTTAAGTACAATCATCAAAATTTTATTATTATTTCTTGTCCCAGTTAATCTTGATTCCTTTCAGAACAACATAGTAGGTTGCATGTTAAATTTCAAACATTTTCTTTGCATTTTTTTGTATATATTATTTTCTCAATGCATCATTATGTAACAAAAATTTCACTTCTGAGATATACAGTAAAAATAAATGAAAGCACATGTTTTATTTGTCAAGGGAAATTATGGTGAATACCTATGTCTTTCAGATAAGTGTGCAAGTGAAAGAAGACATAACTAATTGAATCTGATTTTCTACTGTACAATTTTTTAATGTGTTTTTTACTTTTTGCATGTGGATTACCCTTAGAAAGAGACTACTTATCTTTTCTTAAATGAAGCCTTTACATTTCCTATCTACAAAAGGAATTTATTGCTTGACAATGGGTTCGTGAACTTCATACAAATTAAGATTGGTGTAAAAGGCCATCTCCACAAATGTTGTTTGGTCTAGAATTATAATGGAAAATAAAAAAGCTTGCTAGGAGAATAAAATAGATTTTCAATTTTTCAAGTACAACATAATATTACTGAAGCATTTCAAAGTTTAAGCCATAAGAATCATCCCTTTTTAAACATGGATTGCAAATAATTCTGAAAATTTAGAATTCTTGGTCATTAACATTATTGTCTGCTACAGTGCCATCTAGTGTATCATTGTCAATGTTCATATGTTCTTTCAAGTATTTAATATTATCATCATCCTCATCTTAACCTGCATCATCTTCATCATCATTGAAATTTGACTGTAGACCATCTATATTGTTACCAGATGTATTTGGATCATCATTTTCTATACCATCCATATTGTTGTCTTCCATAACATCATCTAACTCTGGATTGTTGTCTTCTTGTGCCTGAACATAACCATCTTCAACATCATCATGGATGTCAATTTCTTCGATGTTCTCTAATCCCTCTCTCTCATTTTGTTGGCCAACATTGTTTTTCTCAGTATCCACTAATGCATCGTCAAATACATGCCTTAATCTTGGATCATAATGTATGACAAATATCCATTTCAGGTCCAAAATATCTTTATAGAAAAATACCTGCTCATGAATGACATACATATACTAGACATATGTTATAACAATTTTATTGATGAATAAACACATTTATATATTCACAATAAGCTATGAATTAATAGATTAATAATCACTACTGCTTCTTGTTTGAGTTAAAGAAATACTTGCTCACAATGAATTGGTAAAACATAAAGCTCCTTGTCCTCCGGTAGGAATGATGAGGAATCTATTGAAAAAAATCCACTATGGGTATCATGTCTTCGTGTCCTCTCAAATGCTTCATACCATCTACACTTAAAATATAACATTTAAAAGAGCAGTAATCCAACTCAATAATTTCTTGTATTTTCCCAACATATTTTAGATTCCCTTCAATTATATTCTTATCTTTTGAGCTTGATTGACTGGATTGCTCGAAGTCAACCATGATGCCACAATCAAAGGATCGTCTCTTTACATCTACACTTTCTACACAATAATGTCAACCATATGGCCACATTGCTAGATATTTCCTCGCCTGTGAAAGACCATTTATTTTAGTGAAAACACATATAACGATGAATATTAAAATAGTTAATACTATCAAAATTGTAAGGAAACAAAATTTTGTAAAATTTCAACTGTACCTTTCTTTCACATCCTCTAGACATGTTGATTTCATCTTCTTTTATTTTTGAATCTGTACTTGCATCTTCTATTTGATTTTGAATTTGTTTAGTAACCCATTCTAGTGTGCAATATTTGCCCCATTCCTCAAGAAGATGAGTGGGAAGTGGAGTATTCCTTGGGTTCGATCTCTTAAATTGTCTCCTTGCTTCTAACAATTATCTCTTTTTATCATATAGATCAATCCATTTTTTCGTAAAGTCCATGTGATACATAATGAAATTTTCGAGTATAGAAATTTTGTCTACACCTATTACATGTCAACATGTTTATTTCAAACTCCAAATGTCATGCTATCAATTTGACAAATAAATTATAGAGTAAATTAATGATTGCAAGAAAAACAACGACACTGATCGTGAATTTACTTACTAATTTCTATTTCAACACCATTAGACTATGGTTTTTCTCCATCAATAATATTTGATGCTCGTTCTTCATCCCAGACACGTGGGTCATCTTCAAAATACTTACCAAGGAATTCACATAGGAAGAAAAATGCTTCATTCAATACATACCCTTCAACCATGCAACCCTCTGGATGTTCCTTTTGTCGGACATATCTTTTAAGAGTTTTCATATACCTCTCAAAGAAAACATCCACCTCATTGATACGAAACCTGCCAATTCAATGTCATCAACTACGTGTATAAGTAAATGGATGTGTAGATCCATGAAACTTGTAGGGAGCTCCTTCTCAAATACACATACAATTTATGTAATTTCCTTCTCCCACTTTGACACTTCAGATTCATGGATCTCATTGGAGGTCACCCACCTAATATAAGAATAGTAAATTAGTATGAACCTTTACTCATAAATTAAAATTCAATATAATATCTCTATGTATCTCACACATGAACATTTCATATAACCACATACCTTGTAAATGCTGACAATTGACTTATGGCATTCCTTAAGTCAACTGTAAGATAGGAATCCCCCCTAATTTCCAATGGCATGATATGTTATCAAACACATTTATGAAAAGGTCATTATTAATTTTCTCTCACACAAAAAATATTGAAATAAATTTAGTGCTTAATCAGTGTTACTAGTGAATGTTAAATGTTGATATATAATACCTTCATTAAATTATGAAAATCATGTATTTTAAATCCTGTGATATTCCCATCAACTATAAAAGCTTTAGCCAATGATTACCCATAGCTAGTAGGTGTCCTTATTGAATATATGACATTTTTAGTTGGTCTACCTCTTTTTTTTCAAAATGCATGGAGATTCTGCATATGTATCATTTTCCCTGTTTGGCCACAAATGTTTTCTATCAAACTTGGTACGTGAAAGAGCAATATCTCTCCTCGATGAAGACAAGGTGTCCTTCTCTTTTCTTGATATATGTCGAAATATAGAATCTGGGACATTTTTGAAGATGTGCATAGGATCTAATAGGTGAGATATTAATATATCCTTCTAGTAAGGGAGCTCATAAAATATGGATTTCCTTTTCATTCCTTCTGGCATATTAACTACAACTTGTTATGGTTCTTCAATTGAATCGCCTTGATAAAAAAATCCCTCCCAATATTTTAATTCAACATCTTCATACTTCTTAAGCCAATCACCTGGACCCATAATCATGGGAGGGCCTCTATTTTCAACTTTTCCATCAAATTGATTCTTCAGGTGATCTCTAAACCTATGATCTAGTGGTAGAAAAAACCCGTTGTTTGCGTAAATAAATTTATGTAGATATTTAGAATACCACCCTTGAAATTGTTCTGCACATATTGGACATGCAAATATCCCCTTTGTTTGAAGCCCTGCAATTCAATAAGTAATGTTAATAACATCACAAAAAATAGTATAAAATTAAGTATGGAAATAAATTATGAGTGTAAATACATAAATATTTTATCTTACCAAAACAAACACCAAGTCTTGGGAAATAATGAATAGTCCAACATAGCACACCATACAAAATGAAGGACCTATTTGATGGAGGACGTGATATGTCATACATTCTTATTCCTTTCCATAGAAGTTGCATCTCATCAATAAAATGTACAAGATAAACATCCATGTTTTTAAATTGATGTTTTCTTGGAACAATGAGAGTCAGCATAAGGTGCTCATTTCTAACACTCATCCATGGGGGAATATTGTATACTATCAATCTGACTTGCCAAACACTATAATTTGAGCTCACGAAAGAGAATGGGTGCACTCCATCAATTGCAAGACCAAACTTGATACTATAGGGTTCATCTTTGAATTTTATTGGCCATTTTTCCTCTATGTGTTTCATTGCTTTGGAGTCAATTGAAATTCGTATGAATCCATCTTTACTCCTATTCTTTGCATGCCAGTCTATCAATTGTGCTAGTGAATTGCAATGAAACATTCATTGAAGTCTAGGTATAATTGGCATGTGATGTAAAACCTTCTTTGGAACTGTAGGACCTTGTACATCTATAAAATATCTCTTCTCTTTGCATATAGGGCATTCTACCTTATTTTGATATTCATCTCTATATAAAATGAAATCATTTTTACATGAATGATTTTTCTTATATTCAATCCCCAACTCAACTAACAACAGACGCACCTCTCTATAAGTTGATGGCAACACATTCTCTTCAGGGAATATTTTAGTTTTTAGTGCCCTGTAAGATTTCCAGAGATTAAATCAATTGAATGTTTGACTTATGATGAGCATGTTTGATATGCCAATCTATACTAGGGCTGTCTATATACAATAGATAGTTTTAAAATCCCCTTAAAGAAATATAAACGAAGTTGATGAATGTTTACGAATTATGTACGCCAATTGACAATGCAAAGTAAGAAATAAATTTCAACTCACTTCAGTAGGGTAGTGAATCCTTTGTCTGGCCAACCAAATAGTGACTTGATTTCTAATAATATTAATGTGCATGCCAGTTTTGAGGTTCTACTTGCACCCGATTTTGAACACGGGTGTCTTCGCTGCTTGCTTGATGGAGTCTTTGATGTTGTTATCATCAACATTACATTGGTGGTAATTACCCCTACTATCATCGTTACTATCAACCATATCATCATTATTTTCATCATTGTTTCCATCCCAAAAGAAACCTATAAGAATTTTATTCAATACTTCTTCATGCACTGCATTTTCACTATCATGATCATCATCATTAAGGCTAGGTGGCATGTCATCAGTGTATGCGACTCTCATCAACTCTTCAAATTTCTCAGGTGGTAGTGTTCTCTTCAATCTTTCTCTTCTTGCCCTAGTGTGGTTTAAAGGATGGTTTGGATCATCTCGTCCAAATCTTAATAAACCAGTTCGATCTTGGGTATTAGTATGTGTTTCATCAAAATCTTCTATCTATCAACAAACACAAGCATTATTTAATGTTTGGCAACAATTGGATAGATCATAAATGTATCAATTTCAAAGAAATATAATCAAATATGGCTTAAAAAATATAAATATACATTGTATGAACATATATACTTCAATTGAATAATGGAACATTATTTTATAGACTACCTTTTTTATACAATAATTTAAATAAAACACAATTTTGACAACATAGTTTATAAAAAATCAGTCCACACTCATTTACTATTATTTGTTTTTAATCGATTGTATGAGGCATACTACCGACTGGAAGCTCATCATAAATGTAATATATTTTTACAATCGCTTGTTTGAATTTTTTCTTTCCATGACATACAAAACATCCACAAATGATAATTTTCTCAAAGTATTCACCCCATGTACTATAGTCCTGACCTACCTCTTCTTCAACACAATCATTTGTTGTGTATGCAATATCCATTGTCATATCCTCTTCCACCCACTGTCGTCTACATGATTTAATAGCTTTAGGTCCACGTCCACGTACATATCTTCTTCTTTTGCTAGTTGAACACTCAAGCTCTGCATTTTCTCCAATCTCCATCTAAAATAATCAACAACATGCATTAATTTATGTCAAGATTGGATAATACATTATAAATTTCAATAATACTGTGAAAAAATATGGATGTATCACAAAATGCCATCAGATCATTTTTTCCTAAGTTAAGTCAAAATTTGAGTACCTGATGTCCCACTTCATCTGTTGTGTCCTCATTTGATATGACAAGATTTGTTGCCATGGCCTCGTCTTGCCCCTATAATACACAACATAGTAAATAATGTTTATTAGACCAATTATATCATTTCAACGAGTATGCTATCCAACATAAAACCTCACTTTAGTCATATATTTGACATATTGATATCTCCTCTATGTTGTAGCATTTGTGAATTAATAAACACCTTCCTCCTTTGGTTGAGGTTGATTTCTCTTCTTACCTCTATTGTATCTACATATTTCATTGTCTCATCTATTTCCACCCACTTTCCTCTCAGTGGTTTAGCATTTCTACATCGTCAATGCCCTCTCTCCATGGCCTCGTCTGTGAATAAA
This sequence comes from Sequoiadendron giganteum, assembly GCA_007115665.2. Classification (NCBI taxonomy): domain Eukaryota; kingdom Viridiplantae; phylum Streptophyta; class Pinopsida; order Cupressales; family Cupressaceae; genus Sequoiadendron; species Sequoiadendron giganteum. The sequence continues at coordinate 692,788,219 of CM021100.1, read as the reverse complement.
AATGCTGCCACATAAGCTTTCAACACAGTACCACCGAGAAGGAAGAAGTAACTTGTGGGATCACGATAAAAACCGCTCTACCGCACCAAGCTAATGAAGGAGCTGCGACAATGGTGCTCACCGCACGCCTTTTGGTAGAAGACTTATGAGAGTCACCGCAACACCACCAGGAATAGAAGGAAGACTCGCGTGCTGCCACAAAATATTTCACCGCACTACCGCCGAGAAGGGTGAAGCACCTTGCGGGACAACGATAAAAACTGCTCTACCGCACCGAGTTGATAAAGGAGCCACATGACATCGGTGGTCACAAAAACAAGGCAGGAGTTGGAATTATTTCCAACACTCTAGATCCTGTGATACACAACAATGAAAATAGTCACTATACAACAATGATAGGCGCTCAATTAGGCACAATTAGCACCTCCTTAGGAGCCCCAAATAGATTACATTAATGGCCAAACTTTGGTGCTAAAGTTGGCGTTAACTAACACTGACTACTGAATCAAAATCAAAAATTAAAAAATTTCCTGTGTGAAGGAAGAAATCAGACGACAAAAAAGGGAAAAACATCGAGCGAAGGAAGAGAGCAAGGCGCTACCAACAACTGATGAGAAATTAGATTTAGTTTGCGACACCATAGGTAAGGTTACAATTTTTTTTTTCTTGGTTGAATTCGTGATTGTTTACTACTCTTTTTTTTGCATTTGAATTCGTGATTGTTTACTAGTTTGTGGCCTAATATGTCCAGACAACCTCTAAATTGTCCCATCCTTATAAATTGTAAAACCTTTGAGAAACCAACAAAAAAATTTACCCTACCCATTTGAGTTGTGGCTCAAAATATTATAGCACGAAGCTAGGATGCCTCTGTATTATTTCCCTAACCTAGGTATCAAGGAAATAGTGAACTGCTTGGCAAATATGGGAATTGGGTCGGTCACTGCTGAGCAACTATGAAAAATAAACACAGAAACCACTTGGTTTTTACCAGTCACGTCATAGTCATCGATGCCATGAAAAATTCGTGCAATATTGCATTATGAAAGAGTTTTCATGATAAGGTTATCAACACTAAGCAAACCCAGAGAACATATTTTCCCACAAAACAAAACTTTCATACCACAAACTGAACAAAAGCTTTCATACCTGACAATGTGTACTTTGTTTGCCTCCACAAACTGGATGAAAATAATTTTCCCTAGGTTGCCACAAAATGTCAATAAATAGAAGGAAGCAAGCATTGTCAACAGACTCTGGCCACAATGAGGTAATTCATTGTCACTTTATAGATTTGTAAATGTTTCCATTGTTTCTTTGAATTTTACTTTTTACTTTTTACTTTTTAAATTTAAAAGAAGAAATATAATTTAAACATATATATATAGGGACATGAGACTGACAAAGATAAAGAGGAATTGTAGTTTTTAGTTTTTTATTTCTAATTCTAAAAGAAGAAATATAATTTAAATATATATATATAGGGACATGAGACTGACAAAGATAAAGAGGAATTAGATTCCATATTGGGGGTAGAGGTAGTGAAAAAATTGGTTAATGTGGAATGGACAACACTTTCTAGATACATAGAAAAACAATCTGGTAACACCCCTCAAAAATTGCAAACAAATCAATTGTGTGAACGAGAATAAATTGATTCCCCAACTAGTCTTGGATCAAGAAAAAGATCCAGGAGGAAATTAGTGATAGTAAACTCTAAGAATGTGGAATAGGGAAGAGAGACTTCCAATGTACCAACCACTCCTGGGACATAGAATTCTTGCACCACTTCCTATTATCAATCTTGCATTGGTAGCTACAATACAAAGATAGAATACAAGGTGGTTTCAGGGGAAGTCTGAATGACAAATGCTAGGAAAAAGATTGTGAATAGGTTGAAGGAATCGTGCCTTCAATGGTTCAAAGACCATCTACATTTTCCATTCTCATAGATACCCATGCAACCAAAAAAAGTAGTTATCCATGACATGGAGACTAAATTTGGCATAGGTTGGTCTGTAAAGAAGATAAAGCTACAAATATCTCAAAATTGCAAGAGATTTTGGTGCAACCAAACAAAGAAGATGAAAAAAATCCCTCCTGAGCTAAGGTAGAAAAGAAGGCCAATTGATGTAAGTGTGAAAGTATGGAAAGAGCTTGTAAAAGCATATGAGAAGTCTGATGCACAAAGGAAGTCCGGTGAGGAGAGTACGTAGATATTTGAATTTTCTCATAAGACTATATTAAATTTATTAAACAATAATTTTATTTGTGCATAGTTAAATTTAATTAGTATATGTTTTAGGATAAGGCCTCCAAGGCTAGGCTTGAGAAACTCCGTGCCATGCATTGCAGTGGCCAAAAAGGTTTACAGGCCTTGATCTATACATTTGTAAGTATATTTAATATGTTAAATGATATATATTTTTTAGTTCCTTGGAAAAAGTAAATGATTGCATATTAATTAGCTTAACTAGTCCATGTGCCATGTTTTGACAGGAGGAGAAATATGACCTCCATCCAAAGCAATTTGAAAAGAATGTACAAAATAAAAAGTGGAATGATTTTGTAATCTGGATGGAGAACGAGGTATCAATAGTTGAGTTTCAATAACTTAGTTGGATATTGTTGTTTTAATATGTCAATTTGCATCTCTTGTGTTGATTTGTTTATTGATGCGTATGATGAGTAAATAGAGCTCAAATCTTTTGATTACAAGATGACCATTTATGTGCATGAATAAATAGTAGAAGGATGTAAATGAACTCAATTCATCTGACTTTATGCCTCTTAGTAGGCATTCCTCTTGAATCTCTAATATTAGGTGCTCAAGACTTCCTTGTAGCTTTTACCTTTTGTTGTCACCTTTCCTAATCTTCACTATCAGAATTCATCCCATGTTTTACCTTCCTCCTTTGAATCCAAAAGAGATTCATCTTCTAAACCTTCCTCATCTGATTTTGATTCCTCTTCTACATTAGAGGGTTTGTATCCTTGATTTGACTCTTCTGAATTATTAGAATCAGAATCACTAGCTTCCTTATTCAAAAATTCCCAACCACCGTCTTCAATAAATTTATCTAGATCATCAGTAATAGTCTTCAAAATTGGCCACCAATTCAAGTTCATTCTACTTTCATAATACTTTATATCCATGGATTTCATCCATTCCTTGATGCCATCAAGCGAAGATTAAGGAATGGGGTACATGCGGTGTACATCCCACTTGAATTCTTTGAAAATAATAGCCATATCAAATGCATTTTGCCCAAGTCCTACTCTCTCAAGGTTAACAATTCTCAATTTCACTAATAACGATTATTAAGAAAGGTAATTCCACCAATTCCACCAACTCCACCAAATACTTTACCGTAGGAACAATAAAAGTAGAGGCTTTGAATGGAACTCCATGAAAGCCAAGCTCTCTAAATGGTATATCAAACTCTAGTTCAAAATATTTAAGATGAGGCTGCTCCCATAGCTCTCTTACTCACTTGAAAAATCCTTGAAACTCTGACTTCTTAACATTCAAAAGATAATTGGAATGTCCTCAACACCCAATAGAGCTATCCAAAAAATCTAACTAAAAACACAAATGTGTTGCCGCACACAATGGCCTAATGGCTAGTTGTGATAGAAGTCAAACTACCGAAGTAACAACACTGATAGAGTTAACATATATGCATCATTTGCATAAACAATTGAAATGTGTCACAAATTTTAATCAATACATTGAATTTTGAGATACATTGAAATAATAAAAAAAACATTTTTTGGGGAAAATATCAGCAGCGTGGGGGAATAAAGCATTAACCCTAATAAAATAATTTTATGTTGTTCTTGATACACCATTTGTAAGTTTTCCTTGGATGATAGTACTAAATTTCTATATGTTGTACCCCTTAAATGTCCTACATGTTACAAATATGCAATAACAATGCACAACTTTGTATTGAGTCCAAAGACCAAGGCATTTCAAATAAGGGTAGTCAAACTTGATAAGGATGCAGTCACTATTACATGTATTGACAATCCAAAATAGTCATGTAAAGATAACTACCCGTGAAAACCATAATCAATCAAATTATGCACATTCAAATCTAAGTTTAAAAGCTTGAATTTCAGTCCATGCATCTAAGTCCTTGTTGAAGATTGAGGGTTTCAACAACAAAGCTAGAATAGCTCTCCTTAAACCATAGCTAGTTTTAAAGTGCAATATTTCAAAATTCAAATCCACTTCTCAACTAAGGAAAGGAGGTAGGATTGTCAGGTGCTACCTCAAATAGAGAAGGCCATAGAAAACATTGAAATAAAAGATTCAATATGTGAGATGACATAGTTGTAGACCATAGATAATCATAATTCTTGTAGTGCACATATGCTTGTGATACAAACAAAAGGTGCTTACACATTGGCTAAATATATCCTCATCAAAATGACCAATTTTTTTTTTCAAATTTGTAAGTAAACTCTGATAGTCAAGAAAAATAGTCATAAAAATTGGTAGTAAACTTTGGTAGACATGTAGGTGAACTTAATTAATCTAACTTTATGCCTCTCAATAGACATCAGGATCTTCCCTCCTAAATTTTGGACCACATCCATTACCTCCACATAAAACTAGACATCCTTATTCTTCTTGGCTCCCTCACCATGATATGGTTATGCAAATGAAAATGAAGCAAAGTAATCATCTCCTTCTCCTCTAGCTGGAAGAATGCATGCTTAATGTTTTGATACATGATATCATCTCTCTCTTCTGATCTCATGGTTGAATACTAAAATCCATTATGGTGGGCCTCTAGAGTTCCAATCATCTTTCATCCTCTTCCACCAAATGTTGGCCTGATCCACACATTTGCCAACCTAATTGGATTTGTTTTTTAAAGCTGAAGCTTCTCCTGAGTCACTAGTGTAGCTCTCTCTTCCTTTTCAAACTCTTTCATTTCTATAGATCATCTCTAGGATTTAATCATTTGCACCACATATTTGATGTGCTTTGAATCCTTGCATCTAAAGGAAATTTCCTTAACATAAATACTGCTAGGGAATTTCAATGTTGCCATTGTGGTTGGAATTAAATCTGGTACCTGCAACATTGAAAATTATCCTTATATAAGAATTCCCTCCATATTGTTGGCTTGTAACACTCTTGATAGTGGCTACATGAAATCTGATTTTGATTCCTCTTCTACATCAGAGGGTTCATATCCTTGATCCGACTCTTCTGAATTATCAAAATCAAAATCACTAGCTTCCATATTCAAAAATTCCCAACCACCATCTTCAATAAACTTATTTGGATCATCAGTAATACTCTTCAAAATTGGTTTCTAGTTCAAGTTCATTCTACTTTCATAATACTTTATATCCATGGAGTTCAACCATTCCTTGATGCCATCAAGTGAAGATTGAGGAATGGCGTCAATGCGGAGTACATACTCTCTCAAGGTTAACAATCTCAATCTCACTAATAATGATTACTAAGAAAGGTAATTCCACCAACTCTACCAAATAGTTTACTGTAGGAACAATAAAAGCAGAGGATTTGAAAGGAACTCCATGAAAACCAAGCTCTATAAATGGTATATCAAACTCTAGTTCAAATTATTTTAGATGAGGCTGCTCCCATAGCTCTCTTACTCGCTTGAAAAATCCTTAAAACTCTGTATTGATTTTATTTTTCATGTCTCTCTCTTGTTGTTCTTCCTCAATTTCATCTATATCATACATTGACCTTCTTGCCCCTCCTAAATTTTGGACCACATCCATTACCTCCACATAAAACTAGACATCCTTGGTATTCTTGGTTCACATGTGATATGGTTATGAAAATGAAGATGAAGCAAAGTAATCATCTCCTTTTCCGCTGGCTGGAAGAATGCATGCTTAATGTTTTGATACATGATATCAACTCTCTCTTCTGCTCTCATGGTTGAATATTGAAATCCATTATGGTGGGCCTCCATAGTTCCAGTCATGTTTCCTCCTCTTCCACCAAATGTTGGCTTGATCCACAAGTCTGCCAGCCTAATTGGCTTTGTTTTTGAAAGTTGAAGTTTCTCCTGACTCACCAGTATTAGCTATAATTTTTTTGAAATTTTATTATGGTATGTGCACTTTGATATGATGTAATATGATTATGGTTCTGTCTCATATGTTGTAATATTAGATATATAATAGAAAAATAAATTATTGCATGAAATAAATAATAACTTTTTCATTTTAAATGTGTTTTTTTTGCAGAACACGGGTCTTGCAGAAGATCAAGATGATCCTCAACATGATATAGATCCACAAAATATTAGTTCTGCCAGTATAGATCACATGGCAGAGGATAATGATGATGTAGATATGGAAGATGTCAAGGCTGATGACAATGATGACGACGACGACAACAATGACAACGATGACGACGACGACGACGACGACGATGACGATGACGATGACGATGATGACGACGACAATGACGACGATGACGACGACGACGACGACAATGATGATGATGATGATGATGATGATGATGATGATGATGATGATGATGATGATCACAATGGTGGTGATGATGATGATGATGATGATCACAATGGTGGTGATGATGATGATGAGACAATTGGTGATAGTAACCAGTGACATTCATGATCATATAGACTACATCATGGATCATTGCTGATATATCGCTATGATGACTCTTTTCATGGTTACTATCATATGTATCATTTTCACGGCCTACAGTACTATATTGTTAAGTTGTATCATATTGACATGTATCATTTTCACTATATCATTTGGACATGTATCATCTTGACTTGTAACAATTTGAGTTACATAATTTATCAATTTTATTTATATCATTTGTACATGTATCATTTTCACTTATGTTGACTATTGGACATGTATCATTTTGACATGTTTTTGATGTACTGGAATATTTGACTTTCACTTGTTTTAGTTATATATGATGATGATCTTATCAGTATTGACTTGTCAATTTATATATATTAAAATTGGTCAATGATTTTTGGATGGATATTTATTAAGTATGATGATTTTAATTTACTGCTCAGGAAGGATGTCAAATTCAATTAAATTATAGATATTTAACTCACTTGTTTTAATTATAGATGATGATCATGTGACAATAATTATATTGTTATTTAATCATATGAGTTAAATTATTAAATTACTTACTCTATAATCATATGAGTTATTTAAGAGGCATGATATATTTAACTAATTAAATTGAAATAAAACATATTAAATTAATAAATGGAAGAAAAAAAAGAAGAATTTTTAGAAGCAAAAAAGGAAGCAAAAATGAAGCCAAACTAGAAGTAAACCAGAAGCAATCTTGGAAGAGAAACCAGAAGAAAAACTAGAAGAAAAAGTGGAAGGAAATCTGGAAGCAAACCTGGAAGCAAAACTGGAAGCAAAACCAGAAGCAAAATTGGAAGCAAAACCGGAAGCAAAACTGGAAGCAAAACCGAAAGAAAACCTAGAAGCAAAACTGAAAGCAAAACTGGAAGCAAAACTAGAAGAAAACTTGGAAGCAAAACCAGAAGCAAAACTAGAAGCAAAACTAGAAGAAAAACTAGAAGCAAAATCGGAAGCAAAATTGGAAGCAAAACCAAAAGAAAACTTGGAAGCAAAACCAAAAGCAAAATCAAAAGAAAAACTGGAAGGAAAACCAAAAGAAAATCTGGAAGCAAACCTCCAAGAAAACTTGGAAGCAAACTTGGAAGCAAAATCGAAAGCAAAATTGGAATAAAAACTAGAAACAAAAATGGGAGTAGATAGGAAGCAAAACCGGAAGCCAAATTGGGCGCCTATTTTGGCACAGTTTTCGATATTGCTTCTTGGTGCTATTTTAGGCACTAACAGGGGCACTATGATTTTATGGCTCTAAAGGTGACACTCAATCTAATGCTGAATTCAACAGCAATGTTGGCGCAAAATCGATGCCAAACTTACCATGCCTGTTTGTGTCGGGTTGAGTGCCAACCAAATTGTTCAATTCATGAACTCAAATACACTAAAATTCGGTGCAAAATTCGGCACTAATTTCCTGTTGTGCTGTTGTGATTCTAAGTCAATATTGGGTCAAACATTTCATCCACCCCTTCATCAAATTTCATCCTTCACTTCACCAAAATTTGCAAAAAAATTGAATACAATAACACTTTTTGACTTAAACATCTATCCAACCAACCCTAACTTAGCTACTTTGTATGTGAAATGTATCCTTTTCCATGCATTTGGTTAAGTTAGTTATCATCTTTGAACTAGTGTATCTTGAAGGTCATGAGTCTACCCTAAATATTTTTAAGTTCATAAACATCCTTTATCCAAACATCAAACATCAAACTCTTAAGTCAAAAGTATTGTCCCAAAACGTTTGCAAAGATCGCTTCCCACATCATCCACCATTTCATCTCCCATTATCATCATTAATCCAAAGAGACTTAGAGTGTCCCTTTTACCTATATTTGAGTCAACTGGAGAGTTCAAACATTACAAATCTCAACATAACTCTCCCATAGGTGACCCAAAATTTATGGTAAAGACAAGATCACAACACAAGAGAATCATAGAGAAAACCAAAGTCACATTTACCTCAAGTGATCCAAATCCTCAAGAATTTGATCCAAGAAGTCAAGTTACCCCATCGCAACAACCATCATCTCCATCAGGACCATATAAGATTGAAGACATTACCAATAACCCGTTTGAACTTACTAGGGAGGAAATCATGGAACATAAAGCCTTAGAAAATGTAGCTCCAATTTCCCCATATTTTGTTGCATAAACACAAGGGTTCACAACTCCATCACTAGGGCTACATCAAACATCCACTCCTAGTCTTGCAACTATTCTTGCCAAGGACTTTGGTCTAAATCTTCCATTTGAAAGCAACATGCTTGTGGGTACTATCAACACCAATCCACCTCAAACCACCACTTGGAAACCAACATTTGGTGATCCTCCCGTTCCCGAAGATCCCCAACATCCATATAAACCTCCCACACTTCATTAATCCACAACAAACTTAACATATCGAGGACACCCTCTTCATCCATACCCATGAGTACCACAAGTGTGCCCACCATCATGCAAAGTAGTGTGGACCAAGTATCACAAGTATATCCACAAGGGAATTCCAACAACATAACACAAATTCAACCCTTAATGCAAATATGGACATCTCTATCTAATCCTCCAATTGGTTCGGCCACACCATTGGCTTCACAAAACAATCCCTTAGTCATGAATTTCATCAACCCAATTAATACCTTGTCCACATCCCTAACACAAGGAAATCCTTGAGGCACGAGACAAGGGAACCTTTTTAATCAATGGACTCAAGTTCCTAGTGTGGCATTACCATCACAAAATCTAATGGCACCATCCTCATCTTTCCCCATGGTCCCCTTCACCATGCAAAATGAAATAGGACCTCAAACTTACATTCCTCCATCTCAATCCACCATCTTATAAGGAATGTTAAACCAAGGGAACCCCCAACCTCTCATCAACAACCCGAAACCTGCTCAAAACATCAATACCCACAATCCATCATAGATGTCCCAACAACCAACAGATCCTACATTACAAGTGCATGCCTTATATTTAAAGCAAGCACAATAGGCTTACATACAGGTCATCCAAGAGTAGCAAAAACAACAATCAGCCTTAGCAGAAAAATGACAAGAAACCCTAGCAATACATCAACAACAACAACAACAAGAAGCAACCCTAGTAGCACAACAACAACAACAACAAAAAGTAGCCTTAGTAGTGCAACAATAATAACAACAAGCAACCTTAGTAGCACAACAACAACAACAACAACAAAAAGTAGCCTTAGCAGTGCAACAATAATAACAACAAGCAACCTTAGTAGCACAACAAACAACCTTAGAAAAACAACAACATCAAGTTGATCAAGTAGCCTTAGCAACACAACAACAATATCAGGTCCAAAAACAAGCCCTAGTGGTGTAACAACAACATCAAGCTCAACAAGCAACCCTTGCGGCTCAACAATAAATAAAATCTTTACTAGCCCAGCAATATTCCCAACAACAACAACAACACCAAAAAAGTTCCTACTATACTCCTCAACAGAACATCATCAAAACAAATGCATTAGGAACATATACATCAACACCGCAATCACCTTCACAATAACCCACACCACCATACACACTATACAACACCTTATCATATCAGAATCCCACATACAATCCATCCACCATCCCACAATACGCAACATATATTCCTCCATGAAATCTACAAGATGATCTAGCATCACAACTTAAGGCGTTATCACAAGAAATGTAGGACCTTTGGATGGGCAAGACAAAGAAGCCCCATACAAAAAACCTATGTCCCTATCCATTCGATCGAAACATCGCAATGGTACCATTCCCTACTGGCTTTGAATTCCCCAAATTCAATAAATAAAAAGGGAGAGGAAGTCTTGTGGATCATATCAAGGAATTTAATGTCATGTGTATGGTGGCTGCTTACAATGATTCTTACTTAATGCATCTCTTTCCCCGAAGTTTAATAGGTCCTGCCATGGATTGGTTTTCTCAACTACCTCTAGGTACAAAAACTGTCCAAGAAATTATTGATAAATTCATCTATCACTTCTCTTTTAATCTTGGCATGGACGTAAGCCTAGAATATTTGTACACTCTTAGACATAACAAAGGAGAATATTTTTCTAATTTCTTGTGAAGATGGAGACAAAGTGCTAGTAAGACCAAGTGGCATCTTCTCGATGAAAAAAATGTGGGGATCATCATAGAAAATCTATATCTAGATCTATCCTTCCACTTGAAAATGAAGTGCACCACATCTTATGATGAGCTTGTCTCTAGATCCCTTAACATTGAGAGAGCTCTAATCTCACAGGTAAATACTCAAGCTTACAAAGACAATCGCCCATCAACTAGTTCAAACGAAAAGCCTTGTATCTAGGCTAAGAACAAGAATGTAACAAATAATGGTGTGGTAGATGCTAAGGTAGGACCCTAAGTGATCCTAGGATAAACAACAATCAAGTTTCTAACATTCAACCAATTGTGAAACAACCAACACCTCCTCAAAACAATCCGATCAACAACACCGAAATGCAACAACGATGAACACCCAACAAGAACAATTATTTGAAATGCAGGTACACACAATTATCATAACCCATAGAAGTTGTTTCACAAAAAACCACTGGCCTTCACAGTTATTATTTTTCCTTTGCAGTTGCACCTTATCTTTTATCGCTCTCAACCTTCGGTGTTTGCCACATGGCCTCTTAACAAAGCTTTTTGTTGTTCTGTATCGCTTCGCTTTTGCCAATTTCCATTTGCTCAACACGTGGCTTTCTCTAGCCGCTTTCCGAGCTGGGCCCACCATGTAGTTACTATCGCTCGGTGTCGCCCATGTGGCTTCCTCTGAGAGCTTTTCATTGGGCATCCCTTATTCTTTTTGCTGGTCTTCGTCTGCTCGACACATGGCATTTTATTGTGCGCCGGTTATCTAGGAGTTGCTGCCACGCCATTTGTTCTCATTTGCCACTGTGTTTTCTTCTTCGTTGTCACATGTTCGTTTCTTCTACTGCATGGCCTTGTTTTCACTACAACGGTTTTGCTAGCGCATTGCTGAGTGTTCCTTTTATTTGGTGTTGACTCGAGAAGATCTGGGGCATCGATGTTTGATCAGGGCATCCTTCTCCGTGGTTGTCAGGCGGTGGGCTTGCCTATATAAATTGCCTTGCCTCTATTTTATAGGTTGTTGATTAGATAGATAGAAAAGCTTCCCGAGCACTGGGAATAGCCTCTGTAATATTTTTATTGAACTTGAAGTTCACAGACTGTGCCAATCAATTTGGCCTTTCTTCTTTTCATGTATTTGATAAGACTGTTAAACTGTGTTGTTATTTTCCTATAATATATGAATGCCTGTTCTTCAACTTTTGTAATATTTTATAGCTTAATAGATACAAATCATGTTCTCAACTCCTCTATGTTGGCCAAAGTTATACTTGATTATTCTATGCAATTAAGAGGTGTTCTTATGTTTTTAAGTGCTTTTGAGAAAATTTATCTAAATAAACAACATTCAGTGATTTTAGCTTCTGCATCTAGCACTGTGCTCAAGTAATATTTTTCATGGTTTGGTGCATCGCCTTTAGCTTAGATTTAGTATTCTCAGTTATCTTCCTAAAATTTTACCTCCCCCACTAAAACAAAGAGTCGGCTTCAGTAAAACCCGAAGGTCACTTAGTTGTGCACATAATATCCCCCAAAATCTAAGTTTCCCATGAGACTACTGCTACCTACAAAATCTTGTGTCAATAGTTCTTTTTCTAGCACACCTAGTGGGATGCGAACTAACACGTTCTCTTGATTATATAAGAGTGTATGAGCCATCGGCCTGTAACTAGGTCGCAAACTACAAGATTCCCTAGCTTGCTTGTACCACCCTTAGTTTTTGTTCACCCGAGAGGTCGGCAGGGTAGTCCTTCACCTCCTTCGTCCCCTCCTCCTCCTTCGCCTCCTTTTCCTGCACCTATGGTCGCTAGAAATTATGTAGCCTGGGATGCTAGCAGTCCTTTAGTAGCACTTGTTCCTCCTACAGTATGGGCTCCAATCCCCGCTTCCGCTCTAAAATCTATTCCTAAGTATTTCGAGGATGAGTCGAAGACATCGATGGAACACCTACAAGATGTGGTAGACATATGTCTGGTACATGGTGTGTCAAATAAAAATTTAGCTCTCATATTTTTCACCGCCTCCTTCTGAGGAAAGGCACTGAACTGGTATAGAACTCTTGAGGCTAATACGATTGCAACTTGGTACAAGCTCGAAACCCCATTTTATGAGTGTTTCTCAAATGCTGGTGATAGGTCTTCGCTATATCATCATTTGGCCAACATAAAGTGATCTCCTCATGAGGCTCTACCTGATTTCAATGCACAATTTCATTCAACTTCATAGAGAGTTCCTGTTGGTAGTTGATCACCTCCGGATTTGGCGTTCAAGTTCTATTTGAAGTCCATTAATCCTGTTATTTCCATGATGCTAGAGGCTAAAGGAAAAAGTACTCTACCCGATGCATATGCTATTGCTGTTACTATGAAAAATAACCTTATTGTTGCAGGAAATCTGGCACCGAGACCCATCATGCCATTGTTCCCTGAGTTCAATGCCGTGGAAGCTGAAGTTCCTTCGACCAGCGTGCCTGCAACTCCTCCCCAATCTATGTACATGTATCTAGGAACAGCTCCGAGTGCAACTCTAACTGTAGCTCCTGTGCCTAATCCCTTGGCAGCCGAGATCAATGAGATAAGAGAATAGATGTGGGCCATGACTAATGAATTGACTACCATGATGCAATAACAATATAGCTATCAAAAGTCAACCTACCTTAAATATCAAGGCGAGAAAGCTCCGTACCAGCCAAATTAGTGGCAAGATAGGTTGCGCGGCAATACTCAAGCTCAGTCGAATAACCAAGTTCTTCCAATGACCCTACCAATGTAGACCATCCATCCTAGTTCGAGTAAGGAGCTAGTGGAAGGACAAAATAACCTACCCAAAGACACTAATTCATGATGTTTTCCTTGTAATGATGCACACATGTCCCAAAATTTTCCATGGGGAAATTTGCAATAGAAGATTGCGGAACAACGTAGCCAAGGTGGTGCACCTGATCCCAACAACCAATCATATGCCTCTCAACAGATGGATAATGTAGTCCTCACTACTCAAATGCAAGGGATCTCCATTCAGCAAGAGTCAGACATAGTTCTAGACTGAGCGCTCTTTTCATGGATGGAAGGAGAAGAGTTTGCGTTTTCGAATGAATTTCCTATGACTCAAGTGCCTCAAGTGCAGTCTAACTACAACACATGTTCTAAGCAGAGAATCACCAGAGAATTCACATCTCCATCGACTAATGCTCCATCTCAGCCGATGCCTAGTCCACCGATAGGCCCATCGTCAATCCCACAGCAGACTAACATGGCTCCTCCCAGCTCTCTAAATCTACCTCCTCCAAAGGAAAAGGCCCCTATGAACATCCTGACTGTTGCCAAACAATTGAAAATACCAGCTATGAGGCATACACCAACTACGAAACCTAAGGAGCAAGTAACCGTGACTCTTTAGTCATGAGCGCAGTTCAATGTGGTGGAATAACTTAATTCCTCTACCAACAATTCTTTATGGGATGTCCTGGCTATTCCAGAGTAGAAGGTGCTCTTACAGAAAGCATTATTGGGAGAGGAAGATGTGAAGGTTTCTAGTCAGCCCAATGAAGAGAAGATATCCAAGCCGGACCTGGATAATGTGCTAACAAATCAACTGAAAGAAAAGAGAGTAAGCCTAAACCTAAGCCTTTCTTTCTAACACTTATCATTGGCGACAAGCTATTACATAATTGTATGATCGACTCTGGTGCTAGCACCACTGTCATGCCTAAGCAAGTAGCTAATGCTTTGGGTTTAAAATATGAGCCTCTTAACAAGGGAGTCATGCAACTAGATGGAAATAAAGTTGATATCGTTTGGGGTAATCAAGGGATTGCCTATGACATTGTTTTCCTGCCCCAGTATCACTATAAATCAGGATACCGTACTCATTGATATTCCTCCTCTATTTGGGATTTGTTTGTCTTGAGAGTTCACAACAAATGTTGGAGGATATCTGGCTCTAGACTGGTCACACCTGATCTTAAGGACCAAACATGGAGCCAAGATGAAACTTCTGTCAAAAACTTTGTATTTTGAACATGTTGTTGATGAGGCCATTCTCAACTTTGAAGTGGAACATACTTCAATTACCCAAGAAGAAAGGTTCAATGTGGAATTTCTAGAAGAAGAAGAGTCTACTAGCTCCCAAACTGAGAATGAAGAAGCTTTGTTGAATGAATTTATAGATACGGATCCTTTTGGGAATTATCACACAACTGGGCTTAGAAATAATGTCATACATGAGGAAGGGTAGTCTATGCCTAGAGTTACTAAAGATTCTAAAGGCAAAACACCCTCGGAGTTATGGACTTTGCATTTTGATGGAGAAAGATGCAGAGCCAGAGCTAGAGCAGGAATATGTTTGACATCTCTGTCTGAAGAAAAGACCTCGAGGTCTTATCACTTCTATTTTGCATGCTCAAACAAGAAAGTAGAGTATGAAGGTCTTGTCCATGGTTTGAGCCTTGCAGAATAGATGGATACAAAGTAGATAAGTGTGTTCAGAGATTCGCAGTTGGTGGTCAACCAAATCCGAGGGATTTCTGCTACAAAGAATGTTCGTATGCGATCCTACCGGCATAGAGTCTGGGATCTTATTGACAAATTTGAGGCATTTAACATTCAAGCTATACAGAGGGAGAGAAACTTTGAAGCCGACTAGATGGTGACTATTAGGGCTCAGTTCGAGCTAGCCTCCAAGTTATTGAAAAATAAGCATGTAGTGAGAGTAATTGTAAGATTTGTTGTTCCAAACAACAATCAATACTGGAAAGTGTTCGATAGCTATGCTCATATTGCATCATTTCTCCAGTCATCTAGGGAATTCTCTGACCAACTGCAACCAAAGATCGTCGAAGCCTATGGGGATCAAGTTATCCAGTTGAAATCCAACAAGCTTTTGAGAGGCCCGGTCACTCTAGAGAGCCTTTTTGATTATGATGATGCAAGGAGAGACAAAAGGAAGCTTGTAGCTAACAAAGGTGACTACACCAATTTTCATATCGGAGAAGACAAAAATCTCAAAGTCGGCAAGGAAGTTTCTTAGAAGAATAAAGACAAACTAAGGCACTTTTGTGAGGAATATTCGAGCGTAGTAGCCTGGTAATATGATGATCTTAAGGGGTACGACCCCAGGATTATTCAACATACAATTGAGCTATCAGAAGGGGAAAAGAAAGTTCATCAAAGACAAAGGCCAGTGAACCCAAAGATTGAATTTCTTATGTCACAAGAATTGAATAAATTGATTGCATCTCGAATAGTGTTTCCAATCAAACATAGCACCTGGGTATCAAACTTGGTGTCAGTCTAGAAGAAGAATGGAGACATACGATTGTGTGTAGACTTTCAGGACTTGAATAGAGCATCCCTAAAGGATCATTACCCCCTGCCTTCAATGGAGGTAATTCTACAAATCGTAGCTGGTTCTGAAATGTTTTCAATGTTGGATGGCTTTTTGGGCTACAATCAGATTTGGGTAAAAGAAGAAGACCAACACAAAACAACATTCACCACAAAGTGGGGAACATATGCATATGCCAAGATTCCCTTTGGACTCTCAAATGTTGGAGCCACCTTTCAGAGAGCCATGGATATTTACTTTAAGGATTTAATACATAAGATTATACTTATCTATCTGGATGACTTGATAGTATTTCAAAATCTGTCGACGATCATTTTGATCATTTAGAGCTTGTCTTCCAGAAGTGCCAGGAATTCAGGATTTCTCTGAACCCAAAGAAATATGTGTTTGGAGTCCCCCAAGGGAAGCTATTGGGATATGTTGTCTCAAAGGAGGGCATCACCATTGATCCTGAAAGAGTTGATGCTATATGGGAGCTTTTGTTACCCATAAACAAGAAGGGAGTGCAATCATTTCTAGGTAAGGTCAACTTCATCAGTCGATTCATTATAGATTTTGTAGGGATTATTCGGCCGATTACCTTGATGCTCAAAAAGGATCAGACTTTCAAGTGGACGACAGAGGCCAGACAAGCTTTTGAGCTTATTAAAGAAGTTATTTATTCTGCTCTTGTATTAGTCAACCTAGACCTGTCAAAAGATTTTATCATGTATGTTTTTGGTGGTGGAAATAGTATTGCCACTGTGCTTATGCAGAAGGATGATGAGGGTAAGAGGGAGTCTCCTATTTCTTTGTACTCGCGCACCTTAAAGGAGTATGAGGTAAAATACAATTCTATAGAAAAGTAGGCCTTTGCTATTGTGAAAGGGCTTAAGAACTTCCGGCACTTGATATCATACAATAAAGTGATTGTTTGTGTATGACATCCTACTGTGCGGGAATATATCATGGAAGGAGAAATCACATAGAAAAGAGCTAACTAGATTACCAAGATCCTAGAGTATGATATTGAGATCAGGCCTATCAAAACTGTTAAGGGAAAAGGACTGTGCGAGTACCTCATCGAAAATAATGAACCTATGACAGAGCTTGAAGCCTCAAAACCTGTGTTACTAAACATAGAAAGCTCTGAGGGTGATTGGCTAGAGGATAGAATGAACTTCATGCAAACTGGAAGGTATTCGGCTAATCTCCCTTCCTTTAGGAGGCGGTTCTATCATTTGCAAAATAGCAGTTATGTTTTCTTGGAAGGAATATTTTTCAAAAGAAATTTTAATGGAGTTTTGCTAAGGTGTGTGAATGAGGAATATGCCAAGAGAATATTAGATCAATATCACAATGACCCCACTAGAGGACACTTCTTTGCAAGGACTACAACAATTAAAATTATATGTGCTGGTTCTTTTTGGCCAACACTATTTAATGATTCATTTTTATTAGTAAAGTCTTGCAATGAATGTCAATTTTATTTAAAAAAGAGAAAGAATGTTGCTATGCCATTAAGACCCATATTAGTAGGGGAACCCTTTGCTCAATGGAGTCTAGACTTCATTGGAATGATTAACCCTTTCTCTTCAACTGGACATAAGTGGATATTGACAACAACCGACTACTTCACCAGATGGGCAGAGGCAGTGCCATTGAAGAACGAAATGGAAATAGAGATTGTTAACTTCCTGGAGGAGTTGGTGGCCAGATTTGGCCCGTTGAAGACAATTATTTCCGACAATGCCAAAGCTTTCCTCAGCTCTAAGATGAGCCAATTTCCATTGAAATATGGGGTTTTCCTCAAAACCTCTTCTAACTATTATCCTTAGGGAAATGGCCTCGTGGAGTCTACAAAAAAAAACCTCATCATGTTAATAAAAAAGATAGGCTCAGAACACCAGAGGGAGTGGCATAAAAACCTTCGAATAGCTCTATGGGTAGACCATATCATGCCCAAGCAGATATTAAAGACATATCCTTATGAGATGGTGTACGGGAAGGAGGTGTTGCTGCCTATTGCCATGGAAATCTCGACTCTCCAATTGCTGAAATCTCTAGAGATCGAGCAGAACAGAGCTATGGAGGAACATTTTTCTAAGTTGCCGGAGGTACAAGAGAAAAGAGAGTATGCTCTCAAGGCCATGAATAGCCACCAACAGGTGGTAAAGAAGTGGTTTGATAAAAAGACATATGACCAAGAGCTGAAATGCGGGGACTTGGTGCTCAAGTTCAATGAGCACGGAGCGAAGCTTGACCAGCATGGAAAGTTTGATAGTCTCTGGGAAGGGCCTTTCAAGATTGTCCAGTGCAAATAGTTTAACTCTTTTGAGTTAGAAGATATGGAAGGTAATGCCTTGGGTATTCCAGTTAATGGGATACACCTTAAAAAATTTAATTAGTCTTGTTGATAAATTGAGTTTGTAAATTATAAATATGTAATTATTTTTCCTGCCTTAAGTTTTGGGTTTTCTCAGTGCTTTTTAAAAACAACAACAAAATTGCAAGAAATTGAAATACATTGTAAATGAGCCAAGAGATGAAAAAAACATAAGTATTATATTATTGTCGGGAAATTTACATTACATAAGATAGAGGCTAGTGGCCTATATCAAAATATATAAATATATCCGCTAAGGAGCGGAGGCTGGAACAGGGAAAAAATAAAAATTGGGGACTATCTTTCTTCTCAGGTTCTCAAGCACTGGATGGACCAGCATTGGCAGCAACTGGCGGTGCAAGATGAGGGAACACCATTCTTTCGAAGTCCTTGTACCACTGAATGTTTCAGAATGGTTCGATGTAATGTATCCGCATGAGGAAAAAGCAGCCGATACAGACCTTGGCGCGATGCTTCTCATGGGTCTCCGACCCAAAGCCGAATAGGAAGGGCCTGGTTGGCATGAGTCCTCCATGTAGCAGCTATCGACGTAGGTTCTGAATAGAAGGGACCCCATGATCAAAGATGGCGGCCCATACCACTTGCTTTAGTTCTCTAAGGTAGCACTGAGGGAACACTCACTTGGTCAGCTTTAGGATTTTGCGCTTGGAAACGCTGATGTCTAGAAGTGAGGTGATGAAATGGGAATAGATGCTAGTGTTCACCCTATATTGATCCTCGTATTCCACGTAGTCTCGGCCGAGAACCCATTTGATCGCTTTCACGTATAACAGGTTCTTGACACCTACACCTAATCTTTCCTAAGAACGTTGCCTAGGTTTTCTTGCAAACCAACCTAATCGACATCTCCATTATTGCTTACTACTCTAACCTAAGAAATGCTAAGCTAACAAGGGCCTACTAAAAGAGAATGCTTAAGCTAATTGTGATTAACAAAGTTGCTAGGGGGGTATTTATAGATTAAAGTCAGGGTTCACCCGACGAGGTAAGCTATAATTACATCAGAAGCAAATGGAGCTATCGGGCCTTGATAATCAGTTCTGCAGTGTGTGAGTTGACATCAATGATTAGGTATATCTGTAACTTGCTTCGCTCGAGTTGCCGAATTAAAGAGATTGAGCTAGGTGTCTGCATAAGGAGCTACCGTCTCGATAAAAATCAAGGAATTTTTTTTGGTATGGTTGTTGGGAATTGTGCCCAAGTGCAATTAGGAGATAAGTAAATGCAAGAGAATTTGCAAAGGATATGGCAGGGCTGTCATGGTGCGTCATCCAAGAAAAAGTAGGTGCCACCTTGCATGAATGTCATGTCTCTTAAATTTTAAGAATATTTTGGCAAGTTGGTGATCTTCTCGCATGCTCGAAAAGGTCAGAGATGCATTGGGAAAGTAAATATTAAAGACTGGCACATACACTTGCTAAGCCATTTTTCACGAAAACCAAAAAGCAGGTTTGGCATGCAAAAAGGGCATTTATGGTGAGAATTCATTAAAAGGTGAAAATGGCTAAGTTATTAGCAAAGAGAGAAAGGTTTTTCCTAGGCCAAGTCATTTGCAATTTTTTTGAAAAGCCTCTTGTGTATACGAAGAGAAAATGGTTGAAATTGCAGGAACTTCAACATAGGTCCCAGCCCCTCAAAGCATTAACGAGCGGAGATTGATAGCACCCTACATAGACATTTATGGCCAAGAGTCTTATGCTACCCTAGGCATCCCAACAAGGCCATCCTGACCGTTTACCAATCAACCAGACCAGAATTTTTTTGTTGTGGTTTCTCCTAGAAATCAAGCCCTGGTATTTGAGGATTGGGATAATGTTTTGGATCCTGAGTTATCTCATAATCCCAAGAGCCTAAGGGAGGCTGCATGTAAGAAAATGAAGAAAGTATCGGACCCCTTCAACAAATGTCTATGGGACTGTGGGCTTCCCCAGTACATGGTTCCCTTGGTGCATTATTGCCCAAAACCGGTCGCAGCATGTGCAACAAACTTCAATCCTTAGACTGAAGTTATAAGTGGCCCTAATTTGAGGGTGGTTATCATGCCTCATGCTCTACAGGACATGTTATGCATCCCGTTTCCTCTCCCCAAAAGTGTTGAAGATTTTGACATAAAAAGGATGCAAGAATGTTGAAGAACATTCCAGATGGCATCGCATTTTTATTTTGCTGAGACTGCTCAACCGATAGATGCTTCAAAACCTCCCAAATTCTCGATTGCATGGAATGCTTTGAAGTTAGGGTCTGCTTCCATCGCTTCTATGTTGGTGCTGGTTTGTGGGCTAGATATGAACAAGGGAGTGTTTGAGTTCCAAATGAGTCTCAGCTTCATGCTAAGGAAGAACAACCAGCCTCCACTTATGGACTTTGTGAGGGTCATTGTGGATGGGATGATTGAGCAACTGTGGGATTTCCAAGTTGGCTCTAGATTCAGGTATTCTTCCTTCCTGGCCTACCTAATTTTGCATTAGAATCCTAACTATTTCCGCTAGTTCATGGCCCTGTCCATTTTCAATGAAAGTGGTGCTCGGAAGCCAGTGTCGACATGGACTCCTATCCTGTCAAATACTTTTGATTATTATGCATTTTTGGATTCATTCCTAGCTCCAACCTTGCGGGATTTGGATGGATCTGGAAGCAGCATGATAGTGCATTTGACACCATGACATAAGTCATGGTTGGGAGGCCTCTTGACACCATGCAATTGATTCTTTGGCACAGAATTCACTATGCTCCATATGCGAGGCTTCATCCGGAAGCCTTTCCGACTCCCATGTTTTCTTTCCAATAGAGTGCTGGCCTTGGAGGCATTGTGGTAGCTAAGCAATATTGAGAATGATTACTGAGGAGGAAGGAATCTCACTTCCTATTTGGTGCTACCTATCATGTTTGGCTCTGTCTTGTTGGTGAAGAAGAAGGGCTCGAAGATTAATAGCTTGGAGGTTTTGTACTCTAAGTTGGGTAGTCTTGGACTAGTAACTATTGATGACCATTATGGTAATACAACCTGGGAAACAATCTGGTAGAGATTGGCATAAAAATCTCACATGACCCCCGACCATTTTGGGACCCTCAGAGAAATGTCGAGGAGGGAAATTTGAAATATTATGTAGGCCTTGAATATTTTCCTACTACTAAAAATTGAGCGTCGTGGTTAAACTTTTACCACAATGTGGGAAAGCCCGACAAAAGCTAGAAGATGAGCTCATACTTGAGCAGCCAGTTGAATAAACTCAGATGGAAGCTCGAAAGAATTAGGGACCTCTAGATATATAGACAGGAGATAAAATAAATAGGCGACCTTTTTAGGGAGGTCGACTTGGATGAAAAATTTGATGACATCTGGGTTCACGAGCACCTAGATAGTGAGGACTCTCCAAACGCTTCGATTTTGGAGCAATACAATGAACAGAGAGGAGCTTCGATAGAGCCCGATGAAGAGGTAACTCAAAGACCCCCTGCCATTGAAAATGAGCCAACGCATGAGGAAGATGTTGGTAGAAAACCTGCACAATAGAAGGGATCTTCGAATACACAAATTTCGGAGCCTTCTAGCTCCTCTAGATCAGGCAGGAAGAGGCCAAGGAGTTTCGGTCGTGGACAAAAGGTTATTGTGAACCTTGAGGATTCTCTAAAGAAGAAAAGACAATAAACAAGAGAGTCCTTTGGAGGAATGGCATCGTAACATGTAGAAGTGGTGGCGTCAGCTATAGGTCTTCAGGAGCCTCAGGTATTATTTTTTCCCTCTTCTCTCTCTACTATGTCTCTGGTCTCCTCTTCATCTACCCTAGCTTTTTGATCTGTGCTAGTTTTTCTGTCGCTGAACATCCCAGGCAGTCTAGTTCTTTTCCTCCTGGTTTTCCATTTCCATCCTCTTCCTTTCATTCTGCCCCTAGAACGTAATTGGTCACCAATCCTGACCTAATGAGCCAACATTTTTTATCCCCGAGGCCCAACCTTTTAGTTGGTGCTTCCCTGGCCTTTCCTCATACCGCATTACCATCACCTTCGAGTGGTCAATTCATTCCACCATTCTCCTCAGTCATCATTACAAGGCCTAGAAAAAACACTAATGCACTGAGTATACTCTCTTTCCTGCTAGCAGTCCCTCAGGAGTTTCCTTTTGGTGGTGGAATGGGTATTTCTTCCCAGAAATATTTCTCGCAGGTGGATGCAAATGAAAGCGCCCATGCAAGCCAAATTCAAAAGAGAAGAGAAAAGGATGTGGATAGGTGGGAAAAGCCTCTTTTGTAAATGGTATCCCATGAAATCCGAAACTCACTGATGTTTGCAAAGATCACCCCTAATGTGATCAAACCAGTCGGGGAAATGCTGCCAAGTGACTACTCTGTCAACGCCATTGCGCTAGATTTGCATCAAGCTCATCTATGGGATAAGGTCGAGTTGATGGAGGAGACTCAAAGGGTGGTAACCACTGATTACCTCAAGCTCAATTGCCAGACAATGAAAAAGGAGGAGTAGTTGAAGGAGTTGAAAGGAAAGGTTGATATTTGGGTAAACAAGTATAAGGCCCAAGAAAATGAAATAAATCGCCTGCAAAAGGAGAGGAGTGCTTTTGAAATCAAGATCAAAGAACTTTAGGTTATGGGCACAAAGATTGTTCCGATTCTATAAAATGAGATTGAGAAGAGCCAGGAAAATGAAGAAAGGCTCCGTGCTAAAATCACACAACTGAATGATGGTATGAAGTAGCTCCGACAGAGCACAAATGATGAGGTAGATGAAATGAATGCCATTTTCGAGTCAGAAATTGAGAAGAGAAATTAGGCCAAGGTGGCCTTAGGGGAAAGGGAGAAAAATATTTCCACTCTAAGAAGCCAGGTGTCCGCATTGGACGAAAGATAATCGGAGCTGAGGGAAAACTTGAACAATCGAGTTGTAGAGTTAGATCATTTGAGAGCCCAACCTCCTGCACAACAGATGAGCTCTTTGGAAATTGCCAAGTAGTTATACATGTCCTACTAGGATAAGGTCAAGGCATTATGCCTTACTTTGCAGCCCACCCCGAGGTTCCTTTGAGACAACATATCCCAATAGCATCCCTTGGGGGACTCCAAACAAAAATTTCTTCGTGTTCAGAGAAATCCCGAATTCCTGGCACTTTTGGAAGACAAGCTCTAAATGATCAAAGTGATCATCGGTGGATTTTGAAATACTGTCAAGTCATCTAGATAAATAAGTATAATCTTATGTATTAAATCCTTAAAGGCAATATCCATGGCTCTCTGAAAGGTGGCTTCGACATTTGAGAGTCCAAAGGGAATCTTGGCATATGCATATGTTCCCCACTTTGTGGTGATTGTGTTGGTCTTCTTCTTTTACCTAAATCTGATTGTAGCCTGAAAAGTCATCCAACATTGAAAACATTTTAGAACTAGCTATGATTTGTAGAATTACCTCCATTGAAGGTAGGGGGTAATGATCCTTTAGGGATGCTCTATTCAAGTCTCAAAAGTCTACACAGAGTCGTATGTCTCCATTCTTCTTCTGGACTGACACCAGGTTTAACACCCAGGTGCTATGTTTGATTGGAAACACTATTTAGGATGCAATCAATTTATTCAATTCTTGAGACATAAGAGATTCAATCTTTGGGTTCACTGACCTCTATCTTTGACGAACTAGCTTCGCCCCTTCTGATAGCTCAATTGTATGTTGAATAATCCCAAAGTTGTACCCCTTAAGATCATCATATGACCAGGCTACTACGCTCGGATATTCCTCGCAAAAGTGCCTTAGTCTGTCTTTATTCTTCTAAGATACTTCCTTGCCGACTTTGAGCTTTCTATCTTCTCTGATATGCAAATCAGTGTAGTCACCTTTGTCAGCTATAAGCTTCCTTTTGTCTCTCCTTGCATCATCATAATAAAAAATGATCTACAGAGTGACAAGGCCTCTCAGAAGCTTGTTGGATTTCAACTGGATAACTTGATCCCCATAGGCTTCGACGATCTTTGGTTGTAGTTGATCAAAGAATTCCCCAGATGACTGGAGAAATGATGTAATATGAGCATCTCTATTGAACACTTTCCAGTCTTGATTGTTGTTTGGAACAACAAGTCTTACAATTACTCTCACTGCATGCTTTATTTTCAATAACTCGGAGGCTGGCTCAAATTGAGCCCCGATAGTCACCATCCGGTCGGCTTCAGAGTTTTTCTCCCTCTGTATAGCCTGAATGTTAAATGCCTCAAAGTTATCAATAAGATCCTAGACTCTATGCTGGTAGGATTGCATACGAACATTCTTTGTAGCAGAAATCCCTTGGATTTGGTTGACCACCAACTTTGAATCTCTGAACACACTTATCTACTTTGCACCCATCTGTTCTGCAAGGCTCAAACCATGGACAAGACCTTCATACTCTACTTTGTTGTTTGAGCATACGAACTGGAAGTGATAAGACCTTGAGGTCTTTTCTTCGGACGGAGATTTCAAACATATTCCTGCTCTAGCTATGGCTCTACATCTTGCTCCATCAAAATGCAAAGTCCATAACTCCATGCAGCTTGATTTGGAGGTGAAGGAGTCTGGTGGATTGCCTTTTAAGGCAATCATCGATCTCAAATCGACACACAAAAATTTGTGAGCCCTCTCTGCAACGTCAAATGAGGTCTAGACCGTTCTGCAAGCTACCCTCTCAAGGTTGTGAGCGATAATGGGATGCTGAACCAAATTTTTTGGGGTTCTTCATTCCACAGGAAAAATGTCCCTATGAGTCACCAAAATGTTTCACAAAAAACCCATGGCCTTCGCAGTTATTATTTTTCCTTCGCAGCTGCGCCTTAACGGAGCTTTTTGTTGTTCCATATCACTTTGCTTTTGCTAATTTCTGTGTGCTTGACACGTGGCTTTCTCTAGCCGATTTCCAAGCTGGGCCACCATGTAGTTACTATCACTTGGCATCACCCACGTGGCTTCCTCTCAGATATTTTCATTGGGCATCCTTTATTCTTTTCGTCGATCTTCGTCTGCTCGACACGTGACATTTTCTTGTGCGTCAGTTATCTAGGAGTTACTGTCGTGCCATTTGTTCTCATTTTCCCCATGTTTTCTTCTTCATTGCCACATGTTCATTTCTTCTGCTACATGGCCATGTTTTCACTACGACAGTTTTGCTAGCGCATTCCTTTTGTTTGGCACTGGCTTGAGAAGATCTGGGGCGTCGATGTTTGATCAGGGCATCTTTCTCTACGGTTGTCAGGCAGTGGGTTGTCCTATATAAACTGCCTTGACTCTCTTTTATAGGTTGTTGATTAGATAGATAGAAAAGATTCCTGAGCACTAGGAATATCCTCTATAATATTTTTATTGAACTTGAAGTTCATAGACTGTGCCAATCAATTTGGCCTTAATGCTTTTCATGTATTTGATAAGACTGTTAAACTGTGTTGTTATTTTCGTATAATATATGAATGCATGTTCTTTAGCTTTTGTAATATTTTATATCTTAATAGATACATATCATGTTCTTGACTCCTCTGTGTTGGCTGAAGTTATACTTGATTATGCTATGCAATTAGGAGGTGTTCTTATGTTTTTAAGTGCTTTTGAGAAAATTTATCTAAATAAATAGCATTCGGTGGTTCGATCCTCTGTATCTAGCACTGTGCTCAGGTAATATTGTTCATGGTTTGGTGCATCGCCTTTAGCTTAGATTTAATATTCTCAGTTATCTTCCTAACCTTTTACCTCCCCCACTAAAATGAAGAGCCGACTTTGGTAAAAATCAGAGGTCACTTAGTTGTGCGCATAATGTCCCCCAACAACTAAGTTTCCCATGAGACTGCTACTACCTACAAAATCTTGCATCAACAGAAACCATCATGAAGAAGTTGGTAGAGTCAAACTTGATAATGCTTCCCAACTTTGAGAACTACTAGTAACCACAGGAGAATCCATCTTGGTACAATGAGAATGACCTTTGTGATTTTCACAAAATCAAGGGACACAAAACAACAAACT
The DNA here is from genome assembly GCA_007115665.2 of Sequoiadendron giganteum. Taxonomy (NCBI): domain Eukaryota; kingdom Viridiplantae; phylum Streptophyta; class Pinopsida; order Cupressales; family Cupressaceae; genus Sequoiadendron; species Sequoiadendron giganteum. The sequence goes on along the minus strand of CM021100.1, from coordinate 692,761,729 downwards.
ACATGAGGCTCAAAAACATTATCCAAGACCCTATAGAGAATGAACCTATATCTGTTGAGGTACCAAATGGTAATCAAGATCTTAAGATATACAAGAACTCAATGCTAGATCATAGCAAAGGGAACAACAATGGAAAAGGTAAGGATTACGCAAACATGCAACATACCTATTCTAATGTGGTCGCTTCCTGTGATAGTGTTATCACCATTGTCACCATCAAAGGGCCTAGTGCAGAGTGTGGAGTCACCATAATACATGTAAAGGTCACCATCCAAGGAGTCCCATTTCAATATATGGCACAACCTACTTTGCCAACATCAAATCCCAGCAAGTACAATCTCTTAGATCAACTTAAGAAGACCCCTGCACAAATGTCAATCTTGGCACTATTGAGGCTATCTTTGCACATAGGGAAATCCTAGAGAACACTTTTTCAGAGTCATTCATCATTAAGCATATTGATACAAATTAGTTTCAAGATATGGTAGGGCATATCACTAATCATCTTCTCACCTTCTCAAAACAAGACCTACCATCACAAGCATCACATAACTATGATTTACACCTTGAGGTCATCATTTATAAGAACAAGGTCAAAATATTCTTAGTAGATGGAATTGCTAGTCTAAACATTTGTACCCTTCAGTTCATCAAGAACCTAGGCTATTCAAAGGATACTATTGACAAATAAAAGAGTACCACCATTAGAGAATATGATGATCAAGAGCGGGTATCACAAGGCATCATTGCACCACCCATCCAAGTGGGACCCATCATTACTGAAACTACATTCCAAGTGTTAGACCTTGATCTTCCTACAACATCCTACTTGTCTGAACATGGATCCATGCCCTAAAAGCTATAGCCTCAAACTATCATCAATGTGTAAAGTTTCCTTTTGAGGGCAGGGAAATTACCATCCATGGAGATCCTAAGCCATTTTACTATTGAAATAATCTTGAGGAAAAGTTCTATAAAATCCCTCAAATACCCAAGAATGATGAAGGGCCTACACCATCCACTTCATTTGTTGACCCATCATCCCTTGCATCAACCACAGAAATGAAAAAATCTATTATGCAGAACATTCCCGATATCAAAGCAGTGATCACAAATGATGGTTGTGGAAGCTATAAGCTAATGAAGAATAACTTTGTCTTGGGAGAGCTACCTCTTTCTCATAAATCCCATGGGAAAACTACATATAGCAACAAAGATCCTGACACAATCAAGATGGCAGCTACTACCTTCACCAAGTGGGGGGATTTGAAGGTTAAGAAGATGTTAATGAGGAGGATGTCTCTAAACTACTATATCAAGATGAACGACCCATACTTGTTCTTCCCATGGAAGATGACAATAAAGGCTTGCAGCTAATGAAGGGATGAGGCTATAACAAGAATGAGAAACTAAGATATAATGATAATGATTTGGTAGAACCCATAATTCTTGAGAAATGCTTAAAGAATCTTGGCCTAGGTTGTACTACTAGCGAGGTCACCCTTATTGGAAAAGGCACTTTTGCTAAACGGGTTGAGGCTTCCTCTTGGTTACCTACATCATGTGATATGACCTTAGATGACTTCCCCATTAATGTTTTTGACCTATTTGAGAATAAATCCCTCTTCATGATATCCATAACATCCTTTCCTTTGAGCAATCAACCATCTAAAATATACCTAGTATACCCACAACTCATTAACTTGGACCAATAAGGACCATTGATTCTATATTTATTTGAAAATGATGAAGTGATCTCAAAATTCATGGGATTCCATGACAACTTACCATGGCCAGATCATAAAGAAATTTTTGACATAGAGCTAGACACAGGGGCGTACTATGGGGAGACGATTGAATCCTTCAGTCACAAAATTAATGACATGCAATTAGCATGCAGATATCTAAGTGAAAACCACACTATGGCACTTTCTGATCCTAACATAGTAAAAGAAAAGGACACATACGAAGGTGAAAATCTCTCTGAGGCACCCAAGGATGAGGGATTCAATCTCCCCCTTAGTGCAATGCATCCAGAGAAGATAGCAGTTCTAGAAGAGAAGGCCACTCCAATCAATGTGGGAACAAAAGAAGCACCTGAGATCACTTTCTCTATTGAATCCCTGTTGGATGAAGAACATAACCTAGCAACATTATTGAAAGAGATAAGAACCAACGTTTCATTTTCATACATCGATATGCCAAGGCTCGATCGAGAAGTAGTTGTGCATCACTTAGCAATCTATCCTAAAGCAATGCCAGTATAGAAAAAATAAAGGAAGATGCACCCTCAGATAACACTCTTGGTAAAACTTGAGTTACAAAAGATTCTTGAAGTTGGGTTCATCCAATTGATAGATTATCTTGAGTGGGTTTCAAACCTAGTACTAGTCTCCAAATCCACTAAGGGAATCATAATATGCATGAATTTTAGAGATTTGAACAAGGCATGCCTGAAGGATGATTTCCCTCTTGCTAACATTGATCTCATCATGGACATAACAACAGGGAATGAGATGTTGTCACTCATGGATGGCTTTTAGGCTACAATAAAATCATGATCACCAAAGAGGATCAACGTAAAATTGTATTTACTTGTCCATGGGGAACATATTGTTGGAACGTGATGCCATTTGGGCTAAAAAATGCGGGAGCAACCTATCAGAGAGAAATGACCCTCATCTTTCATGACATGATCCAAAAAACAATCAAATATTGTGTGGATGATATTTTGGCCAAATCAAAGAAAAGAAGTGAGCACGTACAAGTCTTAGGACCCATCTTCGATATACTTGAAGAATATAAAGTACGACTAAACCCAAAAAAGTGTGTATTTGGGGTTACATCAGGGAAACTTCTTGGCTATATCGTCTCACAAAGAGGGATAGAAATTGATCCAAAAAAAGTAAAATCCATCCTAGACATGGAACCACCACAAACACTAAAGCAGATGAGAGGATTACAATGAAGATTGTAGTCCATTAGAAGGTTCATAGCACAACTATCAGATAAAATCTGCCCTTTTTGCATCTTCTCCATAAATGAATAACTTACAAGTGGGATGAAAAGTGTGATAAAGCTTTCTAAAATATCAAAGACTATCTATTGACACCTCTAGTGCTCATGCCACCAATACTGAACAAACCATTAATCTTGTATATCTCAACAACATCAGTAGCACTAAGCACTCTTCTAGCACAACATGGTGAAGATGGAAAAGAAAGGAATATATATTACATCAACAAGACCTTGGTGGGATATGAAATGAACTACTCATCCATTGTAAAAGAATGCTTAGCAGTATTGTTTTCTTCACAAAAGTTCAGAGACTACATGCTCTCGCATCAGATCAAACTTATTATAAATATCAACCCATTGAAATACCTGTTATCCAAAGCCACTCTCACTGGGCAAATGGAAAAATGGGTAATGATCTTAACTAAATTTTACATAGAGTATGTGGAGCGCAAGGAAATCAAAGGACAAGTGATCGAAAACCAACTGGTAGAGGCACCTATCTATGTAGAAAACCCATTGATAACTGAATTCCTTGATGAATTAGTGTTCCTTGTCAATCTAACAAATTAGTGGAAAATATACTTTGATGGATCATTCACACAACATGGATCAAGGGTAGGTATTCTCTTTATCACCCCTCAAGGTGATTTCATCCCAAAGTCATACAAGCTATCATTTTTGTGTACTAACAACATTGTTGAGTGCAAATCCCTAAACATGGGTCTAAGGATATCAGTTCAGTGGCAGATACAAGAGATGAAAGTCTATGGAGACTCACAACTTGTTATCAACCAAGTCAATAATGACTATCAAATTAAGGATGACAAGTTTACTCCTTATAAGAAGATGGTAGATAGTCTCAAATACCTTTTCATAGATATAAATTTTGAGAAAATTCCTTGCATGAACAATCGAGGAGCAGACGCTATGGCAACAATTGGAGCATTATTATACATGTTGCACAATGTCCTTCAATGTGAATTCTTGGTAGAACAACTTCTCATACCATCTTTTGAAATCCATGAATCTAAATTCGTGTGTGTCATTGTTGGTCCTGGATCCCCATGGCATCATGACATATTCATCTATCTAAGTAGAGGAACCCTCCCATTCGATATCACCTCCAACCTTAAAAATAGCTTTGTCAAAAAGGCATCCCGATTCGTGATCCTATTTGATACCCTTTATTGCTAAAGCATCGAGGGGACATTACTACGATGTATTAACCAAGAGGAAGCCTTGATCGCTTTAACAAAAGTACACAATGGAATATGTGGTTCCCATTCTAGTGGTATGAATTTAGCTAAGAAACTATTAAGGATGGGGTACTACTGGAAAACCATGGAAAGAGAAGCCCATCAATATGTGCAAAAGTGTGTCTAGTGTCAACAACATGAAGATCTGATTCACACTCTAGCCTAGGAATTACAACCAATGGTCACACCTTGGCCTTTTTCATAGTGGGGGCTTGACCTCATAGGAAAAATCACTCCAAACTCATCCAACGACTACAAGTTCATCATAAAAGCCACTAAATAGTTTACCAAGTGGGTTGAAGCCATTCCTATGACCTAGATAATGAGGAAGCAAATTTCCAAGTTTATCCTAAATTATCTCATCTGTCGTTATAGTATTTCGAAAACCCTTATCTCAGACAATGGAACACCCTTCAAGAATCAAGATGTAAAAGAGTTATGTCAAAGATTCAACATCCAACACTGATTTTCTACCCCATATTACCCCCAAGGCAATAGTCAAGTTGAGGCTACAAACAAGACCATTCCAAAAATCCTAAAGAAAATAGTCAATGAAGCTAGTCGTGACTGACATCTGTAGTTAAATCCCACTCTTTGGGCCTATATAACTAGTATCCACATGCCTATAGGTGCAACCCCTTTCTTCTTGGTTTATGGATCCAAATCCATCTTGCCTATTGAGGTTAAGCTTCTACTGTGAGTGTCCCTATAGAACCTAATCTCTCATGAAGAATACATAGTATCTCGGTTGAATGAGCTAGAATTCTTGGATGAGCGTCATCTTGACACTCTTAACCACCTACAAGTATATCAAAACAAATTGAAATGAAGCTAGAAAAAGAAGATCAAATGTCGATCTTTCCAGGTAGGGGATCTTGTCCTAAAGAGAAATCGAAAGAATCTTCCATATTAGGATAGTAAATAAAAGTTTGAGCCTAACTAGTTGGGTCCCTTTATCATCACACCAAGCTATAGATCAGGAGCATACCAATTGTTGACACCTGAAGGTAGACCCTTGCAGGAACCGACCAACAACTTGCATCTTAAAAAAATTTATGCCTAGTCTTGAAGGGTGTAAATCTAAAAATACAAAAAAATCAAGAAATGATCAAAAATCCAAAAAAATATGAAAAATGATTGAAAATAGAAAAAAAAAATCATCCTCTAGTGAAAACCACTTCGGTGGCACTTTGAGAAAGTACCCTGGTGAAAACCTGGCAAACAAGCACCTTACATAAATAAAGCACCTCCATCCATCTTTGACTCTTTTTCCTATCATTCCATGCATCACCATCCATCCATTGCCTCATCCATCCTATTTTATTCCATCACCCATCCACATCCATATCATAGCTTGATACTGTGAAGTATCATATCCCCTTTAGTACTACTTGGCATATTCCTAAGGTCAGTTTGTCCTGCCTATATCAAGGTAGTCTATCATGTCACGCTGGGGGAAATTCGTTCAAGATCATATCAGGTTCTTGTATATCTTAAGGTTATTAGAGATCGCAATCAAAAAATCCCCAAAACATTCGTAAAACATTTGCAAAATCTTGTACAGCTAAAATCCAAAAATATTCTAAAAATTGTAAAGTCAAAATCCGAAACACATCAAAATCCCTAAGAAGGTCAAACATTGAAAATCCAAAAAATATTACCTTGTCAAACTACGAGCCTTTGAGCTTGAACGTAGGCAAGGCCATCATTGATGTGCCCCCAAGACACCCTAGGTCAATCCTTTAAGAGTCTATCATAATAAATTGACATCCCTTAATTGTTAATCTCCCATTGTCAATAAGTCAAACTACGTGGTCTCTGCATGTATAACATAGGAAAGGATAATATTTGATCAACCCCCGAGGCCCCTAGGTTAGGTTCTTGGTCAGAAAACTTAGAAAAAACCTAAACATTCAAATATCTCAGAAAACCCCTAAACATTCAAATATCAAAAAACACAAAAACATTTGGAAAATAGGAAATTCTAAAACATTAGAAAACATTCAAAAGACCTAAACAACATCAAATATCTTAGAGAAAACCCTAAACGGCCTCAAAATAGTCCAAAACCAAAAACATTCACATAGACTTTCAAAAAGATCCAAAAATAGCCTCAAAACATTTTCAAAATACCAAAAGCATTGAAATATTCCAAAAAATCCAAAACCATCCACCCCATTTCGCTTTCACCCACAATAAACCTTCATCCATAATAAATAATCCATCATCTTCAACCTTTTTCAAAACAAATATAAAACAAGTATCTCAAGTCATAAAGTGAGAAACTAAGTGTCAAAATCTAAAGTCTAAATCATAGGTAAGCGAGTCAGTGAAGTTTATATTAATGGCTTATCATAAACCTTATCCTAATCAAAATCATCTGATCAAAATTTCCTAGGATGTATCCTTCCTGTGATGGACATCAGCATCATAAATCACCTTAGCTATATTAAAACTGACAAGAGATATAGATAAGACTGACTATTTTTCTTTGATCTTTTCTTATGATTTATCTTATTGACCCATTCTAAGGACCTCTCGATAATTTCTATCCAAAATGATTTAGAGAGAAAGGAATGGGGCATTGGTAACTATCTTTTTTTGTTGTGCTTGTGGGTATTCTTGTAAAATAATCTTGGTGCATACTTGCTTAGTTGTGTGTAGGGAAGTTGTTTTGAGTACATTGTTGACTATTGCGTATGCTTTGGTCCAATATATTCTGAACTACTAAACTACATTCCGATGAGGTTTCCATATGCCAAGGTGTGAACAAGAACTATCCTATCTATTTTTAGAGTCAAAGTCCATTACACTAGATACAACGTCGTCCTGGTTATTAATACCTTGATGCATCATGTTTATGTGTTATATCAAATAATAAAGAATGATGAAAAATCCCAATCCCAATATATTATAAAATCATAATCATCATGCATTTATCATCACCATCTTTAATAAAGTCTCGGTGGATCATAGACTTGTTGGATCTTTTGAAGTAATCATCAAAATAAATGGTCAAAATCATTCATCTTATTTCTTCTATCTTCTCTTTGTGCTAACCGAGTATCATGACAGTCGACAAAAAAAACATCATCAATGCATCCATCATGCATCCACAAATCATCAACATACATACATATTGCATAATTATAATCACAACATATCATATTGCACCATCATTATCATTTAAGTTGTGATGAATAATATAGATTTTTTATTCTAAGCATTTTTAATCGGTGCACACATATCACAAACATACATTACATTATCAGGAACATCTGCATTATCCATACATATATCCATATGCATACATCATCATCTCATAAATTGCAAAGAAAATACACAAAAATAAATGCATCCATAAACATAAAATTTGCATGTCATATCATCCATCCCATTAAAAGATACTAAAAAAAATATAACATTGCATCCATCCCATATAATTGCATCTCATACCATCACATCATAAATTATTGTTACATATCACATAAGCATTAATAAAAATAAGTGTATCCATCACATTGCATCCATACATGAGCATATCACATCATATCAACATCAATTGCATCCATACATTCATAAAGCATGAAATATATAACACATCACATCATAAATCTGTATCATCTCGTATATCATATATATCAAAAAATGACTATCATGGTACAATATCTGAGTCAATTTAAGTATATCGATAAAAAATACAATATCCACAAGGCTATCAAAAAGGAGCCCATGAATGTACCTTTGTATAAATAATTGGGTAGTAATCAAAAAGTGTTTATACAAGCAAGCTAGCCATGATGGTTGCTCCCCTCACTAGGACGTCTCTCTAGCTGATCCTTGTCATAGGGATGTGCTTCACTCCTTTATGAGAAATCTAGTTTTCTAATCACTATGGGGACATCCCGATGATAATGCATGCAATAATATGCCACCTTGATCATGACCTCTCTATACAATGGGCTGAAACTATCTACCCTTGGGCTGCAACTATCATAGCCTCTAACTATTGACACCACCCAACCTCTTGTGTTAACTACATATTGGAGGCCTATCTGAGATGATGCTCCTAATCCCTCTCGCCTATCACAAACTGTACCTACTACCTATCCTGGTCTCTCTTAGCGGTGATGGTCAATATCTATTGGCTAGCCTAATGTCTCTCACCTGTTACCACCTGTAGTTGTTGTTGAAGCTACCGAATTTGACCATCATGGGGATCTGGCCCCAACAGTGGCTGCTATGGTGGCTTCTACTATATTGGTGGTGCACCTAAAACCTATCCATCCTGATGTTGGCCATCATGGCCATCCTATCCTTTTCACCTACCATTTGGACCTCTGAACTGTCCTTTGCCCTACCCATCATCTAGTTGGCCTCAACCTCTTCCTACGCCCCTCCCTCTTGGGCTCCCTCGTGGAGGTACACCTACTAGATTTGTCAATCAATGAGGGGGTACGAACCATGCATCATATGTAGGTGTAGTCTGTGCATCCACTTGTCCCTAATTGTAACCTTATGGCCTCCCAACCAACTGTCGAAAGCCCTCAACAATCTCATGAGCTAGGATCGTGTGACCCCATGCTTTCTCTCTTGCTGACCTAGAAAAAATATAGTGTACTAATCATTAGGCTTGTCTTGCCTCTCACCAAACTATTTGGAAACCCTATCGGGTAGGCACCTCTCTATAATGGTATGCTCTCGACCTTGCATGAACAAGGTCTATCGAGAGAAAAAAAGTTTTTGCACATCATCATTCCAAGCTGGCATCTGAAGCCATGGTCGCCATCAGAATACTATCATATCATCGATCACTTTGCATTAGTAAGGAATGTCCAGATGATTTATGTGTTGCAATGTGATGGCTCTTCTATATCGTCAAATAATTGGATCATCTATCTCCACATCTTCCATATGAACAATAGGTCAGAGCACAACAATGTGCTCCCATGCCCATTTATGGAGAAGGGTGACCCCTATACCAATCGTTCACCCATCATAGTATATAAATTCATGTATATCATGGTATAGGGAGGCTAGCTTCATGGTCCCCATGCATACCGGGTCCTCCTAAATAGCATCTTGTGCCAAGCCAACCCCCATCCTGGGCTGAATCCCCTGCTCTATCGATCTAGGGAAACCAAACTTGAGATCACTACCGCAATAATCAATCTCAAGGTTGGTGCCTGACCTCTGTACATCTCAAGGTCAATTTGGGAGTTGACTAGGACAACAAACTCCTAGTCAAGCACCTTGTGGTAGGCATCATAACCAACATCAATGTCATAGATAATGCACTCACCATGTATCGACAATCATAAAATCTACCATACATCCTCCAACGTCACTATCACCTCATTAGTAGGTAAGTCAAATGGTGACATCTCACTATGCCATTGCTTGCATAATGTCGTCATCATCGCCAAATGGGTCTAGACGACATGCATGCAGGTGACATACCATAGTCCAATCTCTCCCAAGTGCTCCTGTCACAACTCAGACAAATCACCAAGTTTGGACAACACAGTCAATTGGTGCTTGTAGGACATCAAAGGTAGGATAACCTCTTGCACCCATGAAGCGTACGATGTCAAAATTCACAAAAAATTGGCTAAGTTTAGAGTTTTTATCCCCCAAAATGATAAAAGCATCACTATTTACGATAGCATCGCTATAGCTCAAATTCCAAATAGCGACACTAGATGCATTTAAATTGAAAATTATGATATTCTTCACTAATCACAAATGCATCACTATCTGACCTTGGAAAACCCTAATTCTAAAATCCAAATCATGAGGTGCACCACCATTTACACCTACGTCACGATTTGCAATCTAAAACCCTAATCTCAAATCATGAATTGTGTTGCTATTCACATATACATCACTATAAATTAAAATAGTGTCATTGATTCTACAAATAGCGTCACTATATAGCGATGCTGCCAAAATTCAAATTTCAAAAGGTAAAAAATGCACTCAAAAGTAAAAAAAAACAAGTCAAATTTTGAATTGCATATCGGTGGTCCTCTGCCTTGAGGCCTCTGGTACTTGTGAACATGGTTGGAAATGTGTCATGGGAGCACTCATTGCACCATTTCATTAGAGGGTTAGAGCTCCAAATACAAGGATTCTTCAAGGTGAATACAAAAATGAATTGAAAGTGACCCTTCCTCACCTATTTATGCCTCAAAATTTGGGTTTTTTGCCCTAATTTAACCTTGCAACTAGGGTTTTTTCCCACTTTCACTAATCTTCCCAAATTGAAGCTTATTTTGCATCATTTTCATTTTTGGAATTTTTTTTTGCATCTTGGAGCCTTTTTGGACCCCTTGGGGCAGCTTTTACCTTGTCGAGAAATCAACCCAAAATTCAAAATTTTCGCCTAATTTCTCGATGGGGCAGGGAACCAGCTTATTCCTTCCACTGGGGCAGTAGTGGGCCATCTAAAAAATATTTTTTTTTTTTTTTGGATTTAATCAATAGTTTTTAATCCGAAAAGCGTCACTCTTTGAACCAACGTAGAAGACACCTCACTTCAAAGAGGGGAAAAATGTACAAACTAAAAAATGTCATGAATGATATCCTGCACTTGAATCAGGTATACTAACATCATTTCCTCTTTAAACACATCCTATTTTTGCTTAATTGATTAAATTAACCTAGCTATTTAATTAATTGCATATTTTTGCATATATTAACCTAATTAATTTAATCAGGTTAATTGGTTAATTCACCCCTTTTCATGCTAACATTTCATCTCATTAAATTAAATAAATTAAATAATTTAATTTAAAACCCTAAGTCCTCTTATTTAATTAAACAACCATAAGTTATTTAATTAAATGTCATATCATATCTCCCCTTTTTGTTAAATCACTTTATTTAATAAATATCATCTAATTCCCCTTTGAATAAATTAAACCTTTGTTTAATTAGCAATTACTAATTAAATCTAATTCCCCCCACTTGCAAGGGAATATTCCTCCTTTGCACATTCCTTCAATGGAATATTCCTTCCCTTTTTGCACAATTAAATTTTGTTTTAATTTGCTAAATTATCCTTTTCCCTCACCCATGAGAATATTCCAAATAATATTCTCTTTCCTCATTCATTTGAAAAGGGGAATATTCCTTTTCCAAACAAACTTACTTGACTTCATGTGCAAGTTAACTTGTGACCTCTTGTACGGGTCAAAAGTGTGTTTGCTTGAAGGAATATTAACCCTTCATTAAATCTCATCTTTCATTCTCATCCATTGATGAGAATTGATGATCCATGCCTCCAAATTCTTTCATCTTTGATCATTTATTATCCATTTTTATCTCAACCCTCTATTTATCATTTGCTCTCCTATAAATCGGTCACTATTTGGAGACAAACAGATCCATCTTTTAACATCAAACTTATGTTGTTAAAATCACTCACATTCATGATCATATTTAGAACATATTTAGCATCTTTTTAGTTTAATTACTTGCATAATATCTTAGCTTCCATTAATGGCTTCCATGATCACATAATGCATCCATTTAGCTTATTAGTTAATTAGGATTTGAATCTTTTAGTTTAGAATCTATTTAGATTAGCTTTGTATTTGCATATCTAGATCATTTTAGCATAAAATCATGTTAAATTAGCTTGCATCATGCTCATTTAGATTAAAATCATTTTTTCATACACATCCATCAATGGTTCCATTAGTTTTCTTTCATAAAATTTATTGGAACAAGCTCATTTATCCACGAGATTAGGAAAGGTTTGTTGTTCCACATGAATGCGACACCACTCCCCCAATAGGATAAGTTTTAATGGGTTAGAGTAGGAATTTTTAAAGCTTTCATAGTTTATTATTCTTGGTTTTAATGGATTCTTGGTTTAATTTTCATTTGATTGATCCTATTGAGATTGATGTTAGTGGCTTCATTATGCTTTGATTCTTCATGGATCAAGCGTAATGAACCCCATACTAATCTGTCGATCACAATAATTAAATGGCATGAGTCAATATTATATAACATAGGACACAAGAATTGAATAAAATCCAACTAGATAAGATAAGTGACAACTAATTCTTAACTATAAAGATTCCCCCTAATTAATGATAACTAGAAAGATACCCTCCTAGGACCTAAGTGGACTTAACAATGTAAATAGGACCTAGATAAGACTAGATAGGAAAAATTACTATTTACACCAACACCCCCCCTTAAGTACAACTTAGGGAGTCAATTATTATGAAAATGACACAAAGATGGGTCACAACTACAAGGCCATGTTAGGTACCCATGTACAAATACAAATGCAATCTCTCGCTAATGAAGAAAAGGAGAAAACCCAGTGGTATAAAACTCCTCCCCAAAAGAGAGATGAAATACAAAATATTCTCAATGATGCATGAGAGGGAAAAAACCCCATCCAAGGAATAAAAAACCCCATAAGAGAGAAGAAGAGAGACCATGCAACCTCATCCCCACCCCCACAATGGTAGAAGCTCGACATTGAATGCTAAATATGATCCAATCTTGTAAAACAACATTCCTCCCCTTAGGAAGAAACAAAACCAAGATGATATGCAAGATGTTTTCCCATTCAAAAATGAATATGAGGGAAGAAGAATAAGAAGTGATTTCTCTAAATGATGCTCATGTGTCTCCATGTCGATGCTAAAAGTAGACAAACTCTAAACAAGCATTCTAGGCCACATAGGTAAAGATGTCAATCCAAAACCTCCTAGAGACAAATGTAGAACATACTCCAAAGACAAAGAAGCCTCCTCCTAATGTTGTCCAAAGGTATCCACACTCATATAAAATTGTAAAGAGTGATCATGAGGAGAATGAACAAGAGGATTAGAGAATTCCCTCACAAAAACTAAAGAAGAATTGTCTCCAACAAAGAGAAGATGTATGCAACCAATGGTGTCTCCGTGATCTAAAATGTGAGACTCAAAAAACAACCCATGAATGTCTGTCAAGTATGCATTCCAAGTGGATGTAGCTGGAAGATGATGTACATCTCGCTGCACTGAATTATAGGAAGTTATATTTATAGCAAAAAAAGCATCATCAACTGCAATAGAAGATAGATGAGATGAAATACAAGGCTCAAGAATGAGATTGGATGTGAGAAAACCCAAGTTCAAGAAGCCAAATGTCTCCTCTGAATCATGGTTCACACTTGAAGTGGTATCAACAATTGAAGGAATAATATCACCATCAGAAGTAAAATCCGCAAAGGTATACGACCAAGATGAATGATCAATCATCCCAATATCAATAATCTCTCTACTCTCCAAGTATCCAATGATAACTAAATCAGGAGTGAATTCCATAGTCATCCCATCTCCACCATGTGCAATCTGATATATGGAAAGAAGATTATTCATCAAATAAGGAACACACAAAACATCCTGGAAAGTGCTTTCCCCAAAGCTAATAGATTCCTTCCCAAGTACATTCATGTATGTATTGTTTCCCATAAAAATAGGAGGCATATCACAAGGCTCAAAAGAAGAGAATATAGACTACAAAGATTTCATATAATGAGAAGCTTCCAAATCTAGAAGCCATCTCCTTGATCCTAGACCTAAAAAAGAATAAAGAGATTTCCCTTTATTTTCAGATGTAGTAGCCAAATCAATATTAACCTTTTCCCTTATTAGGATGTTTTAAAGATGAAGAAGAAGGTTGTGACTCGAACATTCCAGAAGGAAAATCAATATGATTGTTTTTGAAAAGATGCCTCAACTCGTCAAGATCCTTCTTGTAACAAGAATGTTCATCATGCCCAAGATTCTTGCAATATGTACAAGTAGAATTCTCCTTCTTAGATGATTTATTTAAGGAAGTGGATTTATTCCTTGGTTGATTTTAATGTGGATTTTTCTTTGATTTCTTTTGCTTCTTATCATTAGTATTTGATTCTTTCACTTGCCTAACGAAAAATGCCTGAGATTTAGAAGACTTGATGAAACCCATTGAGATAAGCTTTTGTTGCCCATGTATCAACATCTTAGAAAATTATGAAAATGATGGTGTAGTATATGCAAACCCCATAATAAACCTATGAGTATGAAAGCTAGAAATGAAAGCAACATAATCAAGACCAAGTTTTTTCAATGAATTTTAGACCAACTAAATGTCCTTATTAATACCACATGCTTTACATTGATCCCTTAGATCATTAACCCTAGTGATGTAGTCTTGGATGTTGTCAAAGCTCTTAGGATCAAGGCTTGTCAACTCATTATAAAGTTGATAGCCTCAAACATTATTTGTAGAATCATATGATGTTTTCAATTTTTCCCAAGCCTCATGAGAACTCTTGCATAATTTAATTTGGAACAACAAATCTTGAGAAACTAGTTTATGAAGACATCCAAGATCTTTGGTATGATCAATCATCCATTTAATCTTTTTCTCATCATTAGTAGGTTCAGGTACCTTATTCTCAACATATAGAGAGTGAACCTCATTCATTAGTATACTCGATGCATGTTGATGCCATGTTGAATAGTTGTATGATGTTAGCAAAGGAACCTTAGAATGATCCATGAAAAATGAAGAGAGCACTAGCAAAAAGTTCAAGTCAATGTACCAAGAGACTCCCCATCCAATCAATCAATAATACACCAATAGTAAGATATGAGGTTGACCCTTTGTGCTTAGTGCATTATAAATTCCACTTGCCAACAACAACCAAGTGAGCTTGACCTTAGTGCATGTAGAATGCAAAATTTGGCCACAAGCTCAAAGTAAATTTTTTATACAAAATGAGATAAATATGATCATACCACTACAAAGTACATAAAAAAATATGCACTTTAAAAAAAAAATCATTGAAAATATAGAATGAGCAAGAACGAAGCCCTGAAAGTTTTGATAATGAGAATGGCTCAAAAAAATCTCTAAAAATCTATAATTTTGGAAACAATCAGGCACCAAAATTAGAATACAACTATACCACTATGTAGAGCACAAAATTCCACCCCAAATAAAAAATAAAGTGTTGAAAAATGAGTCTGAATGACCAAGTTATGGGCCTCTAAAGCTTGCCTCCAAAATGAAAACTACCAACAAAGTGGGGGTCCAAATGGAGCGACCTCTTGATGACCATTTGGCTGTCAAATTTAAGATAGTGAATTTTGAGGATCATCTAGACATGAAATTTAACATAGTGTCAAATGATGGTCATTTGGTCATCAAATTTAACATAGTGTTTTTTGATAGTCATCTAGCTGTTAGATTTAAGATAGTCGCACGGAAAATTTGAACATTTTTGCACAAAAATATTAAGTGTTATATATGAAAATGGGGTTTTTTGGGCCTTTCAGACGCATTTGTGATGTTTGTTTTTCCCCAATACACAACTTGCAAAATCTCAAGCTCGAATCACCCTCAGATCTAAGAAGGGGTTTTACAACTCTAAAGCTTTGATACCATGTAGGAGATGAGATATAGCGTATATAACATGTTAGAGTCACTCAAGGACTCAAGCCTCTAGGATCATCTACAAAATACAACAACAACCTTCCACAAGATGGAAAATCAAGAACATGAAATTGCAACAATGGATGCAAGATAGGGCCAATATGCAATACTCAAGATTGCAATGATGTATTGGACTTACACAATAGAAAATGAGATTGATGATAATGTACATATGAAGCCTTGCTTATATAGGCAAGGGTGATGATGTGCCTACATTAAATGACTGTTTCATAATTAAATGACATGGGTCAATATTAAATAGCGTAGGACACAAGCATTAAATAAAATCCAACTAGATAAGATAAGTGACAACTAATGCTTAACTAGAAATATTCCCCATGATTAATGCTAGCGAGAAAGAAACCCTCCTAGGACCTAAGTGGACTTAATAATGTAAATAGGACCTAGATAAGACTAGATAGAAAAAATATCTATTTACACGAACACTCTTGAATTCTTGTTTATGGAGGTGACCTTCCATTTTTAGTTAATTAGTATTATTGAGACTATTGGCACTTATATTTTTTAATTATATTTTACTTTGCATTGGTCGAGTAGTGTCTTTGGGGTCACTCATAGTGATCAGTGTGCCATATGTATCTTTAATTGTTATATTTTTGCTTTGTTTTCCATCTAATCATTGTTCGAGTAGTGTCATTGGGATCACTCATGCATATTTTTATATTCTTGGTCTTGACCATCATCCTAATTTTAAAGGAGGTTCTTTAATTTTAGCATTATAACTCAGTCATTTTTACATTTGTTCTAAACTTATTCATACTTTAGTGTTATTCTTCATGTTCATATTCATGTTCCTACTCTATTTTGGACATTATTTCAGAGGCTTCTTATTCCTTCATATGTTTTCACTCCTATTCAAGGGTATATCTATTGTATTTGTGATGAAATTTGAAGAGAACAAGCTTATAGTGAGAGGTGGGGTGAATCAGTATAAGACTATTCTTTCAGTTTTCAAATTAACAACCAAAATCACTTTAAAAACATAATATAAATAAGTAAGAACACAAGAGGTATAGAAGATTTATGTGGAAACCCTTAGGAGAGAAAACCATGGAAAAATATTACTTTATATAAAAAATCTCTTACAAATTTTGTACGCACCAATTTACTAGAGACACCAATTCCCAACACTTGAACACCAACT
This sequence comes from Sequoiadendron giganteum, assembly GCA_007115665.2. NCBI lineage: Eukaryota > Viridiplantae > Streptophyta > Pinopsida > Cupressales > Cupressaceae > Sequoiadendron > Sequoiadendron giganteum. The sequence goes on along the minus strand of CM021100.1, from coordinate 692,744,797 downwards.
CAATATGAGACACTAATACCCTTCAATATGAGGTAATAACCTCTCCAATATGAGGCACCAACCTTGTGATAGAAGAAGTATATGTTATCCTTAATAATTCTCCTCCAAAAATTTTCCTTTAATGATCTATAATTTTTTGTTCCTTAAATTTTCTTGTTCTTATATGATATCTCTTTATTTCCACACACACCTTCTCCATACTCCATAGAATTTATTTATATCTTCATGAAGGAGGGAAAATTATTTATTAGGTACATATCTATGCAAGGGAGGCAACACTTTATTTGTATAAATCTTTTAATATTAACTTGGGCACTCCAATAGGGGACTGATCCATACAAAATATAATTTTATTCTAGGTTCCATCTATAAAATTCCTTCTCTAGATGACTTTTTTGTAGAACTCACTAGGGAGTAGGAAAAATTGGTTCCAACGGGTAAAATTAAACCCTTTAAGTCAGAATCCTTGATTGTTAATTAGGGCACACAAGAACAAACTGGGTCTAGCAAGTAGGATAAGAAACAAAAATACCCAGGAGAAAAGAAGAAAGATTAGAAACCTACCACTTCAAATGCAACTAATCGTACCTCTTCATCAAAAGGTGAACATGTTTCAAGGTGTGCACCCTTGGTCTCCTTGTTTTTTGCAGTGTGATTCTCATGTTTATGACATGGATTAACCACCTTATGTGGATTCAGTAACTCTGACGGTTGTATTGGGCATTAATAGGTTGATATTTTGGTGCAATGACAAATGTCTTTACAAAAATTGGTATTAGAGCCTAGGTCATGGGTTTTAACCCCTCACTTGTGCTAGGGGGATTGTTGCAAGGTGTGCACCCTTGTTCTCCTTGTGTTGTGCAGTGAAATGCTTGGGTTTATGACATGGATTAACCACCTCCCATAGATTCATCAACTCTAGCAATTGTATTGGGCATTAACGAGTTGATATTTTGGTGCAATGGCAACCATCTTTGCAATAAAACAACCTAAGAAGGAGAATATGAAGTTTTCTTATTATAAGAGGCTTATAAATGTTAACATAAGTGTTTTAAGAAACAAATCAATCATCTTTCTCATCTTCTAGAAAAAAATAATATGAAGGTGACTAATTCAATCAAATAGAGCTCATCAGAAGGGTCTTCTAAGGACATAGACAAAAGTAAGTGGAAAGGAAATGGCAAGTCCCTAGTTGTTGTTGATTTTTACTCGAGTGTTTTGCACCACATGATTTCTTTAGAAGATTATTTCACCTCTTTAGAGCCATTTTTATTCCTACCATACTAATGGGTGATGACGCTCCTATTGAAGTGCATGGGAGAGAGTCTATTGATATGGGTGAAGGAACATTTAAAGATGTCCTCTGATTTCCATATTTATCAACTAATATCCTATATGTTTATAAGATCACTCACATTAATTTTTTGAAAGTGGGTTGATTTTACACCAAATCCAGTGGTAATCAGTGATATGCATAATGGGTATATGGTTGTCATGGGAAAAATAGATCATCAATAAAGGTTATATCATTTTTCTCATTTTGTTCTTGACTCTCCTTTTGAATTCTTACTCACCCATGCAAATGAGGTGACTTCTTTGTGGCATCAATTTTTTGGCCACTTGAACTACTGTTACTTGCAACAGCTTAGTCAACATGACATGGTTTCAAGGTTGCCTTTTATTTAATTTTTTGATGTAGTTTTCTAGGGATGAATTCTTGGTAAGAATCCCAAGGAGAATTATGATAAATGGAAATTCATGGAGAGATACAAATCTATTGGATTTGGTACACAGTGACTTGGTAGGACCATTTCCACAACCATATTTCAACAATGCAAGGTTAGATATGTCTTGACATTTATTGATGACTTTTCTAAATATACTTGGGTTTAATTTCTCAAACAGAAGTTGGAGGTCTTTGAGAAATTTCAAAATTTCAAAGATTTTACAAAGAAGTTCAATCTAGGAAGTTCATCAAGATTTTGTGTGCAGATAATGGTTCTGTATATGTTAACAATTATTTTGAATAGTTTTATGCTTCAAAAGGAATCAACATGTAGCACACAGTTCAATACACTCCTTAGCAAAATGGTGTCACAAAATGCAATAAATGGTCCATGAAGGAGATGGAAATTTGTATGACTCACTCCAAATATTTGGTACCTTAGTACCAAGAAGAGGTCATTAACTATGCATGTTACATCTAAAACCAAGATCCTCATAAATTTATGAATGGTTTAACTCCTTTTCAAGCTTGGACTAGTCAAAAACCCACAGTTAAGTACTTTTGAGTGTTTGGTTCTCTTATATGGTCCCACATTCCAACAGAGAAACATAAGGCTATGGATCCACAGAGTAAGCTTTGCATATTTTTTGGGTACCAAGATGATTTCAAAGGTTATAGACTTCTCTATCCCAACACTCATGATTTTTTCATTAAGAGGAGTGTTTTTTCTTGAGGAGAGACCTTCTAGTTCTTCTCCTACCACTTCTCCATCCATAATCACATTAGAGATATTACACATGATAAAATTTCTTCAAAGGATCTAAATCCTCCTATATTGATGAAGAGTCTTATTTCTCCACTTCAAATGACAATAATGATGATGAAGATTCACATTAATCTCCTAGTAATGATTCAAAGGTTGATGATTCTCCTTTAGATTCTCCATCCTCAACACATAGTTGGATTCGATAGACATTGGAGGTAGAAGGTGATTGGTGTAGTGATCCATCAGACACAACAAGAACAAGGTCACAATTTCAGCATGCTCCACATCTCTTCATTTATTCAGCTTCAGATCCATAAACATTTCAAGAAGCTTCAAGTATCCTTGAGTGGGATGCTATTATGTAGGAAGAGTTCAATTCCTTGGAAAGGAATCATACATGGGATCTATTCCCTCTTCCTAAAGGAAGAAAAATTGTACGATGCAAATGGATCTATAATTTTTTTTTTGTAGTAGATGGTTAAGTTGATAAGCATAAGGATTTCTTGGTCATGAAAGGATTCTCCCAAGTTCCCAATATTGAATACTCTAAGACTTTTACACCAACTACCAAAATTAATTCCATCCTACTTGTCCTTTCTATAGCAACAACCCATCATTGGGAAGTTCATTAGATGAATGTGAAGAGTGAATTTCTTCACGGTGACCTTTAGGAGGAAATCTATATGGAGCAACCACAAGGGTTCATTAAGGATCCTTCACTTGTGTGGAATCTTCATAAGTCTCTTTATAGCTTCAAATGAGCTCCTTGAGCTTAGTATTCCAAGATGGACTCCTTCCTTCTAACAGTTGGGTTCACTTGATTTCATTTTGATCCAAAAATATATATTTTATAGTAATATGAAACTCTCACATTTTTGGTTCTCTATGTTGATGGCTTGTTGATCATAAGGAGTCACTCATCCACCATCAAAGTAGTGAAGACTACTTTTCATGATATATTTCTAATGTCAAAACCTGGGTCTTTTGCATTTCTTCTTGGGGATTGAGATCACTCAGTTATCTTCTAGTATCTTCCTTGTCCAACCCAAATATGCGCTTAATATGCTCTCTAGATTTTACATGGTTGAATATTGTTGATGGTGTTTTCATGCACTTCTCAACACAGGTAATGCGTAGGTGCATCACCTCTCTTGAAAGACAATCTTCCATAATCAAATTGCAGAACACTATCCCAAGGTCTCTCGGATGTCAGGTCTTGACAGTGCTTGGAATATTTCAGTTGTTTGAGTGATTTGTTGGAATCACAAGGTGGCCTTACGTGGTTGAAGCTGTAGGGGAATTGAGTTAATAAATGGAGTTCTATAGGTCTAGAATTGATATGCTGGAGGTAGAAAAGTTCCAGTCTCTAATCCTGAATTTCATGGAGTATGCCACATTGAAGAAGCGAGAGGGCAACCCAGTCATTGACGAAAAGTTCCTTGAAGAATAGCTATAGCAAAGGGCAAATCACTAAAAGACAAATTTGCTACAGTGCTGTCAGTAGATAAGGAGATAGGGAAGAGACAAGAAAGTATTTTATAAATGTAATATATTGAGGGGTAGGTGAAACCCTAATGTAAAATGAATCTTGGCCACTCATTTTGTTTTGTGAAAACTATAAATAGGGCTCTCCTCCTCTCATTCTAGGAGAGTTGAGTTGTTGTAAAGGCATGCTGAAGAAATTATAAATAGCAAATACAGTCAATTTTGGTGTATTTTCTGGGTTTCTCAATATGTTTCATGATTCCTCTCCCTTTTAGTTATAGCTTTGCTTTAAGTTATTTTGTTGTTCTAGCACCTTCAGTTTCAACTTGGTAGATTTAGTATGTTATTTTTGGTTTTGGAGATAGTGGCTATGTGTATGCTTTCCTTGTCCATACTTTTGGTCATTTGCTAAAGGTAGACGACTGTGCAAAGTTAGTCTAGACTTTGATTCCATTGCTTCTCATTGAACTTCATCTTTTATTCATGTTTCCATAGTGAGTGAATGATGAACATCTGCAGTCCCTAGAAGATAGCACTGATTTCATGATATTGTGAGAATTCTAGTTAAGTGAAATCCTGTTTAAGGAAACTGTCCACAATAGGAACCTCCATGATCACTGTTCATTGGTAGTTGCAGGTCCGGGAAACATCTTTCTTCCTCGCCTTTTCTTTTTTCCTTTTTTTAGAATCAACTTGTGCCGAGGTTCGTTGCACATTATAAAACCAAATCCAATGAAATAATGGAGTCTCCTACTGCTGTTTGAACCTGCAGCAAAGCATATCAATTCCAAACCTATAGAACTCCATTTATTGACTCAATTCCCCTACAGCTTCAACCACGTAAGGCCACCTTGTGATTCCAGCAAATCACTCAAACAACTGAAATATTCCAAGCACTGTCAAGACCTAACATCTGAGAGACCTTAGGATAGTGTTCTGCAATTTGATTGTGGAAGACTGTCTTTCAAGAGAGGTGATGCACCTACGCATTACCTGTGTTGAGAAGTGCATGAAAACACCATCAACAAAACTAGCGCTAGAAGGAGGGCCTTGAAAGGGTAAAGCTGGATCTAATTGAATCATTCTCCCCTGAGAGATTCCACCGAATACTGAGATCTACACCGAACAAGGGGGAGTTGCAAGAATTACAGCCACCCATCCGAGCTAAGAGAGCTAAGTGAAGGGGATCATCCATCACTAACTCCATGGAGCAGCTCACTGCCCCTTCACCCCTGCCCTCTTCATCCTTATTAATAGGTTCATCTTCCACTCATCCCACCACTGAGACTTTCCAACTTGCCATTTCATCTGAATTGAACTCTGCCTCCCAGCTGAACGCAGCCTGTAGCTTAGTTGTTGCCTCCTCGGCTGTTGTTGTCCCATCGCTGCCATAGAGCAACTTGGTGCAGCCACCTCCACCACCTTTCCCAATGGCGTGGCTGGGTAACAACCCGTCTCCCCTTGCTTTCAACCTCTATCATGACATGCCCAATAACCCTGAGAATTTCTACACAAAGTTCAACTCCCGGGATTTGCAGAGGACAGCCGAGGAACATGTCAGGATTTTTGAAATTACTTTGAAGACTATGCAGATCATGTACGAGGATGTAGCTTGCAGGCTCTTTCCTTATTCCTTGGGGGAAGAGGCCTTTTACTGGTATGTCAATTTGCCAGCTGGAACTATCAGCACATGGGATCTCTTGAAGAATGCATTTCTACAGAAGTTCAAGACCCTAGTCAGCTCGGCAGATTCATACAGACATTTCATGGTGGTTCAAAGGGAGATCAATGAACCAATCAACATGTTCAACGATCGCTTCCACAGAGCGTACACTCGGCTACAAGCTCCGTATGTTTTTAATGATGCTGCTATCCTACTCATTTACTATGTCGCACTAGAAAACCTCACTTCAATCTTGGTGAAGAGGATGAGGCCACCACCTACTAGGTTGGTTGACACGTATGCTAAAGCCACTATTGCCAGTACAGATCTAAGACAAAATATATCAAGTCCATTACATTCTCTTGGAAAAATCGCGCATCTGCCATAGATACAGGGACTCACACAAGCATTACAATATCAAACACTTCTGTTGAATCCGGTACCTCAGCTGCCTATGGTTCTGCATCCAGGACAGCCAATGAATCAAGCATACCCAATGCCTCAACACTTGCTACCCCAATAGCAACAGTCACATCCACAAGGATCCCAGATGCCAGCCTACCTTCAAGCAACGGAGTTCCCACCCGCTCATCAGAATCAGCCGATAGCACAGCCTGTGTTCCTTTAGAATACCATGCCGCAACCAAGTAATATCGAAAGGGATAAGATTGATGAGCTCACAGAGATGGTCAAGAAGATGTCAACCGAGATGACACACCTGAGGAATCAGAACAATCAGCTGTAGACGTCGCAAAAGAGCATCCAGGCCAAATTTAATAGGGAAAATCGAGATTACCGTGAAAATCGGGACAATCGCAACGCTGGCACATTATCAAGGCAGAATTATGATAGGAATCAGAACTCAGGCCAAAACTTTGACAGAAGGCCCTTCCAAATGCAAAATCGGACGTGGAATACACGCCCTAACAATGGCGGCGTTCCCACACCGCTGGATCAGCCCAACAACAGCAATAATGAAAACTCCGCAAGCGGAGTTTATTTGGCAGAGGCTGCATTATCAGGTTGGTGCCGCATACACAAGACAAGCCGCCATTCTGAGTTGGATTGTCCAGAGTTTCAAACTATTATCGAGATCTTTCAAGTAGAAGTTCAGAATGCAGTCAACAATTCGAGATGCCGGGACATCGTTCCATCTGATCTGTACGACGCCTCGGTGCTGGTACTAAATCAGGCCCCTTTCCCAAAGGTGGAATGCAACACCCCCGAGCTGGAGAGCACTATTTCAAGCCATCGTGATATAGCAAGAGAGGTAAGTTCTGAAATTCCTTTGGCTCAGCTTTTTAATGCAGTAGATAATGGCCCCGAAGATGACGAAGAGGAAGTTAGGGAGGACGAAGTCCAAATGTTTCACCAACGGACTGCCCCTTATAACCTTAGGAATAGACAAGTAAGAGGCCATGCTGGGGGTCCTTTCACGACTTCCACCCCGCCAAATAATTTCAGCACTCCTCTCGACTCGAGTGCGAACAACAATCCAAGTTTCCCACTCACGCCTACACGATACCTTAGCTGAAATAAAAAGCATGGTGCTAGCCAAATTCAGAGTGCTAGCCCTTCCCAGAACGTTTCTAGTGACCAAGAAGTTGAACAGATGGGGGACTATATTGCCGAAGAATTTAAAAAGGTGAAGATAAGTGTTTCTGCATTTGAGCTTCTGAAGGTGCCTATAGTCAGGAACGCCTTCTTCTGGATGATAAATGGGACCCCATCATAGGGGACAGTTCAGGAAGAGATCCTGGCGAAGAAGGTTTCTTTTAGTGATCAATCAAATGAATCGGTTATCAGGTAGATCTTCGACAGCAAGATGGACCTGCCATCAGGGCAGCAGGTAAACAAGCAGTCTGAAAGGGCAGCCAATCTAACATCAACCCAATACAGAGGCAACAAGAAAGAAAAGGCCCAGGTTGCTCAGGTGGATGTGTCTGGAGGGTTGTTTCAAGGGAAATTCGAGACCCCTCCCTTTCTGACCACCGTCCGTGTGTTCAGAAAGAACCTCCATAATTGCTTTTTGGATTCAGGGTCTTTGGCCAATGTCATGCCTCTCTGCGTGTGCGAGGCACTTGGAATAATGCCAACTCCTTCCCGTCAAAAGGTGATACAGTTTGACAAAACTGAAATCAGCATAGTTGGGGAGATCAATAGGATACAGATACAACTTGCTGCTGATCCTCGGATCCAACAAACTATTGACATACAGGTGGCTGATATCCCGGATACCTATGGTATAATCCTAGGTAGAGATTTCATGAGGGCACTGAATGGATACGCGGCCATGGATTACTCTCATATATGGCTCCCATGGAAGGGAATGCCTAATTAGATCTGGATCGACAGGAGACCCCGAATGAAATTCATGATTACCGAGTACAACAGCACGAATGAGGTGTTGTATGCCGAAACAAGTCTGGAAAATTATGCCCTGGTAGCATACCTGAACGAACAAGAAGACTTTGAAGGCAAAACAACGAGCGAGGTCCTTCTCGTATTATGCAGCCCACCTGCCAATTTAACCAATACTCCTCCGAGCATAGAAGTACTCATTGAGTCTGATGACGAAGAGTTGGGAGAAGGTGACGGTCGGGGCCTGCTCAGTGGTTTCCAAGATTTTATGGGAAAATGCATACATGACCAGCTCAGCCTAGGAAATCGAGTGAACCTTCAGGAGCTCTTGCTCCCTAACTAGTGCCAAGTACATAATGCTTCCCATTTTGAATTTGACTACTGCTTATGTCAAATAGCAATTGAACATGCCCAGAAACGAGCCAACCCAAGGGTGGATGCAAGATTTGCATCCAATGGACGAACAGGTTCTACCCCTGTAGTTTCCAAACCGATTACTGAAATGTTGCCCCCATCGAAGGTCAAGACAGTTCCTATCAGCCCCACATTTGAGGACTTCCCCAAGTTCTGGACATTGCGCTTTGATGGTTCTAAGTCCAAGCACGGGGCTGGAGTGGGTTTCGAGCTGATCAGTCCCAAGGGCAAGTCGTACTTTTTCGCTCATAGACTGTAATTTTACTGTACCAACAATGTGGCAGAATATGAGGCTTTGGTCTTGGGCCTCTTGATGGCGGTAAGAAAGGATGTCAAGATGCTCCAAGTGTATGGAGATTCAGAGCTAGTCATAAAGCAAGTCAGGAAGCTCTATTCCTGTTACGACCGCAGGCTCACTAACTACCGGCATCGTGTATGGGACCTGCTGAAAGGGCTGGATGCTTTCAATATTCAGCTGATCCCGCGCACTCAAAATTCTACCGCCAACGCCCTGGTGCAAGCAGCAAGTACACTGCAACCATTATCCCTATCTAGCCTCAAACGATTCACGGTGGAGCTCACTTCTATCCCGTCGGTGCCGGACAATGTAGCCAATTTCCAAGTATTCAATGATGACAAGCATATCTTGGACTTCATCACTAGTTCAGATGTGTTCGCTGCACAAATAATCAATGAAGTCGAACCCCAAGAAGTGGAATTAGATATAGAGGGGATCATTAACTTGAAGACCAACACCATCCCTAGGGGTATGGTCGAATTAGAGTGGATCTTCGACCTTGATCAAATCAGGGAGCAGGATCAAAGGGTAAAAGAAGATACCATTAGCGGTCAGTGTGATACCTACAACCTGGGAATGACTGAAAAGGCCAAGAACGTGTTCATAGGAAAGGTATGTGCTCCTGAAGAAAAAAGGGGAATCATCGAGGTGCTACGAAAGTACCATGATGTCATAGCCTGGAGCTATGATGATCTTAAGACATATGACATGTCAATCATCACGCATACTATCCCTCTCAAGCCGGATGCGAAACCGTTCCGCCAACGGCAGTGCCCTATCAATGCTCTATTAGAACCAATCATTTACAAAGAAGTACAAAAATTACTATCAGCCAGTATCATCTTCCCAGTCAGACACTCTACTTGGGTAGCAAATTTGGTTCCCATTAGAAAGAAAAGCGGAGAAATCAGGTTATGAGTGGATTTCCGCAATTTGAATTGAGCCTCAAAAAAGGAAAACTATCCTATGCCTTCTATGGATGAGGTGCTACAGGTAGTGAACGGGTCCCAGATGATGTCCTTTCTGGACAGATATTTAGGATACAACCAAGTCATGGTGCAATACGAAGATCGACACAAGACGGCGTTCACCACCAAGTGGGGAACATTCACATACAGAAGGATGCCCTTCGGGCTAATCAATGCTGGTGCCACATTTTAGCATGCTATGGACATCGCATTCAAAGACCTTATTGGTAAATACATCATCATCTACATGGATGATCTAACAGTGTTTTCAAAGTAGCGGAGCAACCATGTTGCGGATTTATGCAAGGTCTTTGAGAGGTGCCACACATTTGGGGTGTCCCTTAACCCGAGGAAGTGTATCTTTGGGGTCACTGAAGGGAAACTCCTTGGGCATGTTCTATCTGAACAGGGAATTTCTATTGACCCCGAACACATTCAATCCATCATGAAAATCTAGCTACCAGGCAGCAAGAAAGAATTGAAGTCTTTCTTCAGAAAGATCAACTTTGTCCGCAAGTTCATCACAAGCTTTGCGGAAATAGTCAAACCACTCAACGCCATGCTAAAATAAGACGCTAAGGTCGAGTAGACTCCTGAAGCAAAGCAGGCCTTCGGGGAAATCAAGAAGGCCATTGCTGACGCCCCTGTGCTGGTCAGCCCAAACTACCTAAAGCTCTTCTTTATTTTCTCCTTCGCTTCAGATCATTCCTGTGCCAGTATCCTAACGCAAAAGGATGACGAGGGAAGTGAGCACCCAATCGCCTTCATGAGCGCCCCCTTGAAGGATGTCGAACTATGTTATCACAACGTCGAAAAATAGGCTTACACCCTTGTTAAAGGAGTCAAGAAGTTTTGGCACTATATCTTACGCAACAAGGTCTCCGCCATAGTTCCTGACCCTGTCGTCAAAATGTTGCTTATGCAAAATGAGTTGGGGGAACGAAGGGCAAAGTGGATCACGGTGCTGCAAGAATACGACATGGATATTCAGCCGATGAAGCTGGTCAGAAGATAGGCACTCACTCAAACAATGGCGAAGGTAGTTATTGATACTGTACCTAAACTCACGGTGCAACAGTACCAGCTAGAGGACGTCTCCCCAGGAGAATGGTACGATGATGTAGTGTACTACCGGCTGAACCACAAGTGCCCACCCTATCTACAAGGAGTCTAAAGATGAGCTCTGAGGTTGAAAAACAATAGTTATATGTTGTAGGGCTCTATCCTGTACAAGAAAAATCATGAAGGTATCTATCTGCGATGCCTGGGAAAGGAGGAAGTCGATCGTGTCTTTGAGGAATTCCATGACAAATTCAGAACTGGCCATGGCTCAGGCCTATCAATGGCACATCAAGTACTGAGAGTTGGGTACTACTGGCCCACTATTTTCAAGGATGTTCACAGTCATGTTCATACCTGCCACGTGTGCCAAATCGCTGCTGCCAGGGAAAGGAACGTTGCTGTCCTGTTGCAACCGGTTCTGGAGGTAAGGCTTTTTACGCAATGGGGTCTCAACTTCATTGGTTCAATGAGTCCTACATCATCTTGGGGACACAGGTACATTCTAACTGCCTTTGATTACTGTACTAGATGGACAAAAGCAATAACTTGTAGGCAATGTACAACTGAAGTCGTAATCAATTTCTTAGAAAGTTTTATTTTAAATCATTTCGATTGTCCATATGCCCTAGTATGTGATAATGGCCCTGCATTTGCTTCACTAAAATTCACAAGTTGGGCCTTTAATTATGGTGTCGCCCTCAAATTCTCTTCTAACTATTACCCTCAAGGCAATGGCCTTGCTGAGTCCACCAACAAAAACTTGATCATGGTGATTAAGAAGCTGCTAGATAGGAATCCTAAGGATTACCATCAACACAGGTAATGCGTAGGTGCATCACCTCTCTTGAAAGACAATCTTCCACAATCAAATTGCTGAACACTATCCCAAGGTCTCTCAGATGTTAGGTCTTAACAGTGCTTGGAATATTTCAGTTGTTTGAGTGATTTTCTGGAATCACAAGGTGGCCTTACGTGGTTGAAGCTGTAGGGGAATTGAGTCAATAAATGGAGTTCTATAGGTCTGGAATTGATATGCTTTGCTGCAGGTTCAAACAGCAGTCTGAGACTCCATTATTTCATTGGATTTGGCTTTGTAATGTGCAACAAACCTCGGCACAAGTTGATTCTAAAAAAAGGAAAAAAGAAAAGGCGAGGAAGAAAGATGTTTCCTGGACCTGCAACTACCAATGAACAATGATCATGGAGGTTCCTGCTATGGACAGTTTCCTTAAACGGGATTTCACTTAACCAGAATTCTCACAATATCATGAAATCAGTGCTATCTTCTAGGGACTATAGATGTTCATCATTCACTCACTATGGAAACATGAATAAAAGATGAAGTTCAATGAGTAGCAATGGAATCAAAGTCCAGACTAACTTTGCATAGTCATCTACCTTCAGCAAATGACCAAAAGTATGGACAAGGAAAGCATACACATAGCAACTATCTCTAAAACCAAAAATAACATACTAAATCTACCAAGTTGAAACTGAAGGTGCTAGAATAGCAAAATAACTTAAAGAAAAGTTATAACTAAAAGGGAGAGGAATCATGAAACATATTGAGAAACCCAGAAAATACACCAAAATTTACTGCATTTGCTATTTATAATTTCTTTAGCATGCCTTTACAACAACTCAACTGTCCTAGAATGAGAGGAGGAGAGCCCTATTTATAGTTTTCACAAAACAAAATGAGTGGCCAAGATTTGATTCCATTATGTGGCCAAGATTTATTTTACATTAGGGTTTCACCTACCCCTCAATATATTACATTTATAAAATACTTTCTTGTCTCTTCCCTATCTCATCATCTAGTGACAACACTGTAGCAAATTTGTCTTTTAGTGATTTTCCCTTTGCTGTAGTTATTCTTCAATGAACTGTTCATTGATGACTGGGTTGCCCTCTTGCTTCTTCAACATGGCATACTCCATGAAATTTAGGATCAAAGACTGAAACTTTTCCACCTCCAGGATATCAGCCTTCAAGATCTGATAACTCCACTCTTGGGAATTGCTGCCAAGCTTCTTCCAATCTGCCTCATATTTGATATCATTTTCTTGGCAGGCTTCTGACTGTGCAAAGGCTCGGGCTGCGAAGCACATGAAATCAGTGGTGATTTCGGCGAACATCCCATCTTCCATAGCCTTGAAGAAGTGGGGCTTGATGTTCTTGGAGTTGATCTCGACTGCGGGCACTTCATACCCCATCATCAATTTGAGGTACTACGTACACTCCTATCTGGATTCCCTTTCCCATTCAATATTGGGCGCTATCCACTCCAAAACCTGCTCCAGCCGCCTCTTTTTGTGGTCATAGTCTCTCTTCCAAGTATCCACTAGCTAGTGGTCATCATCTTTGAAGGAAAGGTCCCTCTCCCAGATATCACTCGGCAAAGCGAGAATAGCCTCAATCTTTGGGTAGGTTGCATTGTATTTCGCGGGGAACCTCTCACAAATTTGCCTCATGTCCTCTAGAGTTTTCTAGACCTCCAGGAATCTATTCGCTGCTCGGACAGCCACGTTGATACCCGTGCTTCCTAGGTCCAAAACCTGCCGGAACCAATTTTTCGTAGTTCTACCCAGGTTCTGCCTCTTTTCTAGTTTATCAATTTGCTCCCTGGACAACAGTTGAGGCAGGGCTAATGATGTCATGGGCTGATCATCTGGAGATGACCACTGTTGAATATATGTGGTTAAGTCGGCCACCTGCTCCTTTAATTCTTCCTTGGAGATCTTATCCTGCTGGATAAGGTGCACTACAATGGCAACTGACTCCTAGAGATGCTCAACCTTCTGCTCCCTTATGGCTACCCCCAAATCAATGGTGGAGATGTTGTAAGTGATACCTTGTTCCCCAACCATCAGCATTGCTAATTGCACGGCCCTTGATCCTAAGGTGTCCATGGTTATCCTTGATCTGATCTTCGACTTCTTCTCTTTTCTAGTGCCTATTCGTGCTCTGGCCATGATGGCTTCTAGCCTTGCCTTGGGATCCTTTGTCACAGGAGTCTTTTGTTTGAGTTGCCTTTGAAACCAATCAGGCGTTTGAGGTTCCTTGTCTGGTACTTCATTCTGAGTCTCACTATCCTCCTTCTCCAGCTCGATATCTCTGATGACGAGTGCTTTCTCACTCGTTCCTGCATCCTCTTTTCCTTCATTAGAAATGTGTTCCAATGTTTCATGCCCGGTGGGGACTCAGTTTGTAGCTATTGCTTGGGTGAATCTACTTTCTCAGCATCCTCCTCCATGTTCAGAGTATCTTGATTCTTCTCGGGGCTTTCTGTTTGCTTGCTCTCCTGGAGGAAAGTTTCCTCACCATGCTCTGGGGTCCGGCCATGTTCCTCGATGGGAGACTTGTTACCTTCCATTTCTGGAGCAGCAGTCTCCTCTTCCTGTGCAAGCCGATCCTCAGCCTCCTTGTCCTCAATTTCCTTAAGCTATTTACCCCATTCTTCATTGAGCCCGAGATCATTTGACTCTCTGATCAGTTCAGCATTACGGTCCTCATTGCCTGAACTGCACTCACTGCCCTCACTTGAAGATTCATAGGCTACCTTATCAATTTTTCGATGCTCGAACAAGGGGTGTTCGTGATATTCAAACTCTTCATCTTCTGGTGCCTTCTCAGCCTCAAGCTACTATCATTCATGCTCGTCCAATATTTTCATGGTCGCCCTCATCTTTGGTGATTCGGTAGAGGGAGATGTCGTTGGGGTGGAGGCCATAGCCTGAGCTATCATAGCCTGGACTATCGGATTGGTGAGCATCCCCAAAAGCTCAGAAGGCACATTCTGCATATACTTTATAAAAGATTCTGGAAGGCCTGGGACTAGCATTGTGGTAGTGGAAATGGAAGGAAGGGAAGGAGACATGGAGGGAGAGGTCATAAGTGAGGTGGCAGCGGATGATGAATCCACGAAAATGACCTACGATACTGGAGGAGACTGAGCAAGGTGGACAGAGATATCCACCGCAGGCGGGGAGGAAGCGCAAGCTAGAATTGAGGCAAGTGGGGTGGCGGTGGTGATTATAATGGGTGGAGATCCAAACGAGCTAGATCTTTTGCTCTCGATCCTAAGGGGCGAACCCTTTGGCATCACCATTGTCTCCATGCCTCATGTTGTTTTTCTTTTCTTCTTAGAGGGCTCTGGCTCAGGGACTTACAAGCGTAGACCTTTGGTTTGGGTAGTTGTTGGCTAGCCTTCTTTCTTTTCTTGGTCTTTAGAGGTGGTGGGGCTTTAGATGTTTCCCCGGTTGTAGTGGCAGCTTCCCCACCTTCAGAGCCACTTGGCTCACTCACGTACTCACTTGCAAGCCCGGTGTATTTCAAGACGACCCCTTGTTGTTTCAATTGGGCCATCTTTCTGTCGATCCATGCCCTCGTTCGGGCTTCAACGGACTTGGTGAGCACACCAATATCATTAAGCTCTGGTGTATCCCAGTTGATAGCGGGTAGCGATAGGTTGGAAACTATATCATAAACCAGATCCATAATTGCTTCTTCATCCTCCTCCAGCTGATCAGGGATTGGGCATAATTTCGCCCTTCGTGCATGGATGACGGTCATGCACATATAATATCGCAACCATACCTCAAGATCATCCCTGCAGTTGGCCCAGAAGTCCTCAATGTTGTGGAGGTGGGCATATCCGCACCCCAGTGCCTTCCTGACATGGCCATAGGGATCCATCCGAGGCCTTGTTGTATATTGTTCAAAATTATATTCCGTCAACTCCCTTTTTGAATATCCCGCACACTGGGAAGTGTGGACCTTATACATCCCCTGTCCAAGGTTCATGGGGTAGACGGGGCCTGCCAAATGCTTCTCACTCAAGACACTGTGAATGTGTCACAGCTGCCGAGTCAGCTCTAAGAGAACAATCTGTTCATTTGGGTATCAGGGCAGCTTGTTTGGTTTATTTGAGAAGCCTTCGGCGCGGATGTATGTGAACCTTGGGAACTGGATGTACCAGAAAGCATATTGTCTGAGGAGAACCCTGGCACTGTGGGACGTCCTCCTATGAAAATCTCCTCCCACTAACCGGATTACATGGGCAATGAACGCATCATTCACCCTGTAGTAGTTCGTTTTGAAGTTTCTGAATTGCAATTGAGGGTACTTGTCATATGATTTGAGCTCCGGTCCTGATGGATCACTTGGAATTATTGTCAAACCTTGATAGTGTCACCAATTGGCGAGGGAGTACACTAAGTATGATGTCATGAAGAACTTGTTAGTCTTCTTCACGGTGGTAAACTACTCGTGGAAACAGTCGCTGATGATTTCGCCCCAATAGAAGGTGGTACCCTTACCTCAAAGGATATGTTCTATGAAATAGAACATCCATTCTTGAAAGAAAACTACACTAGGAAGGCCCCTGACTCGATTGAGCAATGTTACCTGATCATGGTAGTCCTCATGGAAGTCACTGCAGTAGAGCTCTTGAGGAAGCTTCCCAGCACTAGCCCGTTTGTCCTTCAACCAACACTGGTTGATGAGCCTTTTACAATCCAACGGGTCCTATTCATACCTCCTGACAGTCTTCCAAGGTGGGGACCTCCATGCTCTCGAAGGTTGGAATGTGGAAGGTGTTCGTAATGCCTGACAAAGACATATCTGCAAGGATATTTCCCTAATGATCCACAATTGTTCTGGTGTCAGATTGGTGTGCCTCAACACACACCATCACCAGTTCCAGGTCCACCAGGGTTGGTGGGAAACCTGCAGCTTTAGCCAGTCCACTGCTCTTTATTAACTTGGCATTCATAGTTTTCGGGTTCATTCTAGCCCTCTGTGTAAATTCATCAACATCGACCTGTCCGATGTTGGTATCTGAAACATCTCTCCAAAGGGTAGTGACCCTGGACTGGATAGGGATGCCTTGGAACTTGTACTTCATCAGTTCCTTGTCTTCCTTGCCCCTTGGTGGCTTGGCTGTTCCTTTTTCTTTTCTGGAAGCACTAGAAGTCTCTAGGCCGGATTCCATAAATCCTGCACAACAGACAAGAATTAGTAACAACAAACTTGAAAAAATGGCTAATGCCGAATACCTGCATGTCAAGATTAGTCCAACAATCATAATTAATATTTTAAAAATCTCAGAGGCAAGGTATTTCATCATTAGAGGGCAGTGCAAACAATCCGGAGTTCCTGGGCCAGAAATCCCTTAGCAGAATGCCGCTTGAAAGGGCAAAATGAGAATGGAATTTCCATATGCACTTCCCGAAGTGGGATTTGAAAATTTGAAGTTGGAAATGGAAGAAGACCAAATTTTAGCAAGTGGATCGAAATCCGTTTTGGATTTGGAGGTCATTTGATGCCCCATTCAGAAGTTCGGGGATCATCTGCAGGGAAGCCGTTTGAAACGGCACAGAGGAGACGAAATTCTGGATGACGGAATCCGGGTCTCAGATTGCCGTAGTCGGGAAGCCGCAAGGTGGACAGTCATGTGGAATGACGAAACACAGGGGAAAACCCAGAAGAGGAAATTCGGAAGAGGAAATCCGACAGAGGAAATCTGAAAGCAGCCGAATGGTTCAAGAGAAACAGACGGCAAATGGGACACCGGGACCTAGAGGTCGAGAAGACGCTCCATGCTCGACATTTAGAATGGCGCGGTGGGAAAGGAATTCTGGGAGAGAAACTCTGGAAGAGGAATTCTGGTGCCCAGAATTCAGAGGCAGATCGGAGAAAAAGACCAAAGCCTAGGGGTTCCGGTGGACAGCAGACTGGGGTTCGGGATCCGGGAAACCGCAAGATGGATGCCGTTTGAAACAATGAGATGAGGAAGGAATTCTGAGAAGGGAATCCTGGGAGTGGAATTCCGAGAGAGGAATTCCGAGGAAGGAATCTCGAGATAGGAATTCCAAGGATGGATTCGAAGAAAATCATGAAGTTTGGTGGTAGAAGGAAATCGAGGGTCCGGGATCCGAGGGTCAGGAAGACGCTTAGACGGCATCGTTAGGAATGGCGGGGGCACAAAGGAATCCCGAGAAGGGAATTCCAGAGGGAGGAACCCGAGAGGAAAAACAAAGGTTGAAAATTTGGAAGACGATGGTACGAACGGTCGAGGGAAGACCCGAGCTCGGAAGACACCGACGCCATTCCGAAGAACAGCCGCGACACAGGAAGGTTCCAGATCGATTTTTTGGGTGTTTAAAGGGTTGATTTTAGATTCCAAGATATGGGTTTTGAGCGCAGGGGGGAAATCTAGCTAGTTCAGGTCTTAGTTTACAATTTAACCTTAAGAAAATCCCAAAAACCACAAAAGAGAAACTAGGGTGCGCGGACGAAAAACCTACCTCAAAAATCCGAAGAACCGGTTGTCGGATGCGCGGACGTCACCGGGAAAACACCTCGAAAATCGACAGGACGAAAGCCAAATTCGTCGAGAGCTCTTCAATCTTATCTATCACTCGAACCTTTGATAATGACAGTCGACAAAATCATTTTTATAGCAAAAGGCAGCCATTAATGCAGCATTAATGACTCCATACGGTTTCAGGTTTGGTTGGTGAACTCTGGAAAATGCAGAGGCGGCGGGAGATCTGGGATCTGGGGTCCGGGAAGCCGTCCCGAGACAGCCATTGGAAACAGCAAAGCCCGAGGGGAAACCTGACCAAGGAAACCCGACAGAGGCAATCCGACAGAGGAAGTCCGACAGGGGAAACCCGAGAGGGGAAACCCAGCAAGGGAAATCCGGAAGGGGAAACCCAGAAAGGGAAACCCGGAAAGGGAAACCCGGAAATGGAAACCCGGAAATTGCCACAGATGCTAGAATTTTGACAAGGAAAACCCAGAAAGCCCAAAACTTAAAATATGACATTGGGGAATGTGCCACCACCCAACTCCAGGGCACACAAAAAAAAGGGGGATTCAAAACAAGGCGAAACGAAAGGGACCAAAAAGCAAAAAAGGCAGGGAAAAGAGGGTCCCCATTTCGAATGGGGCGTGTGTGCAAAAGGACACAACAAATATAAGCCTTCATCGACTCCATTTCCATCAAGGGTCAAAATTGCAGCTAAGTTTTCTTCACCCTTGGTTGATGGCACTTTATACCAACAACTAATTGGGAGTCTCATTTACTTGACACATATGAGACCCAAAATTGTATATGTTGTGAGTATGGTCTCTTGATTCATGAAGGAGCCACATAAGTTACATTATAAATCAACTAAGAGGATACTCTACTATATTTAGGGTAGTCACAATTATGGGATTCAATATGCAGTGGGTGTGGATATTGATTGGTGGGACACATAGATTCAGATTGGGTAGGAAATTCTCAGGATCACAAGTCTACTTTATGGTATTGATTCTCTCTTGGTTTTGGTCTAGTTTGTTGGTCAAGAAAGAAGTAGTCTAAAATTACTCTTTCAATAATAGAGACCAAGTATCAAGAGGTAGTTAATGCCACCACTAATGCTATTTGGCTTTAGAATTTTCTCACTAAGTTCGACATTCCATTTTGAAATCCTATAGTCATATTTTGTGATAATTAGAGTGCCATACAAATCTCAAGGAATCTAATTCATCATTACAGGATAAAAAAATTTAAGATTCATATGCACTACATTTGAGAGTTGATTCAAGATTGCATAATTAATCTTAAGTAGTATTCTACATCAAAGCAAACTGTGGACATCTTCATCAAATTGTGAAGGCTGATCATGTAGAGAATGAACAAGAGGGTCTAAGTGTTCCCTCAACTAATGAAGAAGGATCATCTTCATCAAAGAGAATGTGTATGTAATCAATGATGTCTCCTAAATCTTAAATGAGGGACTCACAAAAGAAACCAATTTTTTTTTTCAATCCCAAGCATCCATCTCTAAAAGACGATGTATTTACTACAGTACTAAATCACAAGGAGCCAAAACTATGGAATCATGGGTATCCTCATGTACAACAGTAAATGGAACATCAACACATGTCACTTGATCCTTAGAAAGAAAACCAAGATTGAAATGACCATACTGAATCTCCTCAAAAAATTGTCCACATAAGATGCCTCAATGTGAATTTCTACCGAATTATTAGGAGAAAAAATGTGAGAAGGTGTAGAATCGAGATTGTTGATCAACCTCCCCAAATACAACTATATCTCTTTAATGAAAATCCTATACTATGATAGAATCTAGTGTGAACTCAACACTCCTAACTACTCCACCATGTGTGATATGATAGATAGAAAGGATATTGGTTGACAATGAATGCACACAAAGAGCATCATTAAATGTTCCATCATCCATATCAATGGATCCCTTCCCATAGAAACAAATATATGTGTTGTTAGCCATTAGGATGTGTAGTAATGAACAAGACTCAAATGAAGTAAACATACTCTTTGATGAATCCATGTTATGTGAGGCTCCTGAATTGAGTATCCACCTCTCTAACTTAGAATCTACAATTGCAACAAGTGTTTTCCACTTATGTCTATCAGAGTTAAATGAAGAAGAAGATGAAAACTTTGATGATGATGGAAAATTTATTTGATTCTTCTTAAGAAGATGCTTCAACTCATCAATATGTTTTGAATAACATTGATGTTCATCATGCCTTATTTTCTTGCAATATGTATATGTAGGCTTCTCCTTCTTAGATAATTCCCCTTTAGAGGGAGAGAATTCAAATTCTTCAAGTGGCTTTTTTGTTTTCTTCTTTTCTTCCTTATAAATATTCTTTGATTATTTCTATACCTTTGACTCACTAGCCGACATTTTTTGTGACTTGGAAGACTTGATTAGACCCATATTCATTAACTCCACTTCCTCTTGGATTAGGAAATTTGAAAATTCATCAAACTTAGGATCAACATATGATCCTCCCATAGAAATTTGATGGGTGTGAAAGCCAAAAATAAACATTGAATACTCATGACTAAGCTTGGATAACACATTCAAAATCAGTTGTAAATCCTCTTTATTAATGTTGCAATATTTTAGTTGTGTTCTTAGTTGTTTTGATCTTGGAGATGTAGTCTTGGATGTGGTGAAAACATTTAGGATCAAGATTCATCAAATTATTATCAATCTAATATCTCCCAATATTATCAATTTTACCATATAATTTCTCAAAATCCTCCCAAGCCTTTTTAAGTGCTTTGTATGATTCAACATGGAATTGTAAATCAAATGAGACTAATGAATGTATATGCATCTGATTATTTTCTCATGTCAAGTTCCCATTTTTCCAATTATTTAGCATCAATAGGTTGAGGAATGGTTTTTTTTAGATAGCCAAGACAACCCTTTCCTATGAGATAATTCTATACTAATTTTCTCCATGAAGCATAATTATATGGAGTTATGAGTTCAATTTGAGATTTCCCATTGCAAGAACACACAACAAGTAAACGAAAGCAATCAACCGTACCCCCGAAATTACTCAATAAAGAAACCCCCCAACAAGATATGATTGTGGTACTTTATATTTAGTGTAATTACATATGCCACTTGCCAAAAATAATGAAGTGGAATTGATATCAGTGCTTACAAATTCCAAATTTAGCTACAAGATCAAAGTATTTTTTTCCGTAGAATGGGATAAATATGATCACACCACTAGAAAGTACATAAAAATTATTCACTTTCAAAAAATCACCCAAAAATGTTATTGTAGGATCAAGAATGGAGCCCTGTAAGTTTCCAAAACAAGAATGACTTAGCAACAACTGGGAGAATCTTCAACTTATACAAACACCAAAAACCAATTGCACCACTATGGAGAGCAAAAAATTCTACACCAAATTAAAATAATAATTCTCAAGAAAAGGAGGTTGGATGACTAAGTTATGAGCCCACTAAGCTAGACTATAAAATCAAAATTATTGATGGAGATGGGAACAAAAATTCTTAAGGTTGTTGATATAGTATTAACATAAGTAATATGCAAGAAAACAATTGATGGCCTGTAGGCCCTTGTGCTGAAATATTCTCCCATTGGTTGGAATCTTCCTTCATCGATATATTCTATTAGAATGTGTTGCCACCAAGTAAAAATATTTGTTGTATGTATATGTTGTGAATATTCTATTTGAAAAAATCTTCTTTGAAATATATTGTGTGTGATAGTCGACGAAATATTCTCCAAAACAATAAAATATTCTATGCTAGTGGAAATAAGAATGTCGGTACTGGGTGTTGATGTGTGTGAATTTCAAGGAGACATGTGTCACTATTAGTTGGGGGCAGGGTATTGGTCAGTGGTCTACATATACAGTACATTTTCCGATGACAATTTAAAAAAAAATCAAAAAATAACTTTAGAAACCTTCATAATTTTATAATTTTTTGTGATCTTTTTTTTTACCGCAACTGTACCATTTTAGGCCATGAGACCTTATAGATCGTACAATCAACCATACGACTAGTAGGGGATAATTTTTTCTAAGGTTTTGAAACAAGTGCTCCAATTTTGGTGATTTGATAGTCGATATTGGGGTTTTTGGGCCTCTTGGATGTGATGGTAGGGTTTGTTTTGACCCAAAGTGCTCCAAAATTGCAACTACCTCCTGGATCTAGCAACCACTCTTCAACTTCAAACCTTCATAGATCTGGCCTCATATGTCCAATTTGGATGAAGCAAAAGGAAAAAATGACTTTCTCTAGCCCTCTAAATTGAATGATGAGATCATATTTACATCAAAAATCTCTAGTTTGAACCTATAATACAAATCCACAAAGAAGAAACCCCCAAATCTAGTATTTCTTTCAAGTTTCTCTGATTTTCTAGGTCATCATTCTATGCAAGAGAAGAACATACTCAATAGGAGGTCATTTATCTCCAAGGACTATTATGCTAAGATCATGAGACTTGGTTATTACTAGCCTAATTTTTTCAATGGTGTTCATAAATAAGTAAGAATTATAAAAACAAATGCTTACTTCATAGGAAATCAAATGTTAGTTTCCCTTCCTATCCATCCTCTTCAAGTCGATCAACCTTTTTTCAAATAGTTTTTGATAGGCATATATTACTTCACAATATGGATAGAAACAATTACACTCAAGGAAGCTATTGAGGCTTTAATTTAGGACTTCATAGAAGGTATTATGACAAGGTTTTGTGTCCATTCTACTATTATTTTAGACAATGCAAAATATATTTTTGGTATTCAAATTAGTGAATGGTATGTAAACTATGTCATCTACTTCAAGAATTCATCAAACTATTACCCTCAAGCTAATGGCTTGTATGATTCAATCAACAAGAACTTGATTAGAATCATCAAGAGGAAAATGGAGGAAAATTGGAGGTCTTGTCACACAAAGTTGAAGATATCCCTTTGGGCTTATAAGATTGCACCAAAAGGATCCATTGTTAACTATACTTTCTTTCTTGTTTATGGGAGACAAGAAATACTTCCTCTATCATTACATTTACCTTCTTTAGTGCTTGCATAAAAAGTGGAAATTATATAAAATAATGTAATAAATTGGTTGTTCTAATGGAGTTAGAGGAGATAAGAAAAAAGCCATGAACACCCTTGAAAATCATCAAGAAAAAGGCAAGATAGAATTTTACAATAAATCAATTGATAGGACCTTCAAGAAAGGACATTTGGTCTTGAAAGGGGATGAAGATAGAGAAAATGATGAAATAAATACAATTTTTTATTCCATTTGGAGCATTCCACACATCATAGCCAACTATAAGAAAGATAATTATTTCGAAATTTCAAGTTTGAATGGAGAACTACCTTTCCCATTCAATGGGATACACCTCAACTAATGTTTTTAAGGTTAATTTTTAAACCATGTACATATTATAGTAGATTTTTCAAATAAGTGTTGTTTCACACTCTGCTTTCTCATTAGGATAATGTATGATTCTATTTTTCCTACTTTCCTCCAAGTATTGTTTACACATGTTACTTTCTATTTTTCTTAAGCTTTCAGATATTTTATTCATGTAGAAATTTTTTAATTATATTTTACTTTTCCAATTTATCTGAAAGGCTTACAATTACTCCATGCCCAATGGACTCATAAGGCTACTAGATCCATGATTAGTGGATAATCATCTTTCAAAGGTCACTTAAATTTTATCATTTTATGCCTTATCGACCCTTGTTATTTTTTGTCTTAGTCATATTTGACCCATTATTTATAGCCAATATAAGGTATCCTAAGTTTCAAAAGATGTAAATACCATTAAAAAAGGTATAAGATTGGGTTTTTTCTAATATTTCCTTGGTTTTTTGTGTCTTAAACAGCCTTTTATATTTTTGGGGTTGTCCATACTTACATACCTTCCTTACCAATCCAAACAACATACTTAAGTCCTTGTTAAAATTTCATCTTTTTGTTTTCTCAAAGTTTCATATTTTCTTATCTCTTGTCACCATTCCTTTGTCATTCTTGAGCTTTGAAGCCTAAATAATGCTAAAATTATAATTCCTTTACATTCATCAAAATTATGAACTTACTCATCCATCCCATCCCTTGGTATTCATTCCCCTTCATCTCTTCTTCTTGATCTTTCATACCTTCCACTCCAAAAATTTATTGTCTTGTGGTGTCAAAATTTAAAATTTTCTCTTAATTTGAGTACCCACTTCCACCAACCACCAAAAATTTAAAACTTTTTCGATTGCTTTGTATTACCCATCAGAGTTACTTTCAACCGTTTCCTTGACTTTGTAACAATTTAAGCCCCATATTGACTACTCAATCTTGATATCCTGACACCTTGTTCCTATTGCATTTCCCATTTCACCCTTCCCCCATCTCACATATCCTCTAGCATGCCCTTCCTAAAAAATAATTCCCCTCTAAACCCCTCATCAAAATTTTAGATTAATTTTTACTCCCCTCCCAAGTGTAGTTAAATGAAGAGATGTTGAATATACAAAGATATAGTGGTGGATTATATTGTCCTATCAAAGTATTGTTTGATCTTCTCCCTCATATCAAAAGGAAAAGAGGTCTAATACATTGAGGGAGGATGGAAAATTTGTAACATGAGGCACTAGTTTCCATCAGGGCCTAATATTAACTCCTACTCATGTCCAATGGCTCAACATTTGTAAAGAGTCTAATATTAGTGTAGAAGTTTGATATATTAAATATATTATATTATTTATTTGAGTGTCGAGGATATGCTCGATTATATCCCAAGTGCAAACAAATAAAGGTGAGGTTGATAGCCTTATATATGGAAATGTAACTAATGTTTTTGAGGCCCAACTGAATTTTGTACCATTTCAAAGGTTTGGGATATTTCATACTCCCCTCCAAAACTCTTGTGCTTTCTAGAAGCCCAATAATTGTAGGAGGCTCAAAAATAGTATAAGATTAAAAACATAGCATCTATCAAGGATGTAAAAGTGGCAATTCACTCATTCCTTGATATAAGCATGCCTTGCAAATTTCAATACAAGAGGAATAACAATGAAGGACTTGACTTTTATTGGGATTATGAAAATAGTAATGTAATCACCTTAGGATATCAATAAATGATTTGAGGCTAAGACATATTTTTGGGATCATGTTAGGGATTTCTAGAGGGTTCTAAAGATGGATCTAAAGTGATGGTAATGAGAAGAAAACAAAAACTAATGCATTTAAGGAGATCTAAAGCATGGGAATAAATCACACTCCTTCAAATTTTGACAAGGAAAAGTACAAATAACTCTCCTCCTCCATACCCAATTGAATTTCACATGCATTACCAGGAAAGCAATCCATAGAGGTCACCAAAATTTTGACTTCTAGTGACATCATGAAATTTGGGAGAGTATGATAGTTGAAGCTGATTTTAGTGTAAAAAATTTAGGAAGAGGAAAGATCCTTCTGTGTTACCAAGGAGTGCATAAAATGATGAAGGATAAACAAGAATGCATTTGAATGAGTAGTGGTAGTTCTTGAGAACTTCTATGAGATTTTTATGCAAGAAGATCTAGTTAACTACTCTAAAACATCAATTGATGTTATCAAGGAGTTTCAAAGAGATAAATCAACATTTTTATCTCTTTTATGCCTAGAAGAAGGTCAAGCCAATTGAAGCATTGAAGAGGAATTTGAACTCCTTATTCTCCTTTTTGAGTACATATTTCTTATTTATCTCACACAACTAGTTACTCTTCTCCTATATCTTTTTGTAATTAGGTATAAGAAAAATATTTATATTCTTTTGGTATAAATTTATGTATATTGAAATTGTAGCACATCCTTGAGCCTTCACAATCAATAAAAGAACTTATTATTACCTTTCTCTTGTACAATTCCATTATATTTCCCTGAAGAATTATAGGTTTCTCTTGTGGATATAAATCCATTTTATAGTTACATCTTTCTTCTTCTAACCTTTGTAATAGTGCATTCCATGATTTTGTGTGAATGAAAATAAAATCCTTGAGTTTTTATTCTCTTGATAAGCAATTTCAAGGCTTATCCTATCATTGGTGCCTCACCATCATTTCATTCTTAAACATTTATTTTCCCTCTTTCATCTTAATCAACAAATTAGCATTAGGATTAGGTCCTTGAGATTGAATTGGGCCTAGTCTCAAAGGGAACCATTCCTCTATGGAGATTTATCTCTATCTTAGTAGGTATCACACTAAAGAGACAACTCCATTGTTACAATTGATATAGGTTTTCAAACTTATAGGGTGTAGTCTCAAAGTGATAACATGACCCAAATATGTAGAAATGACCCATAAAAACAACATATACATTCAAAACACCCAAATCCTTTCATTATTCTTTTATCAAGGTCTCTAGATTGTTTACAATACCTCCAATAGATTGGGAATCAATAAAACAAGCTTTCATAGCTTTCATAATAAATAATTTCTATGAAAAATACAAAAAAAGAATTCACTAAATTGTATAATAGTCCTATGAAACATTCTACACATTTTAATTAACTTACAACATTTCATCTAATCCCCTAATTGATTCAAATATGAATCTAGTATTTTACACATAAAAACATTAGTTCTAATTCAATTTTCTAAATAAGAAGGCATATTGAGATGATGCAACATCCTAAAATATGCCACTAAAAACTAAATATATTTTCCATTACCAAATTGATGTGGCTTACTAACTGTAACTTCAATTCCTCAATTTAGGGTTTATATTTTCAGGTTTCTATCTCTTTGAATTCTAGGGTTTCATATTTGAACACGATTGTATGGTTGAATTGTTAGAAATACATCTATGAATTCATCTAACTTCTAAGGTTCCTATAGTGTTCTAGATTTCCTAAAGTTTTCAATTTTCATTCTGTAAATATGCTAACACTTAAAATTTTCAATTTTTATTTATCCTAACATTCAAAAATTTAAAATTATAAATATATATATATTAAAGACCCTATTAAATTTCTTTCAATTTTTTTGAGATATCTTCGATGGAACCTTAGAAGACATTATTTTTTATAATTATTGGCAATTCTAATTGTAACCAAAGCCTATAAGCTTGTGTAGCCAAAACTAAATCTTGCAATACCTTTTTAATAATGGTTATCATTGTAATTTCACAATCACTTCATATCTAAGTAAGTAGCAATAATTTTTCTATCTTTTCTTTAAAATAATTCTATTTTTTCTTATATTTTCCAAGGTCTCATCCTTAATTATAAAATTATTTATCTTCTCCTCCAAAATTATAATTAACTAATTTTTAAAAAATATTTATTTCACTCAAAATAAATATTCATAGATAGATATGTTTTTTTTTCAAAAAGAATCATCTATACGAGATTTATGAGATCAATTCCTATATATAGCATTGTGAGCGTAATTATTCAAAAAAAATTAATGAATAGGTAGCTATCTATATTATTAATAAAGATAAAGTTACATATTAAAACAAAGGGTGGGTGGTAAGAAGGCACACCTCGAGAGTCACATGGGAAAAGCCTAGAAAATCAAAAAATAGTCACTTGGGCCTAGCACCCCAAAAAACCATAATCATTACAAGTATATAAAATAAAAGGCCATTAAGTAGCCAGATGAGTTCCAACAAAGCCAGGAGGGTTTATGTCATCTATTTTTTTACCCCATACATCAGTGGCATTTGGAGTGACGTCAGGAGGACCCTAGCCATCGTCATCTTCTTTTTCTTTATCTTATTCCTTTTTCTCGCGTCGAGGTGATATTTCCAGTGCCAGACGCAGGAAGCATTTACTAGTGTCTAGTCAACCAGAGCTACTACCAGGAGCATTATCAGAGGGGCACCCTGATGTGCCACTACTACTCCCTGCCGCCCCTCTAGAGGGCTACCCCAAGTCAGCCCATGGAGGAGGAGAATGTGACCACTGAGGAGGGTGTGAGCCATGCCGAGGAGGAGCTTGAGAGTGAGGGCGAGAAGAACCACTCTGATGTTGGCCCCAAGAGGGCGACTGGCCATGGGAGGAGGTGGGTGAAGAGGGCACTCGAGCCTCATTATATGGGGCATTGCCCCAATGGTCTAGAAGAACCTGAAGGTGAGAAGCCTCAAGTGCAAAATTATTAGCTTGAATTTGTATCTGCAAAATCACATTAGATCAGATAATAGATTTAGAATACAAAGAAACATTTTTATCCATTTGGTTGTGAGAAAATATGCAAGAATTTCTATCTTTCCAGATATTGAAGAGGATTTCCACCCAGAAAGTGTGCCAAAGTTGGGTATACTTAGTGGGAAGCCTGGGTGAATCACCCAGCAAAACCATATGCCAAGACAACAACTCCAACTGAAAATATCGAAAGAAGTCATGAATCCAATTCTAAAACTATTGGGCTCTAGTACAAAACCAAAATAGATGCTTAAAAGTCTATGCTTTCCCAAAAAATGGGCACCGAGAGTCCTGGACCCCCAAGTGAACAAGCTGAGACACCACTAGTAAGCCTTGGAAAATAATACACCAAGCCAAGTGGGAAAGCTTGGGCTCAATACTTGCAAACCAAGTGGCAGAGAATATTTTTCACCAAATAGACATAGAAGACTGAAGATTCCACTGCTAGTTCAGACTTTCAATCATAGGAAATTACGGTGTAAGCCACATATACCCAAGCCTAGGCTTGTAATTTCTGAAAGGGGTGTCTAGGTACCACTTTTAGTCCTTCCACCAGGGCTTGGTACCACGAATTACAAGCCCGGGTGATTTGGCCAGCAACTGATCATTACTGGAAAAAAGAGGCGAACACCACACATTCTATTGATTGAGCGAAATCCCATCACGGAAACTAGAGTAGATCCAGTGGATCTAGGGCTTAACCGCTTCCCAAGATCTCAAAATTATTTTGGCCATGAAAGGTCCCACAATCTGGACTGGTTCCTTCATAACCAGAAGGGTTTGAAAACCAATCCCCTTCTAGGCTAGTCTGTGAATAGAAAAACTGGACTAAATGCAGTACTTGAGGATAATTTTCCAAGCTTCATCACCAGTAAGAGATCTGATTATCCATTTTACACACAAGGCAGTCCCTTGTCATTGAGTGGAGAGATGGCCAAGCCCTCCAAAATCTCTAGGTAGGTAGCAAAATTCTCAGGCTACATGGTGAAACCCTTGATGGGTCTCAGAAGAGGCCCAAAGAAAGTCACGCAGTAGTTTTTCAATCTTGGAATAAGCATATTTTGAAGGAGCACAACAAGAAGAATAATAGACATGTGTACCATGTAAGATCTTAGAACACACCTAAAATTTCCCAGCTAGAGAGAGAGGCTTGGTAATCCAGTAGGCCAACTTTTGCTCAATCCTAGACAGAAAAACTTGCCACAACTCTATTGGGGAAGCCTGGAAGGCAAAGGGAATGCCCAAAAATCAAAATATTTCCCCTAGCCCAATCCACTTCCATTCATACTATTGAAACCAGTGGGGAGTGGGAGAATAGACTGCCTATAGCACAAGGTTGTATGCCATTAAATGGTGGAGCCAGAAGCAAGGAAAAAAATTTCTAGACACTCCAGAGCCGCCTTAATGTTGTGTTCATCCTCTTAAAGAGTGAAGAATGATTCATCAGAAAAATGGCCATTAACAAGTTGAGCCTGTGATTAGGCAAGGAAACTCCTCTAACCTGTTGTTGTGAAACCACATTAGCAAGCAAATAACCAAACCCTTCAGTAAAAAGAACATAGAGAGAGGGGGAAAGTAGCAAACCCTTCCTAATTGAGTGGAACAAGTCAAAGGAAAGGGATTGGTGGCCATTAATGGTGATGCAATAATAGGCATCTAAGAAAATCATTTGGACAATCTAAATGAAATTAGGCCCAAACCCCGAGGCATCCAGCATGGTGAGAATAAAAGGCTATTCAATGCAGTCATAAGATTTAGCAATGAGGAAAATGGCTTTCAGGTTAGAGTTTCTGGCCCATTCCATTCCTTCCCACACAAGAATGATATTATCTAGAATAAATCTAGATTTAATGAAAACAATTTGTTCCAGATGCACAATCTAAGGAAAAAGATGGTGAATTTTCAAAGCAAGGGATTTTGCAATAATTTTGTATGAAACATTAAGGAGCATAATAGGCCACCAATTGTAGATATCCTCGAGATCACCAATTTAGGTATAAATTTAAATTTCCTTTATTAATTATATTTCCAAGGGATTTAGAATAAAAAGGCTTCAAGATAGACTTTATGTAAATCATGCCCAACATAGTCCCAAAGGGCTTTGTAAAATTCACACTAGAAGCCATCAATGCCTGGGGCTTTGTCATCCGCCATGCTGTGAGAAGCCTCCTTCAAGTCTTCAACTATGAGCAGTTTCTCACAAAAATATTTTTGGTCTGAAGATTGCTTGTTTGGCACAACAACAAGGCAATCC
Organism: Sequoiadendron giganteum; assembly: GCA_007115665.2. Lineage (NCBI taxonomy): Eukaryota > Viridiplantae > Streptophyta > Pinopsida > Cupressales > Cupressaceae > Sequoiadendron > Sequoiadendron giganteum. The sequence continues at coordinate 692,714,277 of CM021100.1, read as the reverse complement.
TGAAGAGCTTTTTGTCGCTCTGACGTATACTCCTGAGCACTGAAAATTTGTTCATAATGCCTAACAAAGGCTTGGAGAATGTCAGGTAGCTCAGAAATCACCTAAGTGCCTTCTTTGATTTTTTAAATACCAAGAGATGAGTGCCTAGCATGAAGGGCTAGAAAACACTCCTTGGAGGCACGGTCACCAATCTTTAACCAATGTAATCTAGCCTTGATTTATGCACCTTTGGTAGCATAATTATCTGCAACTTGTTTTTTGTGCCTTAATTCTGCCTTGTTGACTTGTAATAATGGGGAGAAAGGGATAGCCACTAGAGCCTTGGTGGCTAAGAAAATATTAGTCGTGGTAGCCTCATAAGATCTAGGGTGAAAGATGGCCAGTTGGAAGCCATAAATGCAAAGAAACCTTGTCGTGCAAGTGATGGCATCATTCCACCAAGAAATCTAGTCTATATTGTGAGGTGGCCTACACTCCAAATTCCAAACCATACGAATTTGGGCCAGTGTGGGCTGATGATGCAACAAAGACGTGTTCAGGAAGAACTGGGTCTTGCAGGCATGAGGTTGTCTTAACTCCAATTCAATGTGAAAGGAGATCGGGAAATGATCTGAAAAGGTCACATCTACTAATGGCTTAACTGAAAGTGAAGAGATGTCAAAGGATATAAAATATTAAGTTGAGATAATGGCATGATCAAGACGCTTAAATATCCAATCAGAACCAACTCAAAAATTACACCAAGTGTACCAGAAAGAATGAGAATGGCAGTAGCCAATATTGGGATCAAAAAGCCCCAATTTATTGTGCATGTAAAACAATGCCTCTCGTTCACCGACTACCCATCTAAATGGCAGAGAACATCTTTTTTGTATGCCATCTCAACCATATTAAAATTCCCACACAAGATCCAGGTAGAAACTAGCAACGAATCAATAATCTAGCACTAAAGCAAAGATCTTTCAACAATATCATTTGAGGCATAAACATTAATAATCCCAAAAGAATGATTATCAATGTTAAGCAGAATCTAGACAAGTCGATGTGTGGGGTCAGACTCATGATCAACCACACAAGCATGCCACTGTGGGGACAAAAGGGTGACTTCTCTGCCATGTCCAGCCTCATGATAAGTATAAAACATTTTACTGGCTAGCCAAATAGACCGAAAAGATGACATGAGAAAAAAACTAGTGCTTTTCACTTCTTGGAGACAAAGCATTTCAATACTAGTATACTTCTGCAGAGTATCCCTAATGGAATACTTCCTAGAGAGGTCTATCAAACCTCAAACATTCCATGAGAGGAAATTCATGAGTGAAACTCCTCCATATCATCGGAGTTCGGCTCCTCAACCAAAGTAGAGAAGTGATTCTACAAAAATTATAGTGGAACTAAACCAATTTGAATGTTTGGAGAAGAAAATATTCATTTCTCCTACACATATTCTCCTTGTTCCAGAGGTGGAGAAGGGTTGTGAGACCGCCTTTGAGCTCCCGACACGAGAGGAGATTCAATCGGTTGTGCTATCATGACAACAACAGGTTGAGGCGTAGCCTTAGGCCTTGGCCGTGTCGAAGTATTGACAGACCCAACCCAGTCCTCTTTCCCCTTCACTGAAGGGTTTGAAACTTCTTTAGCTTGCTCAGGGACTTTGGAAACCGTCCCAGAGCCATTGGACTTATTTTTATGGTTCGTAACCATTGTCCATTTCTCCTCATATTTGGAAATATAAGTGTTCATTTGGCAGGGATTTTCAGAATCCTGTGATGATGAAGGAGTATGAGGAACTACCAAAGGGAAGTCCTTAATCTTGTGGTCCATGGACTGACATTTATAACATGTGTTCAGAAGATTGAAATAAGTGAATTTCTGGGTATGTCAGAGAGCTCCAATTTTAATATCAATGGACTCCTTCAAATCCTATGAAAGGTCCACTTTGACACAGACCCATTTTTTGGAGTCGAGCCTGAAAGAGCCTATCTGGCTCAATACAAATGACCTTCCCTGAAGAGGATGCAATATGATTCAAAACAAACATACAAGGAAAAGACAAATGCGAAAAACTCAATTCAAACCGGGACCCGCAACATGGTGTCATCTGAGACAACAAAGTCGTGATTCCATGACTGGAAAACCAACAAAGATGGCTAGACATACTAGGGGTCCAATGATTCAGGATTGCCTGAACATGATTGAACTCCGCAAAGCGGAAAAGAAAAAAAAAACCCTTGGTTAAATTTTGGACCATGTCAAGGAAGACCCCATGAGGGACTCGGGCCTTGTGGACCCATTCTTTAAGCACACTTTCAAAGGGAGTCCTTCCAACAAAATAACCAACAAGAGTATGTTGCTCAAGCCATTGACATGCAAAATCAAAATCCAGAAAGGGTAAAACCATATCAGTCAGGGAGTCAAAAGACTTACCTCGTGAAATGCTTTCAAAATAAATTTCCATGGTTGCTTGTTCAGAGGGGGATCCATTGAACAAATTCATTGAGCCACCAACACCAGCAAGAACTTTTGGGTTAGAACTGGTTGAGGGCATCGCAAAACTAAAAAACCTACAGTAAATATGAACATACACATAGCAAAGTAAATTCTTGCACCTAAGGCATGGTATGATGCAAGAGGGGCCAATGATGATTGTAGACACAAGAAACCCTAGCAGAGCTCATTCACAATTTTTCACCAATTATTCAATTTTAAAAATTCATCTTCAAATGAAAAATTCAACTACCCCAATTCTTAAGAATGATGTAATTAAAATAAATAAACTAATTAGATGAACTTCTAATTGTAGACATTGAAAAATGTCCTAAATGATATCATGCACTCAAATTAGGTATACTAACATCATTTCCTCTTGAAACCCATCCTCATTTCACTTAATTGATTAAATTAACTTATCTATTTAATTAATTGCATCATTTGCATCTATTAACCAAATTGGGTTAATTCACCCCCTTTCACACTAACATTTAATCTCATTAAATTAAATAAATCAAAGTATTTAATTTAATTCCCTAAGTCTTCCCATTTAATTAAATAACCATAAGTTATTTAATTAAATATTATTTCACCTTTTTCCCATTCATTAAATCATTTAATTTAATGAATATCACTTTATTCTTCTAATTCCCCTAATTGCATGATTAAACCTTTTTAATTAGCAATTATCTAATTATTCCAATTCCTCCCACTTGCAAGAGAATATTCACATCGAATATTCCCTCCCCTTTTGCACAATTAAACTTTGTTTTAATTAAAAAAATATCATTTTTCCTCACCCATGAATATCCAAAGAATATTCTTTCTCCTCCAATCATTTAAGAAAGGGAATATTCTCACTTAACTTCAAGTGCAAGTAACTTTGTAAATTCTTGAGCAAGTTAGCTTTTTGACCTCTTGTAAAGGTAAAAAGTGTGCTTGTTTGGAAGGATTGAGAACCCTTTATTAAATCTCATCTTGCATTCTCACCCATTGATGAGAATCCATGATTCATGGGCCACCTCTAATTTCCTCCATCCTTGACCATTGATTAGCTTTTTCAGTCCCAACCCCCCATTTCTCATTTGCTTTCCTATAAATAAAGTGCTATTTGGAAATAAATGGATCCATCTCTCAACATCAAACTTATGTTGTTGAAATAACTCACACTCACACTCATACTTTGCATACATTTAGCATATTTTAGTTTAAATTAGTTTCATAATAGCTTAGCTTCCATTAATGGCTTCCATAATGCATCCATTTAGCTAAATAGAGAAGTAGGGTTTGAATATTTTTAGTTTAAATTTCATTTAGATTAGCTTAGAAATTGCATATATCCATCTTTTAGCATTAAATCATGGTAGATTAACTCTTACATCATACTCATTTAAGCATAAATCATGTTTTCATCCGCAACATAATAGTTTCATCAATTCTCTTCAATAGAATCGATTGAAACAAGCTCACTAATCACAAGATTGGGAAAGGGTCGTTGTTCCACATCAACATGACACCAATTCCAAAACAGGATAAGTTTCAGATGGATTAGAGTAGACATTTTAATGCTTTCATAGTTTATAATGTTTAGTTTCAATAAATATTTAGTTTAACTTTCATTTGAATGATCTTGTTTAAGATTGAGTATTAGTGGCTTCATTATGCTTCGATTCTTCATGGATCAAGCGTAATCGACCCATACTAATATTCTTGGTTGAAATTCGGGTGCTAGAAGGAGGGAAAACTGATTAAATTTAATCAATTTCTAGCTCGAATTCTATTTGTTTTGACTTTCGCAGGAAAGAGCGACGCCCAACTCAATTTTAGTGATGCCTTTGCAAGGCATCGCTATATATTGACGCTATCATCATTTCAAAAAATGATGCCTATTAAATACAATAACACCAATTAATCAAATAGCGACACTAATATTATATAGAGGTATCAAAGATTTGAAAATGGCGACACCTAATCAAATAGCGACGCTATCATGCTCTATGTTTTGTTTGCAGAGTAGTGCCCAAATTCACCAGAGTGACACCCTTGTTCACCAGAGTGACGATATCATGAATAGAAATGCCCAACTTTGTTAAGATGTTTAACAATCATTTTTCAGCATGTGCTTTGATTTTTTTGAGTCACCAGAGTACTAACATGCCTCTAACATTGTTTTTTTTTTTAGACTAACACAGTTTTGTAGGATTGGACGACACAAAGCTAAAGTGAAGAAGTATTCTCATCTTAAGATTTTATGATTGTAACAAGCATTTAATGCTTTGGGGCAATTATAACCCAATTTATTATGCTTTTAACTTTACGTTCTAGGACCTCACTAAATTTTATTTGGGTTTAAAATGAATACTCCGAGACTAAAATTGAACCCTCATCTCATCATTGTCTTTTGGGTTTTAAAATTAAACAAGGAAACTTAACATTTCGTTTGGTGCATAAAATGAATTCATCTTAGCTTTAGGGGTTAAAATTAATGAGTGTTTGTTGTGTTTTAATTTACATCTTGTGTTATCGAATGTATATGTAATTCTCTCATGCCACTTGGTGATCTTGAGAAACATAAAAATTCCTTAACACTTTTGTAATCACCTACATCTTTCAATTTGGATTAAAAATGAACCCCTTGCTAGTGTAGAGAAAAGGTGTGATGTGTGTTCTCTCCCTGTTTCATGTGAACTGAGATGATCAAACTACAAACATACTTAATTGCTATTGTTTATCTTTAGAGGGCCTTCCTCCCTGCTTTGAAAGGAGGGAATGACCCAAGCGGTAACAAGCTAAAGCCAAGCTCTTAAAATTCGCTATATAAAAATGTGTTTGTGACTAAAGTAATAAACAATAGGTGTGGATGTGTCATATCAAAAAGTGTCACCCTTAGTACCCGTGTGGTACATCAAAATCTCTTCTCAGGAAGAGACTGGGAGGCCTATTGATTCTCCATAATCTTGAGCTAATATTGCCACGTGTATGGCCACCTTGGATGGAAGCCCTTATTACGAACCATTGTTTAGAATCCAAAATCCTTAATATGTGTTGGTGCAAGAACGGTCATTTTGAAGCCACCCCACATTTTTACTATTCATTGTTGAAACAAAACAATCCTTAGGATCTTCAAGATTTTGAGATTTTGTGGTCCCAAGAAGTGTGTGTCATGGAGGGGATACAATGTTGCCAAATCTCTAACTGTTCACAATGTCTTAGTGTTTGGAGAAATCTGAGTGGGGACTCAATAAGTATGGACATTTCAACCTAGGATTATAAATGATTATGAGTCAGTTTAATACCTTTCTTGGATCTAAAACATTAAAAACAAACATTCACGATCTTCTTGAAAATTTCAAACACTTTGGCCTAAATATGGATGCCTTTTGAAATAGCCTTGATATTAATGCTTGTCCTAAGGATTTCTATCCTTAAAGATATTTCTAAATATCTTGACTTATATCTCAATCAATATTTTCCAAAGACAACATAGGCAATTATGGCTTCAACCTTATGATTCTCACAAAATGGACATTGTGAAAGTTATGATATTTTTGACATAAACATTTTAGTTTGAAAACTTAATCAAGACAAGTATTTGTGGTAAAATAGATTAACTTAAGAAAGATAATTTTAAAATTTGGACCCCACATAAGCATCTGGAGACCGATCAGTCTCATTCAAAAACCCAACCTTACAAGTGCTATCATTCAATCGAACTTTGAATTCATTGAGGGAGAACAAACATATATCATTAGCAATTTGAGAAGCTTCACTTCTTAAACCAAGGAAACATCTAATTAGTGAAGAATTGTTGCAAGCATCTTAGATAAAGAAGAACGAAGAGCTGATATTTTGGCCAAAAGGCCTATATTACCACCCCATGTGGAAATAAATATCTTCTTCTCTAAATGATCTCACGCAAAATCCAAATCCCCAAGATAAGGTCTACCAGTCGTCATTGCAAACTTAGGCACCTTAGTTCAAAAGCAATAAAAAACCGCATTTTGGCACTCTACCAAAATAAAATAAAAAAATTGGTAAACTTTTAGGAACGTACACTAAGGAAACATCCAGACATGTATGTGTTCTTTATGGGTCAAAATCTAGGTCTTTTTCATGATAATCAACCTATCTAAAACATTGGGTCTTTAGGATTAGAAATATTTAGATGTCTAGCATCATTCTCACTACCTTGGTCTTGGAAAATAAAGGTTCACTCTAGGTCAACATTGGGTCAAACATTTCATCCACCCCTTCATAAAATTTCATCATTCACTTCACCAAACTTTGCAAAACTTTCGCATACACTAACACTTTTTGACTTAAACATCTATCAAACCAACCTCTAACTTAGCTACTTTGTATGTGAAATGTATCCTTTTCCATGCACCTAGCTAGGTTATTTATCATCTTTGGACTAGTTTATCTTGAAGGTCACGAGTTTACCCTAAATATTTCCAAGTTCATAACCATCCTTTATCCTAACATCAAAACATAAAGCTCAAGTCAAAATTGTTGTCCCAAAATGTTTACAAATATCACTCTCCACATCATCCACCTTTTCATCCCCCATTATCATCATTTCTCCCAAAATACTTAGAGCGTCCCTTTTACCTAGATTTGAGTCAACTAGAGAGTTCAAACATTATAAATCTCAACATAACTCTCCCATAAGTGACCCAAAATTTATGGTAAAGACAAGATCACAATACAAGAGAATCATGTAGAAAACCAAAGTCACATTTACCTCAATTGATCCAAATCCTCTAGAATTTAATAGAGAATTCAAGTCACTCCATCACAACAACCATCATCTTCGTTGGGACCCTATGAGATAGAAGACATCGCAAACAATCTCTTTGAGCTTACTAGGTAGGAAATCATGGAACATCAAGACTTTGAAAACATAGCTCCAATTTCCCCATCATTTTTTGCACAACATTTGGCACAAGGATTCACAACTCCACCATCAGGGATAAATCAAACATCCACTCCTAGTCTTGCAACTAGCCTTGCTAAGGACTTTCATCTAACTCTTCCATTCAAAATCAACACACTTGTGGGTACCCTCGATACCAATCCTCCACCTTCAACAACCACTTGGACACCTACCTTTGGTGCTCCTCCCATTCCCAAAGATCCCAAACAGCCATATAAACCCCTTGACCTTCATTATTCCACAACAACCTCCACATATCGAGGACACCCCTCTTCATCCATACCCGTGAGTACCACAAGTGTGCCCACTACCACGCAAAGTAGTATGGACCAAGTGTCTCAAAATGGCACACAAAGGCATGTCAATACTATATCATAGAATCAACCCTCAATGTAGATAGGGACATCTTTACCCAATCCTCTCGTTGGTTCATCTATACCATTGGTATCACAAAACACATACACCCCATCCATTATCAACCCATCTCAAAGAAATCCTTTGGTAATGAATCCCATCAACACAAGTAATCCTTTGTCCACATCTCTAGCACAAGGAAATCCTCAAGACATTGGACAAGGGAACCTTTTCAATCAATGGACTCAAGGTCCTAGTATGTCATTACCACTACAAAATCTAATGACACCATCTTCATCTTTCCACATGGTCCCCTTTACTATGCAAAATCAAATAGGACCTCGAACTTGCATTCCTCTTCCCCAATCCACCATATTACAAGGAATGTTAAACCAAGGGAACTCCCAACCTCTCATCACCAGATCACCACCCATCCAAAACATAAACACCCACAATCCATCACAAGTGTCCCAACAACCAACTGATTCTACATTGCAAGCTCATGCCTTAGCCTTACAACAATCACAATAGGCTTATCAACAAGCTGTCCAAAAATAGAAAAAAAAAATAAGAAACCTTAGCACACAACAGCAAGAAGCCTTAGTAGCACAACAACAACAAACACAAACAACCTTAGCAACACACCAGTAATAGCAACAACAACAAGCAGCCTTAGAAACCTACCAAGCAACACAACAACAACAAAAATCCTATCAAGCATCCTTAGTAGCACAGTAACAACATCAAGCCCAACAATAATCCCTCGTGGTGCAGCAACAACATCAAGCCAAAAAGAAATCCCTAGTGGTGCAACAAAAATATCAAGCCCAACAACAACCCTTCACAACACAACACCAAAATCAAGACCAACAACAAGCCCTTATGGTGCAACAACAACAATAAGCCTTACTAGCTCAATAGTATGCCCAACATCAAAAATAACAACAACAACAACAAACAAGTTCTTATTATAATCCTAAACAAAATATCATCAATATAAACATGTTAGGAACATATACATCCACACCTCAATCACCTTCATATAACATCACACCACCATACACCCCATACAAAAAATCATCATATCAAAATCCCGCATACAACTCATCCATCATCCCACCCTATGTTCCTCCACCAAACCTGCAAGATGATCTAGCATCACAATTCAAGGTGTTATCCCAAGAAATGTAGGATCTTTGAATAGGCAAGACAAAGAAGCCCCATACACATAGTCTATGTCTATATCCATTCAACTGAAACGTTGCTATGGTACCATTCCCTCCCGGATTTGAAATCCCTAAATTTGATGAATACAAAGGTAGAGGGAGTCTTGTGGACCATGTTAAAGAATTTAATATCATGTGTATGGAGGTGGCCTACAATGATTCTTATTTAATGTGCCCCTTCCCTCGAAGTTTAATAGGTCCTGCCATGGATTGGCTTTCTCATCTACCTCCTGACATCAAAAAATTTCAAGAAATCGCTGATAAATTCATCGATGACTTCTCCTTCAATCTCGACATGGACATTAGTTTAGAAGATTTATACACTCTCAAGCAAACCAAAGGAGAATATTTTGCTAATTTCTTGCAACGTTCGAGATAAAGAGCTAGTAAACGAAAGTGGCCTCTTCCCAATGAACAACAATTGGGAATCATCATAGTAAATTTAGACCCCGATCTATCTTTTCACTTGAAAATGTAGTGCATCACATCTTATGATGAGCTTGTCCCTAGAGCCCTTAACATCAAACAATCTCTAATCTCACAGGGAAATACTCAAGCTTACAACTGCCCATCAACTAGTTCAAATGACAGGCCTCGTGTTTGGGCTAAGAAAGAAAATATGAAAAATTATAGTGTGGTAGATGTTAAGGTGGTCCTAAGTTCTCCTATACCAAACAAAAATCATCTTGCTAACATTCAACCAAGTGTGCAGAAAATAACACCTCCGTAGAACAATCAGATCAACAATACCGAGATGCAACAAAGGTGAACTACCAACAAGAACAACTATCCTAAATGCAAGTACACACAATTATCTAAAACTATCAAAACCATCATGAATAATTTGGTAGAGTCAAACCTAATAACACTTTCTAACTTTGAAAACTACCAAAAACCCCAAGAGAAACCATCCTGGTACAATGAGAATGATCTTTGTGATTTTCACAAAATCAAAGGGCACAAAACAAAAAACTGCATGAGGCTCAAGAATATCAACCAAGACCTCATAGAGAATGAAACCATATCTATTGAAGTACTAGATGGGAATCAAGATCTTAAGATATACAAGAACCCTATGCCAGATCATAACAAAGGTAACAACAATGAAAAAGCTAAGGATTACACAAACGTGTAGCATACCTATTCCAACATCATTGCTTCCTACAATAGTGTCATCACTGTCATCACCGTCAAAGGATCTAGTCTAGAGTGTGAAGTCAACAAACAAAATGGAAAATTCACCATCCAATGAGTCCCATCTCAATCTACGACACAACCTACTTTACCAACATTGAATCCCAAAAAATACAATCTCCTAGATCGGCTTAAGAAGACCCCAACACAGATATCAATCTTAGAACTGTTGAGGCTATCCCTCACGCATAGGGAAATCTTAGAGAAAGCTTTGTCTGAGTCATCCATTCTTGAGGATATTGACACCAATCAGTTTTAAGCTATGGTGGGGCATATTACCAATCATCTTCTCACCTTCTTAGAACGAGACCTACCATCACAGCCATCTCATAACCGTGCTTTACATCTTGATGTTATTATTCATAAAAATAATGTCAAAAGAGTCTTAGTAGATGGAGATGTTGGTCTGAACATTTGTACCCTATAGTTAATCAAGAACCTGGGCTATTCAGATGATACTATTGAGAAAGAAAAGAGTACTACCATTAGAGCATATAACGACCAAGAATGGATATCACAAAGCATCATTGTGCTTCCCATCCAAGTAGAACCTCTCATTGTAGAGACTACATGCCAAGTGTTAGACCTTGATCTTCCCTATAACATCTTCCTTGGTCAAGCATGGATCCATGCCTTAAAAGTTGTAGCCTTGACTTATCATCAATGTGTAAATTTTCCTTTTGAGGGTAGAGAAATTACCATCCATGGAGATCCTAAGCCTTTTTACTACTACAAGAATCTTGAGGCCAAGTTATATAAAATAACCCAAATACCCAAGAAAGACGAAGGGCCTACACCATCTACCTCATTTATTGACCCATCATCCCTTGCATCTACCTCAGCAACAAAAAACACCCATTATGCAGAATATTTTTGACATCAAAGTAGTGATTGAGGATGAAGGTTGTGGGAACTATAAACTAATGAAGGATACCTTTATTTTAGGAGAGCTACCTCTTTCTCCTCAATCCCATGGAGAAACCCAAATCTAGCACCAAAGAGCCAAAAACAATCAAGATGGAAGCTACTACCTTCACCAAGTGGTGGGTTCTAAATCAAGAAGATATCAATGATGAGGATGTCCCTAAACTCCTCTATCTGGATGAACAACCTGTTGTTGTTCTTCTTATGAAAGATTAAAATAAAGGCTTGCAACCAATGAAGAGATTGGTCTATAACAAGAATGAGAAGCTAGTAAAAAATGACAATGGCTTGCTAGAACCTATCATTCCTGAGAAATGATTAAAGAATCTTGGCCTAGGTTGTACTACTAGCAAGGTCACCCTTATTGGCAAAGGTACTTCCGCTAAAAAAGTTGAGGCTTCCTCTTAGTTACCTAAATTGTTTGATACAACCTTAGATGACTTCCCCCTTGATGTTTCTAACCTATTTGAGAATAAATCCCTCTTCATGATATCCATTACATCCTTTTCTCCAAGCAATCAATTAGCTGAGATACACCTAGTATATCCACAACTCATTGACTTGGACCAACAAGGACCATCGGTTCTCGATTTATTCGAAAACAATGAAGTGGTCTCAAAATTCATGGGACTCTGTGACAACCTATCATGGGCCAATCATAAAGAAGGTTTTGACATAGAGCTAGACACAGGGGCATACTACGTGGAGATGATTGAATCCTTCAATTGCAAAATTGACAAAATGTAACTAACATGCAGATCTTTGAGTGAAAAACACACTCTGGAACTCTCTGATCCTAAAAAAGTAAAAACAAATTAATGATGCATTTGAAGGTGAAAACCTCTTTGAGGCACCCAAGGATGAGGGATTCAATCTCCCCTTTAGTGAATTGCATCCAAAGAAGTCATTGGTATTAGCAAAAAAGGCCACTCCAGTCAATGTGGGAACAAAAGAAGCACCCAAGATCACTTTCTATGATGAATCCTTGTTGGATGAGGAACATTAAAACCTAGCAACATTCCTAAAAGAGTGAAGAGCCAAATGTGCATGGTCATACACAGATATGCCAGGGATTGATCTAGAAGTGGTTGTGCATCACTTAGTAGTCTATCCTGAGGCTAAGCCAGTCAAGTAGAAATCGAGGAAGATGCATATTCCTCAAATAGAACTCTTGGTGAAACTAGAGTTACAAAATCTTCTTGATGTTAAATTCATCTGATTGGAATTTTATCATGAGTGGGTTTCCAACCTAGTACTAGTCTCAAAACCAACTAGGGGCATCAAAATATGCACGAATGATGATTTCCCTCTTCCTAACATCGACCTACTTATGGAGTTAACAGCTAGGCATGAAATGCTATTACTAATGGATTTTTTTTAGGCTCTAATTAGATCATGATTGCCAAGGAGGTTCAACATAAAATTGCATTCACTTATCCATGGGGAACCTATTGTTGGAATGTAATGTCATTCGGGTTGAAGAATGCAGTAGCAACCTATCAAAGAGAAATGACACTAATCTTTCATGACATGATCCACAAAATAATCAAAAATTATGTGGATGATATTTTAGAAAAATTAAAGAAAATAATTGATCCTTAGGACCCATATTCGACAGGCTTGAAGAATACAAGTTATGATTGAATCCAAAAAAGTATGTCTTTGGGGTTACATCAGGGAAACTTCTTGGCTTTATTGTCTCGCAAAGAGCAATAGAAATTGATCCAACAAAGGTAAAATCCATCCTCGACATGGAACCACCACAAACACTAAAGTAGATGAGAGGATTACAAGGAAGATTGTAGTCTATCAGAAGGTTCATAGCGCAACTATCAAATAAATCCACCCCTTTTAGCATCTTCTCCATAAAGTAATAACTTACAAACGGGATGATAAATGTGATAAATATTTCTAGCAGATCAAGGACTACTTATTAACACCTCCAATGTTAATTCGGCTGATACCAAACAAACCACTGATCTTATATATCTCAGCAACATCAGCAGCACTAGGAGCTCTTTTAGCACAACATGATGAAAACGGAAAGGTAAGAGCTATCTATTACATTAGTAGGACATTGGTGGGATATGAAATGAACTATTCACCCATTGAAAAAGCATGCCTAGTGGTAGTTTTTTCTTCACAAAAATTCAGACACTACATGCTATCACATCAAATCAAACTTATTGCAAAGATTGACCCATTGAAATACTTGTTATCTAAAGCAAATATCACTGGGCGAATGGCCAAATGGGTGATGATCTTAACTGAATTTGACATAGATTATATGGAGTGCAAGGAAATCAAAGGACAAGTAATCATAGACCAACTAGAAATTGCACCTATCTATGTAGAGGACCCTTTGATATCTGAATTCCCTGATGATTCAGTATTCCTAGTCAACCTCACAGATCAGTGGAAGATGTACTTTGATGGATCGTTCACCTGACATGGATTAGGAGTGGGTATTCTTTTAATCATCCCTCAAGGTGATTACATTCCAAATTCATACAGGCTATCATTCCCATGTACTGACAACATTTCTACGAAGCTCTAATCACAGGTCTATGGATAGTAGTTCAGTGGCAGATACAAGAGATGAAAGTTTATGAGGACTCACAAGTGGTTATCAACCAAGTCAATGATGACTATCAAAATAAGGATGAAAAGATTACTCCTTACAAGAAGATGGTAGAGAATATCAAGGACCTTTTCATAGATATAACTTTTGAGAAAATTCCTCGTATGAACAACTGAGCAACAAACATTATGGAAACAATCGGATCATCGTTAGACATGCCGAACAACATCCTTCAATGTGAATTTTTCAACTTCTCGTACCAACTTTTGAAATCCTTGAATCTGAATTCACGTTTGTCATTGTTGTCCTAGATCCCCATGGTATCATGGCATATTTATCTACCTTAGTAGAGCAATCCTCCCATTCGATATCACCTCAAACCTTAAAAAGACCTTTATCAAAAAGGCATCCCAATTTCTGATCCTAGGTGATACCCTTTACCACCAAAGCATCGAAGGAACATTACTACGATGTCTTAACCAAGAGGAATCCTTAATTTCTTTAACATAAGTACATGATGGAATATGTGGTTCCCATTCTAGCGGGATGAATTTAGCTAAGAAATTGTTGAGGATGGGGTACTACTGGCCAACTATGGAAAGAGAAGCTCATCAATATGTATAGAAATGTGTTTAGTGTCAACAACATGGAGATCTTATTCATGCTCCCACTCAGGAATTACAACCGATGATTACACCCTAATATTTTTCATAGTGGGGATTTGACCTCAAAGGAAAAATCACTCCAACCTCATCTAATGGCCACAAGTTTATCATAGCATCTATTGAGTACTTTACCAAGTGGGTCGAAGCCATTCCTATCACCTACACAACGGGGAAGCAAATTTCCAAGTTTATCCTGAATTACCTAATCTACCATTATGGTGTTTTGTAAACCTTTATCTCAGACAACGGTTTACCCTTCAATAATTAGGATGTGAAAGAGCTATGTCAAACATTCAACATCTGAAACTGATTCTCTACCTCATATTATCCCCAGGGTAATGGCCAAGTTGAGACTACAAACAAGACCATCTTAAAAATCCTAAAGAAAACAATCAATAAAGCTAGTCGTGACTAGAATCTGTAGTTAAATCTTGCTCTCTGGGCCTATCGAACCAATACTTGCATGCCAATAGGTGTAACCCCTTTCTCCTTGTTCTACGGATCACAAGCCATTTTTCCTATTGCGGTTGATCTAGAATTCTTGGATGAGCATCATCTTGACGCCCTTAATCACTTGCAAGTATATCAAAACCAACTGAAATGGAGCTATAACAAGAATATCAAATGTTGGTCTTTCTAGGTAGGGGATCTTTTCCTAAAGAAGAATCAGAAGAATCTTCCAAATCAAGACAATAAAGGAAAGTTTGAGCCTAACTGGTTGGGTCCCTTTGTCATCACAACAAACTATGGATTAGGGGCATATCAATTTTCAACACCTGAAGGTGAACCCTTGCAGGAGCCAACTAACAACTTGCATCTCAAAAAAAATTATGCCTAGTCTTAAAGGGTGTAAAATCTGAAAATACAAAAAAAATAAAAAAATGATCAAAATCCAAAAAAAAAATCAGAAAAAAGGATTAAAAAAGTAAAGAATAAAATCATCCTCTAGTGAAAACCATTTTGGTGGCACTTTGGGAAAGTACCTTGGTGAAAACCTGGCAAACAAGCTCCTTGCATAAATAAAGCACCTCCATCTATTATTTGGCTCTTTATCCTATCATTCTTTGCCTCACCCTCCATCCATCACCTCATTCATCCTATTTATTCTATCACCCACCCTAATCCTTATCATAGCTTAATGTTGTGAAGTATTGTATCCCCTTTAGTACTAATTGGCATATTCCTAAGGTTAGTTTGTCTTGCATATATCAAGGTAGTCTATTACGTCATCATAGGGACAATTCGTTATGGATCATATCAGTTTATTCTATATCTTAAGATCATTGGAAATCTTATCAAAATCCCAAAAACATTCCTAAAATGTTCTTCAAAAAATCCAAAAACATTTATAAAATCCTGTATAGCTAAAATCCAAAAACATTTACAAAATTATAAAGTTAAAATCCAAAACACATCAAAAACCCTAAAAAGTTTAAAACATTGAAAATCCAAAAGTGGTACCTTTTTGAACTATGTCATCTCTAAGCTTGAACATAGGCAAGGCCATCATTGATGTGCCCCTAAGACACCCTAGGTCAAGATTTTGTCATAATAAACTGACATTCCATCAACTTTTCATATCTCATCTTTCAATAAGTCGGGTTAGTCAAACTACGTGGTCTTTGTGTGTATAACATAGGCAAGGCTAATCTTTGATTAGTACCCGAGGCCCCTAGGATAGGTATTTTGGGTTAGGTCTTTGGTCGAACTTCAAAAAAACTGTAAACATTCAAATATTCCAAATCTCCCAAAACATTCAAATATCAGAAAATCCTTAAAACATTTAGATAATAGGAAATCCCAAAACATTCAAAAATTGAAAACACAAAAATATTAGAAAATCTCAAAAAACCCTAAACAAACTCAAATATTTTTGAAAACTCTAAAAAGCCTCAAATAAGCAAAAACCAAAACATCCACATAAACTTTCAAAAATACCAAAAACAGCCTCAAAATATTTTGAAAATGCCAAAAACATTGAAATATTCCAAAAAATCCAAAGTCGTCCATCCCATTTCGCTTTCATCTGCAATAAACCCTTTCACCCATAATAAATCATCCCCTTCAACCTTTTGTAAATCAAATAGAAGGTAGGTGTTGCAAGTCATAAAGTGAGAATTAAAATTTAAAGTCTAAATCATAGGTAAATGCATCAGTGAATTTTGTATCAGTGGCTTATCATAAAGCTCATCATCATCCTAACATCAAACAACCCTCTAATCAAAATGTCCTAGTATGTATCCTTCCTGCGATGGAAATCAACATCAAAAATCACCTTAGCTAAATTAAACTAGCAAAAGTTATAAATAACATTGACTCTTTTTCTTTGATCTTTTCTTCTGATTTATCTTATTGACCCATTCCAAGGACCTCTCGATAATGTCTATCAAAAATATTTAGAGAGAAAGGAATGGGGCATCGATCATTATCTTCTATTTGTTGTGCTTGTGGGTACTCTTGTAAAATAATCTTGGTGCATACTTTCTTAGTTGTGTGTAGGAAGGTTTTTCGGAGTATGTTGTTGACTATTGTGCACGCTTTGGTCCAATATATTCTAAGCTTCTAACTAATATTCCAATGAGGTTTTTGTATGTCAAGATGTGAACAAGAACTATCCAATCTGTTTGCAGAGTCAAATTCCATTACACTAGATACAACTCCATCCTAGTTATCAGTACATTGATGCATTGATGCATTGTATCTATGCATTATATCAAGCAATAAGGAACAACGAAAAAATCCCAATCCCAAGATTTGACCAAATCATCATCATGCATCTCTCATCACCATCTCTAATAAAGTCTCGGTGGATCATAGACTTGTTGGATCTTTTGAAGCAATCATCAAAATCAATGGTCATTCATCTTTTTTCTTCTATCTTCTCTTTGCACTTACCTGGTATCACGAAAGTCAAAAAAAACATCATCAATGCATCCATCCTGCATCCACAAATCATCAGCATGCATACATCTCATAAACATAGCATATCATAAAGCATACATCCTGTATCATCATTTAAGTTGTGGAAAATAATATAGATTTGTTATTCTAAGCATCTTAAACCGTTGCATCACATACATCACATTATCATATCATAAACATAAACATCTGCATTATCCATCCATATGCATACATCATCATCTTATCATAAGACTGCATAGAAAATACACAAAATCAAAATGCATCCATAACATTTGAATATCATAGCATTCATCCCATAACATATCATGAAAAGATATTGAAAAAGAGTTAACATTTCATCCATCCATAGCATTACATCGCATATCATCACATATAATCGTATAAGCATAAATAAAGTGCATCCATACATGATAAAATATAAGCATGAAATAAGATGAACACATCATATCAAATCCATATCCGTATCATATATATAATCAAAAAATGAATGTCATGGTACAATATATGAGTTAGTGTATGTATATTGAACATGAATACAATATCCATGAGGCTATAAAAAACTATCCCATGAATGTATATCTATGTAAAGAATCGAGCAACAAGTCAAAAAGTGTCTATACAATCAGGCTAGCCCTGATGGTTGCTCCCCTCTCTAGCTGCTCCTTAGCCCTGGGTCGTGCATCACTCCTCTATGAGTATTCAAGCTATCTAAGTGCATGTGGAACTTCTCTATGATAATTCATCCTGTAATAGGTTGCCTTAGTCATAGCCTCTCTGTATAGCCTAGAAAATACAGTCCTTCCCTATGTAGTTGTTCTCATCGCCTCCAACTGCTAGCGGTGGCCGATCTCCTGATCTCTCTTGGTAGCCATGACCTGTACCTACTACCTCTCATGATCTCTCTCCATAGTAATGGCCAAAACTTGTTGTCGTGTTTGATCCCTCTAAACATTAATAGCCAAAATTTGTTGGCAGGCCTGATCCCGTTTACCTGTAATGACCCAAACCTATAGTTGCAACTATTGAATCTACAAATCCCAAGGATCCGATGGTGGTAGATGTACTAGTTGTTGCTACCTAAGATACTACTATATAGGAGGTTGATGTGAAGGTTTTTGATCCACTAGTGGTGCCCTCAAAATCTGCCCATCCTGACCGTCCTAGCCATCTTGTCCCCTACCCCTGCCTCTGCCTCTGCCTCTACCCACTCCCCTCCCTCTAGGTCTCCCTCGTGGAGGAGAACCTACTAGATCTGTCAACCATCAAGGGGGTGTAAACCATGCATCATATGCAGGCATTATCCAAGCATTTGCATGTCCCTAGTCATATGCCCAAGGCTGAGCAACCAAATGCCGAAAGCCCTCGACCACCTCAGGAGTTGGGATCGTAGGTCCCCACATGGGTACCTCTTGAGCTGATATAGCAAAGGTAGCCATGTATGCATCATCTGGCCTATCTTGTTGCTCACCAAATTATCATGCCTCCATGTCTAGAAGATACCTTTGTATAATCGTATCCTCCTGATCTTGCATATACTAGGTATGTCTGGTGAAGAACGGTTGTTGCGCATCATCATACCATGTTGGCATCTGAAGCCACGGTCGTTATCTAAATATTGTCATATCATCAAGTACCTACCATTAGTATGTAATTCCAAGCTTCCCAATGTTATGTAAGGTAATGGAACCTCTATACCTCCAAACCACAAGGTCATCTGGCTCTACATCGACCATCTAAACAATCATACAAAGCATAGCAATGTGCTCCCAAGCCCAAATGTGTAGTAAGGTAACTCTTGTCCCAATCACTCTACCATCGCAATAGATAAATTTATGCATATCATGATACAATGAGGCCAACATCACTAGCCCCCATTCAAACTATGTCCTCCTATAGAGCATCTAATGCCATGTTAAGCCCCATCCTAGGTGGAATTTTCTGCTCTATCAATTTGGAGTGACCAAACCAGAAATGATGGTTGAAATTATCAATCTAAAGGTGGGCACTCGACCTCTATACATCATAAGGTTGATTTGTGAAGTGAGTAGAATTATTTCCTCGATCTCCATCACCTCGTGACATGCATCATAACCAGTGTTGACATCATATATCACACAATTTCCATGTATCGGCAAATGCAGTATCCACCATACATCCTCTAATGTCACTGTTGCCTTGCTTGTCGAAAGGTGGAATGAAAAATTTTCACTGTTTTATTGCTCGCACATCACAGTCATCCCCTAGGTGCTCCTGGCGCAACTCGGATAAATCACCAAGTCTCAACACAACTGTGGGTCGGTGCTTGCAAGACATCAAGGGTGGAATGACCTCTTGCACCCACAAAGTGCACGACATCAAAATTAAAAAAAAAATCGACTCAGTTTGGAATTTTCAACTCCAAAATGATGATAGTGTCACTTTTTACAATAGAGTCGCTATATTTCAAATTCCAAATTGTGATGCCCAAAGGCATTCAAATTATAAATTATAAATCACGTCACCAGAAACATATGCGTCATGATTTAAACTTTGGAAACCCTAACCCTAATTTTCAAATCAAGAAGTGTGTCGTTATAAACATATGTGTCACAATTTAAAATTGGAAACCCTAATTCTAAATTGTGAACTGTGTCGCTATATACATATGCATCACTAAAATTCAATTTAGCATCACCGATTCTCAAATGGGCGTCACCATATAGTGATGCCGCCAAAGTTTAAATTTCAAAGTGCAATAAATGCATCAAAAAGTCAAATTTCAAATCAAGTTTCAAATCACATACCAGTGGTTCTGCACCTAGAATCCTCTGGTGCTCTCGAACTCGATTGAAAATGTGTCGTGGGAGCTCTCATCGTGCCATTTCGTCAGAGGGTCAAAGCTTAGAAAGCAAGAATTCTCTAAGGTGCGAATGCATAAATGAATTGAAAGTGACCCTTCTTGGCTTATTTATACATCAAAATTATGGTTTTTTGCCCTAATTTGACCTTCAAAGCTAGGGTTTATCATCATCTTGACCAATTTTTCCAATCTAAATCTTATTTTGCATCATTTTTTACATTTTTGGTATGAGTCTTGCATCTTGGAATCTCTATGGACCCCTATGGCAACTTTTCCCCTTTGTCGAGAAATCAACCCAAAATTCAAAAAAATTGCTCAATTTCTCGAGGGGGTAGGGAATCAACTTAATCCTTCGACAATGGGGCATCAAAAATAAGAAAAAAAATAATTTTTGATTTAAGCAGCTATTTAAATAATCTGAAGAGCAGCAAGTACCTCACTTCAAAGAGGGGCAAAATTTAGACACTAAAAAAATATCCTGAATGATATCATGCACTCGAATCAAATATACTAACATCATTTCCTCTTGAAACCCATCATCTTTTCACTTAATTTATTAAATTATCTTAGCTATTTAATTAATTGCATCATTTGTATCTATTAACCAAATCGAGTTAATTCACCCCCTTTCACGCTAACATTTTATCTCATTAAATAAAATAAATTAAAGTATTTAATTTAATTCCCTAAATCTTCCCATTTAATTAGATAACCCTAAGTTATTTAATTAAATTTCATTTCACCTTTTTCCCATTCATTAAATCATTTAATTTAATATCACTTTATTCTTCTAATTCCCCTAATTACATGATTGAACTTTGTTTAATTAGCAATTATCTAATTAATCCAATTCCTCCCACTTGCAAGGGAATATTCCCTCCCCTTTTGCACAATTAAACTTTGTTTTAATTAGAAAATATCATTTTTCCTCACCCATGAATATTCCAAAGAATATTATTTCTCCTCCAATCATTTAAGAAAGGGAATATTCTCACTTAGCTTCAAGTGCAAGTTACCTTGTAACTTCTTGAGATAGTTAATTTTTTGACCTCTTGTAAAGGTCAATAGTGTTCTTGTTTGAAAGGAATGAGAACCCTTTATTAAATCTCATCTTACATTCTCACCCGTTGATGAGAATCCATGATCCATGCCTCTAATTTCCTCCATCCTTGACCATTGATTAGCTTTTTCAATCTCAACCACCCATTTCTCATTTGTTTTTCTATAAATAAAGCACTATTTGGAGACAAATCTATCCATCTCTCAACATCAAAATTATTTTATTGAAATCACTTACACTTACACTCATACTTTTCATAAATTTAACATATTTTATTTTAAATTAGTTGCATAATAGCTTAGCTTCCATTAATTGCTTACATAATGCATCCATTTAGCTAAATAGAGAACTAGGGTTTGAATCTTTTTAGTTTAAATCTCATTTAGATTAGCTTAGCAATTGCATATCTCCATATTTTAGCATTAAATCATGGTAGATTAACTCTTGCATCATACTCATTTTAGCATAAATCATGTTTTCATCCACTTATCATAATAGTTCATCGATTCTCTTCAATAGAATCGATTGAAACAAGCTCACTGATCACAATACTGGGAAAGGGTCATTGTTCCACATCAACACGACACAAATTCCAAAACGGGATAAGTTTCAGATGGATTAGAGTAGACATTTTAACTCTTTCATAGTTTATAATGTTTATTTTCAATAAATATTTAGTTTAACTTTCATTTGAATGATCTTGTTTAAGGTTGAGTATTAGTGGCTTCGTTATGCTTCGATTCTGCATGGATCAAACGTAATCGGCCCATACTAATATCCTCGGTCAAAACTAATCATATCCCCAATGATCTTAATTAATATTACAGTAATTAATTTGTTTAGTGAAGACAATCTCCATACTTATCCATATTGATTTTTTCCATAGTTAAATTAATAATTATGAATAATCTAATACTCATCAATTTTGCTCCACCAAAATCTCTCTAATTTATTTAATAGTTTTTATTATTTTTTATATTTTCTAAATAACTAAATCTATAAACTGATGTATTCTCAACCAATTGATAACTTGGTGATTTATTTTATTAATTAATTATTAATTTCAAAAGTTTCATAAAATCCAACAATGTTTGACGATTAAATGAATACCACTTCCCTCAAATTAACTATCCTATGTAATAGATTAACCAAACAAGCAATGATTTACCATATTTTTATATCTTCTTTAATAAATCAATAATTTAATCATTCATATGGTCAAATACCATCATCATATAAAATTTCAATTAATGCCTAATAAGGGCCATTACACATAAGGGAATGAAACATAGCACCATATGCATCTAACATATTGAAATATCCTCATTGTAGACACCTACAATATTCCCTAGGTCTATTCATCATCACTAAACCCATCACCTAATCCGTAATCAACCAATTTCACACCTAGGCCTACACCCATCACCTAGTTCTAATTAACCTAAGACATATCCCTTTCACGTCAAATTATCACACTTAAATTAAAAAATCATATTATTTAATTTATCACATTTTCCATCTTCTCACAAATAAATAAACAAATAAATTCCTATTTCCACCTATTATCCACCTAACACATGTGGCTAATATAAATAAATAATAATATTATTTAATTAATCCTATATTCCTTCACCACTTTCCAAGAGTAATGGACACCTATGAACACTTTTTCTTATGGTCTCAGTATTCTATCAACACATTCCAAGAATATTGGGCACTTGAGAACACTTGTCCCTATGTTCTCATTATTCTCTCAACACATCACAAAGTTACAGCCTTCTTAGATGCACATGTCCCTAATTTCCCTCATGCTCACTACTTACTAAATTTGGTAAGCTAATAATATCCATTCACATTCTAACTACTTTCATTTGCACCCTTCATCCTCTCTTAGATACTAGAGATTTCCTCTCAACCATTCTCCACCCTTGACCTCAAAATTAAATCTTGACCATCAATTTCTCATTCCAAAAATCTATAAATTCACGCATTCTCTCATCTGTTTCAATCTATTATCACTAATGCTAAGTACATGTCAAATTGGTCATCTTCAAGAAAAAAGATCATCCACATTTCAATCCATCAAGGAGTAAGTTAAACCACAATGGAGTCACGGGTAACATTTTATGTTGATTTTGATGTTATACTTTGTAGAATTTCTCCTTTGTGTGTTGTGTGCTCTATCTAGAGGTTTTGTGTGTTTTAAATAGAGAGTTTAATACTAGTTTTCCTTCATTTAAATTTTAAAATCTAAGCATCACATTTTAGAGACTTTGCTAGAGAACCCGACATGAATCTTTACATATAATGCTTGTCCTTGTGAGTTTTGGTGAGTTTGATCTTGTAGGTGAAGGCCTTTCAATGGGTCTTGGAGGTCAATTTTTTAAGGAGCTCTAAATTAAAAAATGACCTCAAGAGGGCCAAGAAATGAATTTTGATATATAGTTCAATATATTTTTTCTCATCGTCAAAATTTTGAATAACAATTGAGCTCTTAAAGACCATCATCTAGAAAATCCGCACGGCTAGTTTTTTAACGCATTTTCAAATATTTGTTTACAAGTTGTATTAAGTATATACAATAAATATTAGCTTAAGGTTTCATAGTTCGAGACTATTTTTGGAAGGTATACATAGACCATAGAGGTATTCTTGTCATCCTCATGTATATATTTATAGATCTAGGGTTTTATCATAAGCATATATTCATAGATTATCATTTTCAAAAGTATATACACATATTTCCTTCATTACAAATATATACTCATAGCTAAGGTTTAACTTACATATATGCAGTGTATATTTTCATTTTCATGTGTATATTTGTTAGTTTTCACTGTTCCTCTTATGTATATTTATTGCATGCTAGGATTTCATTTGTAGGTATATTTTCCTATGTATATATTATGAGTATACACCCATGGTGTATACACAGGCTTGTGGGTATATAATATGTTTTTCTTTCTTTAAAAATAAATAAAAATAAACAAAAATAAAAAAAGCCACCTTTTAAAAGTATATTCGATCGCACCTTTATTCCATAAATGCTTGATTGGTATCAAAATCCACTGGCCTGTGTATTTTGAATTTAAATTAACCTTGATTTTTTATTTATTTTTATCAATCTTTAATTTTATCTTTTTAATTTTTTTTAATTTTTTTTGTTGGCCTTTAGCCCATAGTCATATGGGAGACCAAGGGCTCCACTAAGAAGGAACCCAAAACCTTATTTTTGGCCCCTGGTCACCTAGGTGACCAAGTGCCTAGCACTTGGGAGCTGATCCAATGCTCTCTTCCTCCTTTGCATGCCTAAAATAGGTAGTTTTATGAAAAATGGGCATAGCTTTTGCCTCACAAATTGGATTTTTAAATATTTATAGGCATTGGAAAGCTATTTTAGAGGTAAACATGGTGGTGAAGGAATTTTGTAAAAAATTTGCTCTAGATTTTAGGTATAAGCCTTTAAATTCAACTTTTCTCTTACAACTTTAATTGGCCATATCTTTTACACTTTTTTGTTTTTCAATGATTTTTAAAAAAAATTATAAGAAAAAGCCAAAGAATTTTTTTTTCCTATTCATTTTTTAGTAGGATTAAATATTTTCTTATTTTTAACTAATTTTTTGTGTACGTCATTTCATCTTTCCAAGCCTCAATCATTGAAGACTTTGATTATAGACATTTTTTTTCTATTCTATGTCTATTTTTTGTTTTCACATTGAAATTGGGATAAAATTCACTTCACATTTTGATTTGGGATAACAATTTACTAGTTTCTTTTAAACCACAAGCACACTTACATATGATATCTCGCACCTTAGGGTGATCTTGAGGATCAAAAATAAATGTTGTCTTGATTCTCTTTTTAGGGGTGTTGCTTGGGAATTTCATCACCCCAAGGGATGACCTCAACCCCAATATTATAGTGGAGTATAAATAATAGGGGTGAATTGAAAGACATGCCTCTTGGAATTTATGATTTTTTCATTTGAGCTAAGCACTCAAGAACTTTATACCTTCAGGAAGTGAAGGAGAAGGTTGGGTTACCCTCTTCTCTTGACTTCTTGACTTTTTTCCACTTTCAAATTTATAGAATAGGCCACATTTATCCTTGATGTATTTGGAGGATACCACTAGATAATCCTTGTATAGCCTATTTTAAGACCTTTTGAGTGTTATTATGGTGCAAGGTACAAGATCATGCCTAAATCTACTCACCCCATACCTTCTTGACTGATGCAGGAGCATCCAAGGTGAAATGGTAATCTTGTATTACCAAAAATATTGTTATTTTAATTGGTTTATTTTCATAGAGGCTTAGAGGTTAGGAGAATAAATATTTTGATTTGCAACTTTATAATTTCCCTTGGGATGAAATTGTAATTGTAATTTTGGTGGGTATTATGCATTTATGAATATTTCTAAGGAAAATTTGGGAAAATACCTCTCTTGGGTGTACCATTCTTGTTGGGGACCACTTTGGGGTGCATGTGCTTGGATGTTCAACTGCATTCCTTACATGTAATTTTATTTTTGTGCCACAATATTTTCATTTTGTCGCATGACCATATTTGGAGCTATCGGGGCCATCGGGAGTCAAAGAAGGTGTCATAATTGACCAAGGAGATTGTCCAAAAGTTAGACGCCCATGTGAAGGTGGTGAATGCAATGAATTATTTTATATTTTATTTTCTTATCTCTCCTCAATTTTGGCATGGGATTTCTTGATGATTTTTGGGAGGTTGTTTTAGGAAACCAATGGTGGTTTCTTCTCACGCAATTTCTATATAATGATGCTTGCTCATTTGGTGAGGGGGGCTTTTGGAGAAGTTATAGTTACACACCCAAATGCTGTCAGAATGAAGCTAGAATTTTGAGTTGCATATTTTTGTATGTTTGAATTCCATGTTGTAAGGGAGCATGTGAGCTCCATGTTTATGTATTTCATTTTCAAAATTTGAAGTTAATACATGTTGCAGATTTCTCTTCCATTTTATGTGTTTCAAGTTAATTTGTTGCCTTCTTGCATAGAATTTTATGTGTGTTTGTAATTGGATTTGAGAGGGAGAGTCTTCATTTCCATCAGTGGTATCTGATCGGGTTATTCTGAGTCTTTAAATAGAACACCAAAGAGAGGTAGTTTGTAGGACTTGTGAGTTGTGGGTAAAGATTAAAATGCCTCCAATAGTTGCCAATTGTGGTAGAGGTAGAGGTAGAGGTAGAGGTAGAGATCCTCCAAGAGATGAATTTAGAGCTCTAAAAAGGAAATTTGATTTTTTGTTAGAAGATATTCGTAGAAGAGATGTGTGTAGAGAAGATGATAGTGAAAATGAATTTGAAGAGGAATAATAAGATCAAATGGATCTTGAAGAAATCATATTGTTGAGAGATATTGCAAAAATTGGAAAGAATCCTAAGATGGAGGTTTCAAAATTTAGTGGAATCTTGAATCCAGAAGAGTGCATAGATTGGATTAATGACATGGAGGAATTCTTTGAGTTTGAAGAGAATGAAGACCCTCATAGGGTGAGGTTTGCAAAAACTAAACTAAAAGGTCATGCTAGTATTTGATGGAAGGAAGTTCAGATTGAAAGAGGAAGAAGAGGGAAATATAAATTTTTGATGGGATAGAATGGTAGAAAAGATGAAAAGACCATTTATTCTAGTAGATTATGAGTTGGAGCTGCTCAAAAAGATGCAAAGTTTGAGGAAAGGAACAAGAACAATGAAAGAATATACAAAGGAGTTTCATAGGATCCTAATTAGAAAAGGACATGTTGAAGAAAATAAGGATAAGGTTGCAAGATATATTAATGGTTTGATACCAAGCATACAAGAGGAGATGACTTTGGTGAGAGTTTACACAATGAAAGATGCATATCAAATTGCCTTAAAAATTGAAGAAAGAATGAACAAAAGGTATGAAAGTAAGCAAAGAGGAAGAGGTCGTGATGAGGAGGTTGAAGGAAGAACATATGGAGCAGATAATAATCAAAAAAATCAAAAAAATGAAAACCAAGGAAGCAGAAAAAATCAGATATATGATGACTCATATGGTCCTAGAGATCAAAATCCAAGAGGTAGAGGAAGATCGGGTAGAGGTTTTGGAAGAGAAACCTTCAAAGGAACCTATTTTAAGTGTGGAGAAGAGGTTCATAGAGCATATTAATGTCCTCATGAAGATAAAATATCAAGAAGATCATAAAATCAAAATAGAGCAGCAAATGTGAATAAGGAAGATGCAGGATCATCACATTCTGAAGAAGCGGAAGATGGTGAAAATTTAATAGAAAGGAGAACCCTCTTGAATGAAGATGATAAATCCATTCAAATAAAAAAAAAATTAGAACAAGATGCAAGTGCTAGAACAAGGTATGTATTGTCATCATATATGGAGGAATTATAGACAATCTTATTTCTAAAAAGATGGTGAGAAAATTTCAGCTAGAGAGAAGAAGGCATCTACATCCATTTAGGATAGCATGGCTACAAGATGATAGGAAAGTTTTGATCAGTGAATTTTTTTTGGTAAATATTAATATAGGAGGTTATAGAGATGAAATTTTATGTGATATTATTCCTATGAATGTGTGTCATATTTTGTTAAGAAGGCCTTGGAAATTTGATAAGAAGGTGATGCACGATGGTTATGCCAACACATACATATTGATGAAGGATGGATTGAAATACAAATTGAATCCATTGAAAGAAGAAATTGGTAAAGTTTTCAGCAATGCAAGGTATTTTTTGGTTGATGAAATCATAACTTTAGATGGTATAACGCATGAACATGTTGGATTTGTTAACACTAACCATGATGAAGGTGAGAAAGGTGATTTGTTGACTTATATTGAAGCAAATATCTCAAGTGGAATGAAGGTAGCAACATAGGGTAAGGTAAAATCTTATTTTATTGTTTCCTTTGATGATAAAGAGAGTGAAGGAATAGATTTTTGTTGCAGCAGAAATTAATTTTGATAAAGTTGAATTGGAAGAGTGGAGAGTGAAGGTTAATGAAGATTTTTCTAAAGAATCTTTGCTTGACAAGAGTGGAGATGAAAATGTTTTGATTAGTGATCATGATTCTTTTCAAGTAATGTGGAAATTGAGTCTTTTGATAGTAGTAATAATGTTATTTTGAGTGAAGGAAACTATGTTGCAGCAGTGTCATGTCTTTCAGAAGGCATTGAAAAGTGGATTTCATGAAGGTGAAATAGTGGAAAGAGATGGAAAAGGTAGAATAGAAAATGAGGAAAATAAATATATTTGTTTTGGTGAAGTATGAGGTATAAGTTTAATTGTTAGTTTGATTTTGATTAAGTATACTGGTTGGAAAAAAAATTATGCTTTGAATTACATGACAGGTAGTAGAGTAAGGATGAAACATGGTAATGTTGTAAGTTTGCAAAAAATGGTGCACACAAATATTCCAATGGAAAAGGAAATGAGGTGGATCCAATATAGACACAGGGTCTACAAATTTTTTTGAGTGAAACTCATGAAACATTTCATTCTACCTGGGGTGTCTGATGTAGGAGCATCCAAGGTGAAATGGCAATCCTATTTCACCAAAAAAATTGTTATCTTAATTGGTTTATTTTCAATAGGAGCTTAGGGGCTAGGAGAATAAATATTTGGATTTGAAATTTTGTATTTCCCTTGGGATGAAATTGTAATTTTCATTATAATTTTGGTGTGAATTATGCATTTATGAATATTTTCTAAGGAAAAATTTGGAAAATACCCCTCTTGGGCATTTCATTCTTGTTAGGGACTACTTGGGGTGCATGTGCTTGCATGTTCAATTGAATTCCTTGCATGTAATTACATTTTTGTGCCACAACATTTGCATGTTGTTTTTGACCATATTTGGAGTCGTCGGGGCCACCGATAGTCAAAGAAGGTGTCATAATTGACCAATAAGATTGGCCAAAATTTAGGTGCCTATGTGAAGGTGGTGAATGTAATGAGTTATTTTATATTTTATTTTCTTATCTCTCCTCATGTTGGGCATGGGATTTCTTGATGGTTTTTGGGAGGTTGTTTTTGCAAACAAATGGTGGTTTCTTCTCACACAATTTCTATATAATGATGCTTGCTCATTTGGTGAGGGAGGATTTTGGAGAATTTGTGGTTGCATACCTAGATGTTTTCAAAATGAAGATAGAATGTTGAGTTGTAGATTTTTGTATGTGTGAAGCCCGTATTGTAAGGAAGCATGTGAGCTCCATTTTTATGTATTTCATTTTCAAATTTTGAATTTAACACATGTTGCAGATTTCTCTTCCATTTTATGTGTTTCAAGTTTATTTTCTACCCTCTTGCATAGAATTTTATGTGTGTTTGTAATCAGATTTGAGAGGGAGAGTCTCCCTTTCCATCACTGAGTAGAGGTAGAAGATATTTGATAAATGTGTAAAATAACTCCAAATAAAGGGGAAAGGTGAGCCCTTGTGCCATTGGACCCCTACCTATTGAATCTTGAATTAGAGGTGTCTCACACCAATCTTAAGGTATCAATAGATTAAATTCTATGGTGTGCCCACAAGTTAACACTCCTTTTTTAAAATAAATTTAGGCTTTTTATTGTTTCTTTTCTTTCATTTTTGTATATACCAAAGTGCTTGTTTATAAACCTTTATTACCAAGTTTGATTCAAGTCCAGTTTGAATTCCTTTTTCTTTTTTTAAAATACATTTTACATTGGTATCCTTGACACATAAATATTGAAGCCAAACCTAGGATACCCATAATTCAATGCAAAACCTATTTATCCTTGGTCCTCACCAAAACCATTTCCCATCATCAACCACATACCTTTTCCATTTCATATTGGTAAAACTTAACCATATCCTTAGTCCTTAATCCATTTTCCATACTTTGACTTATCTCATTTTCTAACCATTCACAACGCACCTTGAATACAAAGTATATATCCCTTTTCACTCTTTATCCCCTTGGTAATAACCCCAATCACCTTTGAGACACATCAGAGAGAAGAATAATACACCTGTGATCATCATATTATCATCATCATCTTTTATCCACATCACCCTTACAATTAACATCCATCATCAATCCAAATCAACCCTTGGTCATAGTTTCAAGCATCACTTTTAGATATCTTGATCAACATCATCACCTTAGTCCAACCTTTGGTACCTTTAATCATCCTAAGGACCCCTTGTTTAATCCTTCGAAACTCTACACCAATCCATAAAATTTCAAAATCAAATTCATAATCAAATCATCCTAATATCCAAGTGTGTAAACTTAAACTATAATCCAAGTTTAGTAATTCAAATCCATATAGTCCACCTAATCATCTATTCCCATCCTTGGGGTCATCCTAATCATCCAATTTATCCATCCATGTATTCCATCCAAGTCATCTATCAAGTCCACCTAGGGTCATCCTTTTGACATAGTCACCATAAGTCAAAGCAATCCAAAATCCAAATCATACTGAAATTGAAAATCCAAGGACTTGATTAAAATAATGGATTCTTATCCCACACAAGAAAAGCCTAAAATCATAATCAAATCAAGGTCAAAGATAATAATCAAGGTAAAATCCAACACCATGAGTTGTCTAAATGAAATCATTTTCCCAGATCATGTCAAGTATAATAACTATAATGGAATTATCCATCAACTTGAATATGATCCTTCTAATGATGAGGTTGATCTTATCTACTAACTTGAATATGATCTTTGTGATGATGAGGATGATATTATTAATCAACTTGAATATGACCCTTATGATGATTATAATAGCATTGACCAAGACACCATTTATGAAATCCTTATGGATCATCTTATCATTGATTCCATATACCCACCATCAACTCCCATATCCCTCAAAATTAGGACCTCCATAGCACTAGCTCCCTCACAAACCAACGTCACATGTCCATGAATATTCTTTATCCCACCTTTGGCAAGGGAAATACCTTCATAGAAAAATATCCCCCATCTCCTTAATCCATGTCATTTGAATTCTCTTTTCCCAACTCATTTAAATCTACTAGATCATTTGAATCTTCCAAATCATTTGCATCAATATCCTCCCAATCATTATCAACCAAGTCCTTTCATTCATCCAAATCTACTAAATATTTTTTCAAAGTACTACTCACATGGGATAAATAACAAAACAACAAATCCATGACCACAACACATATCCATAAGTCTCCCAACACTATTCATAGCCTAGATTAAATACCATCAAACACTACCATC
Source organism: Sequoiadendron giganteum (assembly GCA_007115665.2). NCBI lineage: Eukaryota > Viridiplantae > Streptophyta > Pinopsida > Cupressales > Cupressaceae > Sequoiadendron > Sequoiadendron giganteum. Next base: position 692,682,844 of record CM021100.1, on the reverse strand, counting down.
TCCATGAGTCCATCCACATGGGAAGATAAACATAAAAATTTAATGAAATCAATAAAATCTAAAAGGTCCAAAATCTATAAGCATCATAAGGTCCAAAGATATCCCACTAGTCTGAACATACTTCTAAATGTGACATTAGGAACACATATCAAAAGCTTAGTTGACATAGGCAATATAAAAGAAATGAAAAGTGCATCTATGTCAAGAGATCACTCTAAAGCATGTTAGAACTTTCTCCCAATCAAATCAATATCAAATTATTGATAAATTCCCCATAAATGATCCTAATAGCTATGTTAATCCAATATTTTCCCAAGATATAATAGATGATAATGAAATCCATGATAATGTGATCTTTGATCAAGATCCTATCGATGATCATGACACCCAAAATTTGATCTTTGATTATGATCCTACCTTTGATCCAGAAATTCAAGATGATCCTTTACTCCACCTTTATCTCATAAATGACCATGAAACCAAAGATGAGCCCATTCATACTCGTAAGACTTTCATTTCCAAGATGAGACACTTGCCTCCCTTGGACACATAAATATTAAATCAAATGATATGGATACTATCATGCATGATAATTCACAAGACAAGGTTTATCACACAAAGAATATCAATGATCAAGATACCATGATGGAAATCAAGGAAAAAACATAATCATCCTACAAGTTGGGTTCAACCTGTAGATACCAAAAATTGGTACAGGCCTGCAAGTACACATTCAACATAATTTTCTATTATCCATGGTCATGATTAAATAATGTTTATTATTTAATTACCTTTTTCATAACATATATTTCCTCTATTAATTAAATAAATCATATTTATTTAATTATGTTGCTAGCTAACTAATTCCTCCTTAATTAAATAATTTATTATTTAATTACCCCCTTTATCATATTTCAACTATAATTAAATATTTATTATTTAATTATTCATTTAATCCCTTTTCAATAGTCAATTAAATAAATTACATTATTTATTTAATTAAATCTTTCATTTTTGAATGTTGAATTAAATTAACATTTAATTCATATTTAAATTATTTATGTCACATTCTTCTATCAATCAGTTGACTAATTATTCACTCACCTTCTGACTTGAGATCTATTTTTAGTTCTCCAATTATCTCTGGATTTAACACCTGATTGTCTTTGCGAGAAGACTCTGTCACAACTAGTCAATTAACTAGTTCTAACTCATATGCATGATGTGTTTATTAATTAAATATCTTTATTTAAATAATTAACTCATGTTTGCGAATGCATTATTCTTCAAGTTCTAACTTTGTTTTTGACATTCAAAGTCTATTTCTTCTATTTTCGAAGACTCTTAACTGAAGATTAAGATCTTGAACTCTTGTTCTTCTTGTTTTCGAATAGTCTTAACACAAGATTAAGTTGTCATTCTAATTTAGTCTTTATCCTGCACTCACGTTCCAACTCATGTTCTATCTGAGATAGAACTCACATAGCATGACATTCATCAATCTCATTCGTCGATCTCTCTTTCAATCTGAGCCGATCGTTCGAAAACCCAAAATCTATAAAATGGCCTGTCATTATCATTATTCCTCCTCCCGAAATCAATACACTTTTGAGAAGAAACTTATCTTTGATATTTTTCTTAGACATTCAACACGGTTATGCTTGCATCAATACTGAAAATTTGAGGGCAAGAATACTGAAACATCAAAATGGAGAAGAGCAATCGAGATAATTTGAAGGAGTGGACGCATATTGAGTGAGATCTTTTCAATTATTTTTTTAGTTATTTCATGTTGATTTACTCGTTCTTTGTTTTTTTTTATTTAGATTATTTGTTAGATTAGAATTAATCATCTTAATCTGTGCAGCTTTTAACATTAATCTCTTCCACGAAAATCTATGATCTTACATTTGGTGAACCCGACATGAATCACAATTCAAATTCACAAAACATCTTTTTGTCTTTCCGTCTTTCCATTTTTTTTAATTTTATTTTGTAGGTTATCGTATGGCACACCGCATCTACTTTAAAAAAAATGACGAGTCTATATTCACGAGTTGCATCTGATATAAACCGTGATGCATCTGACATTACGCACCGCATCCGCGACATCAAAAACTACATCCGACTGTCAACATTTCACATCGCGCCCGACTATCAACATGAACCGCATCCGCCTATCAAATTTGAGCTGCATTTGTGGCTCCAAAAGTCGCATCTGTCTGGTAAATTTTTTTTTTTCATTTTCATTTATTAACTTTCGTACATCTGCGTTTTCTTTTTTTGTTTTTAGTTGTTATTTCATTCTTCGCTAAATGTTTGTTTGCAGTTGTGTTAAGAGGGAATAACCTAGTTTTTGCAGGATGGAGCATAGAAGAAAATAAAAACCAAACATATTTTTCTACAGGACGAAAGCTGAAGACAAAAAAAAAAAAGAACTACTGATCAGTTTGCATGTAGGACCTAATGCATTTGTTTTTATTTTATTTGCAAGATTTATGTTTGGTAGATAATTCATTATCATTTGGATTAAAAAGAATCAGTGTTTGCTTTGTCTAGTGCGAAAGCACATTTTGTCACCCTTTACGATTTGGTATATCAAAGTATCATCTCCCCTTGCATAGTCATGCAATACTGGGTGTAAGAGAAACGGTTACTGACTCTAGAACTTGGGCCTGTATTGGTGGAAAAAAGTACTCACCCCAAGATGACTCAAACCGGTAACACGCTTTAGCCAGTGACTTCCACCTGGTATATAAAAATGGATTTTTGGGAGAAACGCCAGAAATCATGCTCACTATTCCGACGAGAAGGGCAGAAATGGTCTCTCGCCGAGCTGAATGGTGCCCCACGAATGGAATGCCCTTACTAAATACCATGTTGTAGTTTTTCCAAAATCCTACCTATTTGCTAGCACAGTAGGGTTGGCCCTGTGAAGCCATCTTACATTCTTACGGTTCATGTGTGGAGATGAGATGTATGCCATGGAAGTTTCATGGGTACAGTAGCTTGGCTACCCCGTATAAGTGAGTGCCATGGAGGGGAGTCAGTGGGGTCAAGATACTAGTCATCCTCCATGAATATGTGTAGCTAGATTTATCCAAGTAAGAACTCAACAAGTATTATCCAAAAAGCCTAGGTTGTAATTGTTTTGGAGTTTTAACAGATCTATCACTACAAAACTAAAAACACATTGATTTTTGTGCTTGTTTTTGTTGTATTCATCAAAAAACTTGATCAACAAACAGAGTCAGTCAAAACAACTTTCGGAAAATCGCAACTGTCAAAAAGTGAATCACAACTATCATTTTAAACACCACATTTGTCTTAGCAAGTCACAATTGTTAGGGTAAATGCCGCATGTGTCTGTCAAAAAAGTCCACTTTTCACAGTCTGGATATTACGAGCCGCAACTGTCAAATTTTGAGTCACATGTGTATATGCAAACCGCATCTGTCAAACAAAAATCCTCATGTCTGTTTGTCATAAATTTAGGTTTATAGAGTCCATATTCTAAGTCACATATGATCTGGTGAGTCGCATCTATCATAATGAAAACAGCATCTGTCAGAAGGTCAAAATTCAAAACCAGTTTTAGTCAAATCACCGCATGCACATTGTAAACCGTATCTGTAAAAAATAGAACTGCATCTGATAGGTGAACCACATTTGACTGTCAACAAAAAACTTTGAAACCCGCAAACTAAGTCTGAAACATCACTGTCTTTTTCGCTTCTATTTCTAAAGATCAACCTTGGACAGAAACTGGAAAAAAATTGCTCAAAAACCTTGCATTATTAGGTGTCATATACATCCTAGTCATAGTCATCCTAAGTTGCATGCATTTAGATACTTTCTAGGAAATTGCATATAGTAGAATAGAACAACTTTCCGCGTCATTGGATAAGTTCATGTTCCAATTTGTCCTCATCATTGAACCTAGTCACTTTGGTCCTATTAGTGAATCTTTTCAACTCAACAGTCTAGTTTGGAAAATTCACCTTGTCAACTGTCTTTTATCCTACAATCAGGTTCCTTGGTCAAACACAAATTATTGCATGCATTTATTCCATAGGTGGTAGGTTATACCCATTTTAGAATCATTTACCATCATAGTCTACTTGATATTTTGCATATTGTCCATCCTACCATACGTCATCTTAGTATATGTCATTTTAGAAATCTTTAGCAACATCCTTATTTTCAGAAAATCCACCAAAAAAAAACATAGACATAGGTCATATCAATTTTTATACATAGTCTCCATTACCCCTTTTTGAGAAACTTTTCATGGTCAAGACAAGGTCTCAAAAGAAACATAAATCAATGTCATACCCTAACGAATTTGTCAATCCATTCGGAAATCAACCATCAGGAAGTGAGAGACCACACAAACCTTTGCTTGAAAAACATGTCACTAGAGACACACATGGATGAATTTATATAGAAGACATAGATGCCGCCGTACAAGATTTTGAGTTTTCATCCTTTATGGATGAGTGTTTGGCAAATGATCCCCAACAATATCTAGCAAAGTTGCTAGTAGAAGGTGCCACACTACCACCAGGATTTGATATTCATACTTTGAAAACACTGTCTACTCAACCAACACAAACTATGACGTCAAGTGTTTCTATTCCCCAAATCATTGTAGCAATACCAACTGGCATACCTACTCAAACATCGTCAATTGTAAGTACAATCCCTTTCAACGTAACACAAGGCTTACAATTTACTACAGGAGCAACTTCATCAAACCCCTTTGGCACCAACACTATTGGTAAGAGATCCAAAGTTGGCATGAGGATTCCTATACAAAATTAGAACATTCAGACAAGAAATATTCCTAATCCAAATCAGAACATTCAAACAAGAAATATTCCTAATCCAAATCAGAACATTCAGACAGGAAATATCCCCAATCCAAATCAAAACATTATAACGGGATATATTCCCTCGCCAAATCACAACCCATCATAGAACATGTCATTTCAGAACACCTACATTGATCCAAACAATGCAAACAACATGTCCTTGACACAAGTAGATGTTCTCCAAAACCAAATGCAAATGCTTCAACAACAGATGGACAATATGTCTATATCAGGCAAATGAAATATCTCAGCGCAAGATCTATGTCCATGTCCTTTCGACAAAGCGCTTTACATGACACCTTTCCCCCATGGATACATTATACCGAATTTACCTAAGTATAATGGGAGGAAGAATCCTTTAGAACACATTAGAGAACTCTCAACGACATACATGGACATATCATATGACCCCACATACTTGATGAGACTATTTTCGTGAACCCTTATTGGGATAGCACTAGAATGGTTCTCTAAATTACCATATGGCATATGATCTTGGGGTGAATTAGCTGAGAAGTTTGTCGAACACTTTTCCTTTAACATAGATAATGAAATAACCATAGCTACCTTGTGTCACACAACACAAGAATATGGTGAAACTTTCACCACTTTCTTCCAGAGATGGAGAAGTCTAGCTAGCAGATGTCCAGTTGAAATACCAGAAAAGCAAAAAGTCACGATATTCCTTGAAAACATCAATCCAAAACTGAGAAGTGACTTAAGGGTACATTGTTGTACTTCATTCCTAGACTTGGTACAAAAGGGCATCATCCTTGAAAAAGGCCTTATTGACAAAGGAGAAATTAAAGTACCAAGCCAAAACCTCGTCGTTCAAATTTAAAACGTTCCCAATGATAGGAATAAATTCTCGTCTAGAAACAAAACTGTTACAAATGACGAAATTGTTGATGCTAAAAACATACATATAGGACTAGTTATCACACTTACAGGTTACAACCCCAATCAAGACATGACGAATAGTCCAGATCAAACAGCCAATTATGTCCAAAATTCACAGCAACAATGACCACAAAGGAGATTTCTTATACGTGAATTTACCCCTTTAGGACAACCAATTGAGAAAAATTTCAAATAGTTGATTAAACATAATCTCATTAAACCTTTGGAACCAAGAGAGTATGATCCCGAACAATTTAAAATTTCATGGTGGGATGACAATGCTTATTGTGACTATCATCGAACAAAAGGACACAACCTACAACAATGTTGACAAATGAAGAATATTATACAAGACTTTGTTGAAAATGGAACCATAGAAGTCAATGGGCAAAAAAATACCAAGAACAGTGATCATAAGGTCTTCATAGACCCATTACATGACCACATGAAAGGAAAGGCCTACAGTTCAGGAACCAAGAATAATCCATCAGCCAATTATACCGATACCAAGTATGACTATGGTAAAGGAACGATTATTCACCTCCAAGTTGTAAATGAAAACGTCAATACCATCGTCATTAAGAAGCATCTGGAATGTGTTGTAAACACACGCAAAACTAAGATAACTATTCTAGGTCCTTCTTCTGAGCCACCTACGCAGACTTCCAAGTTTAAATACAACCTCCTTGATCAATTGAGTAAAACCCTTGCATAGATATCCATTTTGGAACTATTGAATTTATCACTTGAGCATCGAGCCATTCTTGACAAAGCTTTACAGAACACGACTGTTCCTACAAACTTAGATGTCAATTATTTCAAAGAAATGGTGGGATATTTAACCAACTCACATCATGCCACATTTTCCCAACAAGATTACTTAATCGAAAAGTCTGATCATAATGACCCATTACATCTTGAAGTCCTAGTCCATCAAACCAAAGTCAGATGAGTCTTGGTAGATGGAGGAGCAGGTTTGAACCTGTGTACCCTAAAATTGGTTAAGGCATTAGGATTCTTAGAAGAATGTGTAGACACCTCTAAGAGTATAGTCATCAAGGCCTACGATGATGAGGAAAGATCATCCAAATGAGTTGTCACACTTCCTATCAGAATTGGCCAAGCAGTCATGAACACCAGCTTCCAAGTCTTGGATCTCACCCTTTCGTATAACCTATTACTAGGTAGACCTTGGATACACGCAATAAAATTCATACCTTCCACATATCACCAATGTCTTAAATTCCTGTATAATGGCATCAAGATCATGATTGATGGTGATCCAGATCCTTTTCAACACTGTACAAGCCTAAAGGAAATTCCACAACCACATGTACCCGTTAATCAAGAAGCTTCATCGTCCACTTTATCCCTATACATTGATCCATCACATCTCACCAAGTCCATTTCATTCAAACCACCATCATCCACTCCTAAGGTTGAGATCCAAGACAAGGGTTGTGGAGAGTATCACTTGAAGGCCTCCTATTGTGTCAGTCAGTTAATTCCACCTAAGGCATATGGCTTACCCATGGCAGATAGAAGCCATTCATTATTCACATTTCATGTTCTCCCTACAATGACATCGACCAAATGGGGAGAGTTAAGTGAAGAGGTTGTGGAGCAAAGTGATATTACCTCCTGGTTGTATTAGGAGGACAATGAATACCCCTCGCTGTCTATTCAAATAGCTAAGGATCAATATGGAAAAGGCTTTAGGATAATGCAAAGCGAAGGCTATGATGGAAATAGTGGGTTAGGACTACATCAAAACGGAAGGACGAAACCAATCATTGTCTCACCATGATCGAAATACCTAGGGCTAGGGTTTCAACCGCTTAGAATTGGGTTTCCTAGTACTTCATCGCCAGTTCAAGAGGAAGTGAGTGCTTGTGCAGACATCAAGATATCTCATGAACCACTTCCCCCAATTTACGATGAATCCCTTGACTCAAGCTATTGTGAATGAGATTCCCTTTCCTCTACCAGTACCATGAACCTAGATAATCTATTTGGAGAATTGGACCTCATGATAAAATCCTTACCAAAGTCATCTAGTCCCCGTAATCAGAAGTCCTTGTCTAAAGAAGAATGGCTTAAGCACTATTAATGGGAAACCCTTGATAATGCATCTTGGGCACCTAACGAACCATCTTTTGACGACCTATCCATTGCAATATTCCCACATCAGAGCTTACCTACCCCTATGAGAAGGAACAAGAAGGAGTTAGTCCAAAAATTTTGTGACCATGTCAACCATTCTATACTCACCTTGTTAGCTTCCACTTTTGATAACTTCGATGATGACATGCCCCTCATATATCTCAAACTTATCAACTGGGATCAACAAGGTACACTCATCTTAGATACATTCGAGAATGACGAAGCATTAGCTGAGTTCATGGGACTTCGAGAAGGCATACCTAGAGGGGATCACAAAGCTGGTTTTACCATAGACTTGGATGACAAGGCATATTTTGGGGAGTCTATTTACACCTCTAGTCACAAAAATGAGAATAAAAAGAAAAAAGACAATGAAAAGAAAAGAAAAATGATGATTCCCTAGGTGAAAATCGAAAGGCACCTTTGGATGAAGAAACAGTCAAAATAAAGGACATATATGAGGGTGAAAACCTCTGTGAGGCACCCAAGGATAGAGGTTTAAATATTATCCCTGTTGAATAGGAAAGGTCACCGATGCTAGTAGAAGAGTCTGTTCAAGTCAACATAGGTACATAAGAGAATCCTCAGATGGTATATTTTGCAACTTCTTTAACAGAGATAGAAAAACAAGAGTTTCAGGACTTCTTCACAAAGAGACAGATAAACTTTGCATGGTCGTATGCTGACATGCCTGGGTTGGATCCAAACCTAATATTGCACCATATATCACTCCAGCCAGGTATTAAGCTAGTCAAACAGAAGTTAAGGAAAATGCATCCACAGATTTCCCTACGAGTCAAAGCAGAACTTAAGAAACTCTTGGATGTAGGATTTGCAAGGACCATAGACTATGCAGACTGGATTTCAAATCTTGTGTCAGTGACTAAACCAATTGGGGGCATCTGCATTTGCACAGACTTTAGAGACATCAACAAGGAATGTCCTAAGGATGACTTCCCTTTGCCAAACATAGACATGATAGTAGATCTTACAGTAGGATACGAGATGCTATCCCTCATGGATGGTTTCTCTGGGTATAACCAAATCAAAATTGCAGCTGAAGACCAACACAAGACAACTTTCACGTGTCCATGGGGCACATACTGTTGGAATGTTATGCCTTTTGGCCTTAGGAACACAGGAGCTACCTATTAATGGGCAATGACTACTATTTTCCATGAATTTATACATACTCTCATGGAAGATTATGTAGATGACATTATAGCTAAATCAAAAATAAGGGCAGATCATTTGAAGGTTCTAGAAAAGATATTCCAGAAGCTAGAGAATTACAACGTCAGACTAAATCAGAAGAAATGTGTCTTTGGAGTGAAATCAGGGAAACTTCTAGGGTATATCATTTCTAGAAGAGCCATTGAAGTAGATCTAGAGAAGGTAAGAGCTATTATAGAAATGCCTCCTCCAGTCAGCATTGGTCAACTAAGAACACTACAGGGAAAATTACAGTCTATTAGGTGTTTCATAGTACAACTGGCAGACAAACTACACCCATTTCAACATCTACTCAAGAAAGGAGTACCATTTGTGTGGACACCTAAATGTCAAGAAGCTTTCCAAAAAATTAAGGATTATTTTCCCACTCCACCTGTCTTAATGCCACCTACTGATGGAAAACCATTGATACTATACATTTCAGCAACTCAGTCAGCATTAGGAGCTCTTCTTGCACAAAACGATGATCAAGGTCATGAAAGAGCAGTCTACTACATCAGTTGTACCTTGGTAGGATATGAATTGAATTACAACAACATAGAATGTGCCTGTCTTGCGGTAGTCTTTGCTACTCATAAAATTTGGCACTATATGCTAAATCGTAAAACAATGTTGGTAGCAAAGATTGATCCCCTCAAATATCTCCTAAGTAAAGCAGCATTGATAGGCCGATTGGCTAAATGGGTTATGATACTTAGTGAGTATGAAATCCAATATGTGGAGAGGAAGGCTATAAAAGGACAAGTGATTGCAGATCAATTAGCAGATGCACCTATGAGGGTAGACCATCCTTTAGTGGTAGATTTTCCTGATGAATTTCTCTTCAACATTGACATTAGAACTGAATGGAAATTATACTTTGATGGATCACATACAAATCATGGTTCAGGAGCAAGTATCCTATTCCTAAATCGTTCAGGATTTCTTTCCCTTACACCAACAACATAGCAAAGTATGAAGCCTTAGTGATAGGACTAAGAATGGTAGCACAGTGGAAGATTAAGAGCCTACATGTTTTTGGCAATTCTCAGCTAATAATCCGGCAAGTAAATGATGATTATGAGACTAAGGATGAGAAAATTTCCCCTACAAGCACATGGCCAATAGTTTCAAACATTACTTTTCAACAGATACCACGTATTCAAAATAGGGTTGCATATGCTATAGCAACTGTGGGTTCCTTATTGGATATTCCAAGTAACGTGCCTAAGTTTGAGTTTTTGGTTGAACAGCTATTGGTCCCTGCCTATGATGTCCCCGATACTACGATGGTGTGTATGATTGTTGGTTCTACTTCCCCTTCATACAAAGATGTATTCGACTATCTAAATGACCAAACCTTATCTCTAGACTTGTTCAGTAACCAACATAGAACTTTTATCCGTAAGTCAGCTAAATACACCATCATCGGAGATACCCTGTATAGACGTACCTTAGATAACGCCCTAATGAGCTGTATCGATGTTGAAGAAGCACAAACAACTTTGTGAGTGGTACACAAGGGTATATGCGGATCCCATTCGAGTGATCCTACTTTAGCCCATAAGATAATGAGATGTTTATTATTGGCCTATAATGGAGAAAGACTCATATATCTTTGTAAAGAAATGTAGACAGTGTCACATACATGGAGATTTGATAAGAGAACCAGCACAGGAGCTTCGTCTAATTACTTCACCATGGCCCTTTTCTCAATGGGGACTTGACCTCATAGGTAAGATACACCCTCCATCATCCAATGGCCATAAATTCATCATAACTGCCACCAAGTATTTCACCAAATGGATTGAAGCTATTCCCATGACCTACATCACCGGCACACAAATATCCAAGTTTATCCTAAACTATATCATTTGTCGGTATGGTGTACCCCAATCCATTATCATAGACAATGATCGCCCATTCAAAAACCAAGAAGTACGCCATTTATGTGAAGAGTTCCATATCAAACATCATTTTTCCACCTCGTATTACCCACAAGGTAATGGCCAAGCCGAGGCATCTAATAAAACCATTGTTAGAATCCCGAAAAAGACTGTCAATGATGTTGGTTGTGACTGGCACCTACAGCTTAATCCTTCCTTATGGGCTTACCGCACAAGCATCCATACTCCCACTAGCGCCACTCCATACTCCCTAGTATTCGGATCCGAAGCTATATTACCTATTGAGGTTGAAATACCTTCCCTAAGGGTATCCTTGAAGGGTCACATTGACGATGAAGAATGTCATGTCTCCAGATTACAAGAGCTAGAATTACTAGATGAAAGAAGATAGAAAGCACTAGACCATTTGCAAGCATATCAGAATCGTCTTCGTCGTAGCTATAATAGGAAAGTTCTAAATAGACACTTTGACATTGGTGACTTGGTTTTAATGGAGAATCCCAAGAATCAAGTTGAACGAGAAAAGCCAGGTAAGTTTGAACCTAATTGGTTGGGGCCCTATATAGTCATAGAAGCTTTTGGATCAGGAGCGTACCAACTCTCTACTCTTGAAGGAGAGCCACTTTTTTCACCTATCAATAGCCTTCACCTAAAGAGGTTTTATGCATAGCTTCTGAGAATCTGTGTCTTAATCTAGAAAATACAAAAAAATGGAAAAACAAAAAAATGGTTACCTTGATGAAAACTTGGCAAACAAGCATCTTTGTAACACCAAAAAAATTGAGAAAATCAAAATAGTAAAGAGAAATAATTCGTTCAATAGTGAAAACCGATTCGATGGCACTATGGATAAGTACCATGGTGAAAACCTGGCAAACAGGCACCATGTGTAGTCAAACTCAATCTTCCATCTACCATCATTCCAATCAGACTTTTTCATCATCCATCATAATAAATGGTTGTCTTATCCATTGCTTGGAATGATTGACATCAAAGTCCATTCTATCACATTCCCACTCCATCTCGCAAGTCTTATTCCCAAATGGGGGAAAATCCTTGTTTTGTGCCATGAAGACCTTGTACATAAGATTACACCATCGAAAATTTCCTAAAAATCCCAAAAACATTAGAAAACTTCAAAAATCCAAAAAAATCAAAACATGTCAGAAAATACCAAAAACAGAGTCAAGTCAGTCATGTTAAGTCAGTCATAGACATAGTCAAACTATGTTGCCTCTGCGACTGGGATGTAGGCAAGGCCATCAATCGATGTGCCCCCAAGGCATTAGGTCTATCTATCTATGTTTTTCATGTATCACACATCAAAATCATGACTCTTTGTACATTCAAAGTCATTGGTCATGTCGAACTATGAGGTCTTTGCGTGTACAATGTAAGCAAGGCTAATCAACCGATGAGCCCCCGAGACCACACTAGGTCAGTCCAATAGGGTTTATCATTCATTCACTATCACACACATTTCATATCATCATCTTTAGTACATATCTTCAATCAGTTATGTCAATTAAAGTTGGGTCGAACTACGAGGTCTCTGCATGTACAACGTAGGCAAGGCTAATCAATTGATGAGCCCCCGAGGCCGCATTAGGTCAGTCCTTTAGGGTATCATCTCATGTCATACACTATCTACACACACTTTTGATCAATCAAGGAATCAAAACAAGTCATGCATCAACAAGGCAAAACATCTCAAAGTCATCAAGTCAATATCAAACACTTTGTCAGAATGGTCAACTTATGTCTTAAGCAAGATATGTCTTTCCTGTCAATAGACGCTGTCAAATTGTCATAGCCTCATGTTGTTTTTCACATCAACATCATCAGGCTCCAACATCTTATATGGAAAGTGCCTTTTCTAAAACCAGGCTTTGTCATGCCTTATACAGAAGGTCACCAAGTCAAAACCAGACTCAACATCTTATGCGGTATGTGTCATCCCTCATATTATGCTATGTCAAACATCAAACAATCAAACAATCCTACAAGTTCAAGTTTTGGTGAATACTTTTATTTGGTTTTATGAATTTTTATCTTATTTTGTCTTATCTTTTTATCAATTTGTGAATTAGTCCGGTTACTAGTTTTCTCAAAGATGTCCCTTGAAGGATTTAGAGAAGCAAGGATGTCTCAGGACTCTTTTTCTTTGACTGTTGTTTGTCAACTGTCTTTTTAACTTTGGTTTTTGATTCATGTTACTAGTTTCCTCAAGGATGTCCTATCAAGGATTTAGAGGAGCAATGACATCTCATTACCCGTCTTTTATTTGTTTTTTGTATGTGGTTTGTCAAGACAAAACGATTGGGGTAACTTTGTCCTTAGTATGAGTTAAGATATTCCTTGTCTACGACTGTCTATTTTTCACAGATGGATAACTTTGTACACTATGGTTTATCTCATATCATAATGTGTACAATCCATTTGTGTCATGTCCTGCCCAATGATGATAAAAAAGAAGAAGCAAGTTTAGCATATATGGCAAAATATCAAAGATCATATGTTTTTCTCAATTAACCACCTTAATTGTTTCTTACTAACATTCTGAAATCATCCATGCTAACATTTCTCTTTTTTGACATAATGATAGAGTCCTATGACACAAAAAAAACATTAGATCATCTGCATATGCATACATATTATAAGCATTTCATATAGTTACATTTCATTTTACACATATAGGAACATTGACATCTTCATTGCATATCTACGAAATCATGGCATAATAGAATTTCATCATCATAAGATACATAATGTAAACATTGCATGTACATATCACCATCACATATAAATAAACATCATATAGAACATTATATAACATCATATAGAATCACCATAAACATCATACACTGCATAAACTCATCACATGTAGAAACATTCATTCATAACACATGTACATACAACATCTAGGAAACATAATCATATAGAAATAATGCATCATCCATAAAATAGAACTGCATATCATATAGAAGCCACCAAAAATCATATATATATCACTCAAAATAATGTGTCACAGTACAATGTCCGAGTGTATCCATAAATAAAATGAGCTCGCAGGCTCTTTGATCAAAATATAATGTCTACATAAATAACAAGTGTCAACGTGTCCCACTGTCACTATTGTCACATGGTGAAGGTGGTGGAAACTGCCTCAGAGGTACTCTCTGTGAGGTGGAAGGCCTGTCATACGGACCTGTCCTCGGTGGTCCTACCACACCCTCTGTACCTTGTGTCCTTGTTTGACTCCTACTCTGTGACCTGTGACTACGAACCTCTGAAAAGCTAGGAGCTCGTCTCTTTAATGGCACCATTGCCTCATATAGGTCCCTATAATAAGTAGCTCTCTCTACAGATCTGACTAACTCGTGAACCATACCACCAAATGAAGTGCCACTACATAGATTTCTAACCTCTGTGAACTGCTTCTCTATCTCCTATCTCTGAGCTATGGCCTGATCTCTCTCCATGAGTGCACTGTCTCTCTCCATACGAGCACTGTCTCTCTCCATGAATGCACTGTCTCTCTCTATCCACATGGCATCCAGCTCTGTTGTGACCAATATCAACTTCTCCTCCAAAGCCTCCCTATCATTGTCCCTAGGAGCCTCCTCATCCCTTCTCCCCTCTACAATCCGATCCTAGAGCTCTCTCTCCTACTCCTCCATAAGTATCTCCTCCTCGACATCATCCTCCCCATAACCTACCAAAATCCCAAGAGGATCAATATCCATGTCAACCTCCCCCTCCTCTGCAGGGTCCTCTACTATTGCCTCCTTGGTAGCATGCTCATCCCCGACCTATCCCTCTACTCCACCTCTGAGGTCTAACATCGGTACATCCTCCGCCTCTGCCTCTTGAATAGGTGATATTCCACCTAATCGACCACCTCCCTGACCTCTCCATCCTCCTCTACCACCACCTCTACCACCACCTCTGACACCACCTCTACCTCTATGCCGCCCTCTTGGCCCTATACCTCATCTCTCCACTGGTGTCGACTGGTCTGAATCTGTGTAAGGAACAGGACGATGCTCTGCCCACCATGTGTCATACGCAGTTGTAGTCCATGGATCTACTACCCCATCTCTCCAACCCCATTGTAATGGTTGTAAGGCCCGTATCTTTGCCTCTACAGTAGCTACTAGAATCATAGGAACCCAGTGTGGAACCTCTCTGGATGATCGAGCAAACTCTGCTCTACCTCTAGGCTCATCCTGAACCTCTCTGAACTATCTCAATACTCAATCTAGAAGATGTCTCTCAATAATATGAACACTCGAAATAGTCCTCCCAATCAGGTACTGTTCCTTCCTATAGAAATTCAAATGCTCATCCTCATCAGACCATCTCTCACAATCCATATATGGCCTCCAAGTAAACTGATCTAATATATCCAGTGCATGTCTCCAATAACCTATATCGCTGACATGACTCTGAGTGATGTTTCTCGTATACTAGAAAACATATGATGATCTAGCCATTCGCTCTGTAGTCACAAGAGGATGAAATACCACAATGCACTCCCATGCCCAAATCATGAGCAGAGTGGTACCACAGCTCATATAATGTGCATCTCTGTACACTATGTCGTCTAGATGAAAGTATAGCATGCCTAACAGACATGGACCCCATGCATATACAGTCTCTCTCTCTAGCATCCCTACCAACATCTCACCCCACCCGACAGGAAAACCATGACCTTGCCGGTCTGGAATAACTATCCCCCTATCAATGTGAATAGGATACAGTCTATCCTATCGTACTTGTCAGCCAACACCTACCATCTGATCTCGTAATGCTCTATCCCTAGACTCCTAATATTATCATACTAATAAAATCTAGCAAGCTCACTAAAACCATGCTGGGTATCGTACATAACCTGCTCTCCTCTAATAGGAAGTCTTAGTATCCTATAAACGTCCTCCAAGGTCACAGTCGCCTCCCCAATCGATAGATGAAACGAAGACATCTCTGAATGCCATCACTCACATAACGCAGTCAACATGCCTCTGTTTGCCCAGATCCTGGGCATAGTAAGCACATGTTGTAGTCCAAGTATCCATAGTAAATGATTCTCAGCACTAACTAACTGATATCTCAACTCAAGAGTATCAGGGCGTGTCTCCCGTGTATATATCGGATCTAAAACAACCTGCATTTCAACCAACATGTCAAAAAAATTCAGGTTTTTCTTAGAAAAAAATATCGAAAAATTTTACCAGCCAAATGCGGCTCACTATCACAAATGCGGTGCATTCATACAAATGCATTGCATGACATGCATTTTCATCGCATATCACATATGCGTTGCACAAAACCTATACCATTTCTAAACCGGAAAATGCGTTTCAAAATTACAAGTGCGGTGCATTATCTTACATGCGTCTATTCTAAATGCAGATGCGATGCATAATTACAAATGTGGTACATTTTAAGTCATATGTGTTTAATGCCTAAACTGACCTAACCTATCCTAGATGTCTTTTTGCAGATGTGTCGTTTCGCAAACACATGTGTTGCACACGAACGCATATGTGTCGAACGTGAAAGACCGCATTTGTTTAAATCACTTTTACAAGCCTAAAACTACGTGCAAAAAAAATTTCAAAACCTCATTTTAGGATACATATCCTATGGTCCTGCATTGGCTTTTCGTTTGTCAGTTTGGATCCGATATCCACAACAGCGTAGGGAACTGGAGACATCTTTGTCCAAGTTCAGAGCAACTTTTCTCTATTCTTCAACTCCTCCGGGTGCAAATCAATTGGTTTTCAACCTAATTCTTATTTATAGACAGGGTTTGGGTGGCATTTCTTCTGACCTTGTCTATTGTCCGCTTAACCTTCCAACTTGTAATGATCCGTACATGTCCGTAAAACCTCCAAATTCAATTTCTTCAACTCCATAGAATTTATGACCATCATATTGACTTATCAAGAATATTTCCTAATTTTTTTTTAAACTTTTCAAAAATTTGTCAATTTTCCTGAGGGGGCATACCCTAATCTATTTCATGTTGGGGCACGATCGGGGCATATTTTATTTGACACAACGCCGTAACAACATTGTATCAAAGAGGGGCAAACTATAGATACGGAAAATTGTCTAGGCCTGAGAGTACACATTCGACATAATTTTCTATTATCCATGGTCATGATTAAATAATGTTTATTATTTAATTACCTTTTTCATAACACATATTTCCTCTATTAATTAAATACCCCTTTTCATTAATTCATAATGATATTTATTCAACTTGATTAATTAAATAAATCATATTTATTTAAGTATGTCATTAGCTAATTAATTCCTCCTTCTTAATTAAATAATTTATTATTTAATTACCCCCTTATCATATTTCAACTATAATTAGATATTTATTATTTAATTATTCATTTAATCCCTTTTCAATAGTCAATTAAATAAATTACATTATTTATTTAATTAAATCTTTCATTTTCGAATGTTGAATTAAATTAACATTTAATTCATATTTAAATTATTTATGTCACATTCTTCTATCAATCAGTTGACTAATTATTCACTCACCTTCTGACTTGAGATCTATTTTTAGTTCTCCAGTTATCTCTGGATTTAACACCTGATTGTCTCTACGAGAAGACTCTGTCACAACTAGTCAGTTAACTAGTTCTAACTCATGTGCATGATGTGTTTATTAATTAAATATCTTTATTTAATTAATTAACTCATGTTTGCATTCGAATGCATTATTCTTCGAGTTCTAACTTTGTCTTTGACATTCAAAGTCTATTTCTTCTATTTTCGAAGACTCTTAACTGAAGATTAAGATCTTGAACTCTTGTTCTTCCTATTTTTGAACAGTCTTAACACAAGATTAAGTTGTCATTCTAATTTAGTCTTTATCCTGCACTCATGTTCCAACTCATGTTCTATCTGAGACAGAACTCACATAGCATGACATTCATCAATCTCATCTGTCGATCTCTCTTTCAATCTGAGCCGATTGTTCGAAAACCCAAAATCTATAAAATGGCCTGTCATTATCATTATTCCTCCTCCCAAAATCAATACACTTTTGAGAAGAAACTTATCTTCGATATTTTTCTTAGACATTCAACATGGTTATGCTTGCATCAATACTGAAAAATCTGAGGGCAAGAATACTAAAACAACAAAATGGAGAAGAGCAATCGAGATAATTCGAAGGAGTGGACACATATTCAATGAGATCTTTTCAATTATTTGTTTAGTTATTTCATGTTCATTTACTCGTTCTTTGTTTTTTTTTATTTCGATTATTTGTTAGATTAGAATTAATCATCTTAATTTGTGCAGCTTTTAGCATTAATCTCTTCCACGAAAATCTATGATCTTACACAACCCCCTTCATCAAATTTGGCCTTCTTGTAGAAGATCGAATAAGCCTCTCTCATAATTCAATATTTCTTAATGATGGATTTGCATCTTTTTTCAAAAGAAAATATTTCCTATAAAAAAAAAAAATATGTCAAAACATGGGCTAAAATGGTAAACGGTTAGGCCTTCATGAAAAGGGAATTTTAGAACTAGTATTAATATATGAAAATGGCAGATATCCAAGAAAGTATTCTAATGATGACAACTCAATGATAGTTAGGGAAATCCTGTCCAATGAAAGAATCAAAATAGAGGCCATATATAAATGTTCTACACATCCTCCTTCCACCCATAATTTCCTTACTTCATCCATGCTCACATACCACATTCATAACATCCTAAGCCTCTTAATTGGGACCAACAATCATTCCATCATACAAAGTGAAGCATTATTATGAAGCAAAAGGTTGCTATCAACTACCCAAGAAAAAGAAAAAGAAGATTCCATATCAAAATCAAAATGAATTTCAAAAGCAATATACATCCAAAAGTAAAGAAGAAAGAAAAAAATCAATATGGATCCCAAAGAAAATTAAATTTATGAATCCAATAATAGTGAGTTATCAAAATAAATTCATAAATCAAAAGTCTTATATTACATAGAATAAGTTTGCACCACCTTCACAATTATCATATAAAACTTTACAATCCAAAGAGAATTTTGGTCCCAATCTTAAGTTGAATCCCAAATCCAAATCCAATTTTACCTCCCAATCCCAATATCCCTCATTCCAATCAAAACTTCAAATCCCTAAATCTAAAACCTATCAATCTACATATTCACCTCTAAAATCCCACTTATCAAATCCATAATCCAAATCCCAACCCTCACCTCCACCATCTAAATCTACACAAATTCACCCTAGCTAAACCAAAACCTAGAATCCACCACACCCTTGTAGCCACACTTTACCATAATATTTTTGATGGCACTCTATTGAGATGTTTATATTTAGACAAGGCCAACCCAACTATTAAATAGCATCATCACAATTGTGCATTGTATACTAGTGCAACAATCCTATCTAAGCAACTCTATAAGGTGGGATAGTATTGGCATGTCATGATTGAAGCATCTAATTCATATACATAAAATTTCCATGTGCATGACACCTAAAGTCCAAAATTCCAAAAAAATTATAAAATCAACTAAATTAAAAAATTAAAAAAGATAGTAAAGAGAAATAAATCCATTAAATGGTGAAAGCCACTTCTTGTGGTTCCTTGGGAAAGTACCATGACGAAAACCCATTCATGGGTGTTGTGTAAATAAACTAGATATGTGAATCTTGAAATTGGGGGAAAGTTGTCACATCCACTCCACCAAACCTATCAATTGTATCATTTCATTTTTTTATACCCATCCACCATGTCCATTTAGCTATACCTCATTCATATTTCTTATCCACCTTGATCTTAACAACGATTGGGGGCACATAATGCATACTTTTGGAAAACTCTTAAAATAGTCATACTTTGGTCACACACCATTTACCATCACTTCATTTCCTATGTAGTACTACCCAACCCCTATCTTGGATAAAAACATGTTAATCTTATACAATGTAGTCCATGAGAATCTCTACTTAAATCCTTCAATCAAATCCCTGTCCTCTCCATCCCATCTAATCCATCAATCATTCCATCCAAACAATGTTTATCCTTGTCTATAGGCTTTGCTTATCCCTTTTCATTGGTTCTACCATAAAAATGACAAACAAAATAAAACACTTATCTAAACATAATCCTAATTTATAATCATGCTCCACAAAACAATTTATCGATGTTGAAGCCCTTAAATCCAAGCATACCCCATCCAAAAAAATTGCATACATCCATCAAAACATGTCCATGATATTTTTCCTTATCTTGTTACAATTTATCTTATCTACAATTAATTCAATCAATCATCCTTAGGATATGTCTTTCCCAATCTTTGCATTATTTTTGGGATGTGTCCTTCCCACATCAATAATGTTATCATCGTCAATCAATCAATCAATTAATCAAATCAATTTTATTTTGAATAGGAGAAATTTTTAATCCAATCCTCATCATTAATACTTGGATCCTCACCATAAATCCATCCAATCCCATATTCCCATACACCCTTGGCTTCACTATGTCATTGGATACCAATTTATGTATTTTGTATGTTTTTTATTGCTTTATTTTTTTAAGTTTTAATTTTTGTCTATAGTATTAGTTCTCCTTCTATCACACTATCACAATCACCTTTATCCTTCATATGATGGTGTTCCAGTGACAACGTTTTATTGGATCATTCTACTATTTACAACTTCTTTATTTGTGATTCATTTCATATGCACATAAAAACATCATCATCATGATCCCTTATATTATGGTGCATAACGTTAAGTGATACAAAAAAATAAAGGTTTCTCATTGCAAGTGAAGTTACTATGAAAACTTGTATTCCTCGTTCATTACATCCTTTATCATTATTTCATCATTTATCTATAATCCCAATAATGTGTCATTTTTTTACATTACATCCTTGTGAGATTTCATCATCTAAAATGTATATCCATGCAATCAAATCCAATTATCCTAGTGGAATTAATCAACATGCCCAATCCTTAATCCTTCACCAGTCCTATATTCATGGAATTTACATCATCCCAACATTATTTCTCTCAAGTCAACTCTTATCCTTTATGACATATTTTTATTTCCCTTTTCTTTTTAAAGATTCATATTGGGTTCAATTGCACCCACTAGTTCTCTTGAGGAGGCATCACTCCCATCACCATCCCTAAGTGACTGGGCAACTTACCATTGAAGCTTCATTCCATCCCATCCTAATTTTAATTCTTCTTTGATACAACGCCACTTAGTAGAATTATATCAAAGAGAGGAAAAATGTACACCTAAAATATTCCCCAGGTCTATTCATCATCACTAAACCTATGACCTAATCCCTAATCAACCAATTTCATCACCTAGGCCTACATCCCATCACCTAGTCCTAATTAACCTGGGACATATCCCTTTCACCTAAAATTCTTAAACTTAAATTAAATAATCATACTATTTAATTTATCACCTTTTTCATCTCCTCAAAACAAAGAACTAAATTATTACCTATTATCTACCTCACACATGTGGCTAAAATAATAGTTAATCCTATATTCCCTCACCACTTTCCAAGAATAATGGACACCTATGAACACTTTTCCTTATGGTCTAATTATTCTTTCAACACATTCCAAGAATATTGGGCACATAAGAACACTTTTCCTTATGTTCTCACTATTCTCTCAACACATTTCAATCTTATAGCCTTCTTAGGTACACATGTCCCTAATTTCCCTCATGCTCATAACTACTTACTAGTTTTGGTAAGTTCATTCTAGTTATTCACATTCTAACTACCTTAATCTCCACCCTTCACCTCTTCTAAATCCTAGGGAATTCCTCTCAGCCATTCTCCACCCTTGATCTCACAATCAAATCTTGACCATTTGTTCCCCATTGCTAAAATATATAAATTTAAGCATCCTATCATCAAAAACAACCCATTATCACTTTTTCTAAGTACATTTCAAATTGGTCATCTTCAAGAAAAGAGAGCATCCACATCCCAATCCATCAAGGATCTAATCCAACCACAATAGAATCATGGATAACATTTTATGTTGATTTTGATGTTATGCTTTGTTGAAATTCTCCTTTATGTTCTTTGTCTAGAGATTTTGCATGTTTTGAATAGACACTTTACATACTAGTTTTCTTTAATTTTAATTTCAAAAATATAGGAATAACTCTTCTATGCATCACTCCCATAATCATCCCTAAGTGACCAGGACAACTTAGCAATAAATCTTCATTCCATCCTATCCTACTTTTTATTCTTCTTTGACACAACACCACTTAGTTCCATTGTATCAAAGAGGAGAAAAATATAGACACCTAAAATATTTCCTAAGTCTATTCATCATCACTAAACCCATCATCTAATCCCTAATCGACCAATTTCATCACCTAGGCCTGCATCCCATCACCTAGTCTTAATTAACCTAGGACATATTACTTTCACCTAAAAGTATCAAATTTAAATTAAATAATAATAATATTTAATTTATCACCTTTTCCATCTCCTCACAAATAAATAAATAAATACCTATTTCCACCCACTACCCACCTCACACATGTGGCTAAAATAATTAAATAATATTATTATTTAATTAAGCCTTTATTCCCTCACCACTTTCCAATAATAAGAGGTACCTATGAACACTTTTCCTTATGGTCCCATTATTCTCTCAATACATTGTAGGAATATTGGGCACCTAAGAACACATGTCCTTATGTTCCCATTATTCTCTCAACACATCCCAAAGTTATAGTCTTCTTAGGTGCACATGTCCCTAGTTTCCCTCATGCTCACAACTACTTACTAAATTTGGTAAGTTAATTCTATCCATTCACATTCTAACTACCTTCATCTCCACCTTTCATCTTCTTCTAGATCCTAGGGAATCCCTCTAAACTATTCTCCACCCTTGATATCATAATCAAATCTTGACTATCCATTCTCCATTCCCAAAATCTATAAATTTAGGCATCCTCTCATCTAAATCAACCCATTATCACTTATACTAGTACATGTCAAATTGGTCATCTTCAAGCAAAGATATCATCCACATTCCAATCCATCAAGGATAAAATTAAACCACAATGGAGTCATGGGTAACACTTTATATTGTTATTATGCTTTGTTGGATTTCTCCTTTGTGTGCTTTATCTATGTTGGCAAAACAAGAATAGACAACTGAGAGGGGGGTGAATCAGTTGTCACAGAATTTAAAACTTATTTAACCTAATTAACCTTTAATCTCATATATAATAAATAATAGTGAAAGCATGAATCAATAACACATCAGAAACACACATAACACCAAGATTTTTGTGTGGAAACCCTATTATGGGAAAAACCACGGTGAAGGTTAATCTACAAGTTATACCTTGTTAAAAGTATAAAGAAAATGAATAAGGAATGCACATGCATTCAGGCACACTTCCTAGAGCTCACTGCTCAAGGAAGACACGTTGTCTTACATAAAAAAAATTACATTAAATCCATCTGAAGAGATTAAACTAAATAATTAACTTCTTCAAAATTTTGATGACAATTTCGGTTAGGTGTAGAAAAACTTCTTTACACTTTGCTCAAACTTCTTCACACTCTGCTCTGCAATCAAATGATTTGATCTCTATTCACACATTTCGCATACACACTTCTCACGCATATATCACACACACTCCAAAATGAAGAAACAATCACTCTTATATATCTGCTTCATGGAATTACATCAACAACTTTGTCGGCCAAAAATAAAGAATAAATGAATTACAAATTGTCAATCCAATTCATGAAAAAATCTCAATGTGCACCAACCGAAGTCATTCACAACATAATGAAGACCTAAAACAACATCCTCAAACACGCCAAGCATTCAAAAATTAATCCATGAGGAT
The DNA here is from genome assembly GCA_007115665.2 of Sequoiadendron giganteum. Taxonomy (NCBI): domain Eukaryota; kingdom Viridiplantae; phylum Streptophyta; class Pinopsida; order Cupressales; family Cupressaceae; genus Sequoiadendron; species Sequoiadendron giganteum. The sequence continues at coordinate 692,658,873 of CM021100.1, read as the reverse complement.
CTGCAACATGCTACAACCATCATGTTAGCCAAGAACATGAAAACTCGAACACACAAAGGAAAAATCTTCGATCACGATCACACCGATCAATGCAAACGTGCAACAAGGATTTAACACAATCTAGAAACATCAATGAACATCACAAGATCATATGTAACAACTCAAATTACCATAATCACATTCTCTTCTTCCAGAAACACCAGCTACAGTAACAAAATAGTTGTAGGAACACAAAAACTCACAACTTGCTCCAATATTGATGCACACCTCTGAAACTTTTGGAGTATAAACTAGATAGGCTCAACAAAAACCCTTTAAAGTGCAACTTATGAATACCAACATACTGATTTTTCCACCATACTAAACTTCACAGGAATCCTTCAACATATTTATTATAATTTTCTCAATATCCTTGACATATACATCCTTCAAGACACCAATGCTAATAGTGTTGACATCAATGAAAACCACATATCAGAAACACAACCATGACATCCAACAATCTAGAGGTTGTGCATGCTTTGAATGGATATATTAAATATGTGCTAGTTTTCTCTCATTTCAATTTCAAAATATAGGCATCACATTTACCACATGATATAGAACCATATGAATTTGACAAATGGTATCATCTCATCCACATGTACCACATATCCATACACATTGGATATTTATCATTGAGATGGAGCCTAGTTGGTAGCCTATATTTACTATTATATAAATACCTACAATATACATAATTTATTGTTAGAGGAATTCATAGAATAAAATTTAAACCCTCTATATGTATTTACCCTATTTTATAAACATAAGTGGCATATTTACCAAAATCCTTTTAAATTGAATGAGTCCTTAGTTTGGATTTCTATTTTCAATGTATACATTCTATTAAAAAAATTGAATATTAGCTAATTTGTGGTAGTATTCTCTATTTTTCCTAGGTATATGATCATTTATATCAAAGCCAAGTTTGTTCTCCATGTTTGTGCAAATGCACATACAACAACTAAGGGATTTCAATACACATAATTTTTGAAAGTTTAGACTAACATTGAAGACTAAGGAAAAAAAGGTCAATGAAATCATATTAAAGATCTTAGTAGACATTCAAAGAATATTTGGTGTTGCCTTAAAAACATAACACCAAGAACTCTTTGAATAGTTTAATGACTTTTAAAATCAACTTGGAATCACACTACAATACCTTTCACAACTCATTCTCACAAACAATCATAATCCTTTTAGATTTTAAATGAAATTGGACATTCACATGTTCAATGATAAAATTTATGTTTGAGTGCTAGATATTTACATTCAATAACTCAAAGCATGATTCTCTATCCACTTCATTGAAACTAAGAATATTCCTTGATAGTGTCAAAAAGGTTCATTTTAATGTTCCACTAGTGACAATAACTCAAAACACAACACAACAAGGATCAAAAACCAATTTGGCCTATGGTGCCTTTATTAGTGCTTTAGAAGAGGTTGTTTAGCCCCATTGAATATTATGAGTCATGAATACATGAAGTTCTAGTTTGTGATAGAGCAAAGAGTAGTCAATAGAATATTGCCCCAAAAAGTACCATGACTTCTCTACACGTATGTATGAGAACCTTCCAAAGAAACATAGAGTTCTCAAATACATTAGTGGATTATCACCTTATATTTAATCTAATATGGAGTTTATAACTTTAGAAATTTTGGGTCAAGCATTCTATAATGGATTCAAGTTTTATATCCATGGGTGTAAAGATCAATTTCATAGGCATGAAAGCGAACCAAAGAAATTTACACCAATTTTATTAGTCCCAAGAGATTTCCTGATAGGTATAAATTTTATAACAAGCTAATAAATTATTGATATTTTTCATAGTTCAATATTTCTTGAATCTAGAGCTATGTACTATTATTTTATTCATTTAGTTTAAAACATTTATTTCAATAAAATTATATGTTGGGATTAGCCAAGATCTGAAAGAATGAATTGATAACCTTCCACAAGTAAAATATTGAACACAATAGTATGTCTATCATATATAAATGAAGAGTTTAAAAATATACAATGAGAGCCTTGCACATATAGGCTAGGGTGAGGAGGTGAGAAGGTAGGATTGAAACTTTGACTACCCCTCCAAAGGTGTAACACTTGTGAGTTAACTTGATAAGTGTGTGAGAAAGTGTCAAATATTCATGTAATAGGTGTCTCAAATGGTGAGGACACTTGTCTCAACCATATTAAGTGAGAAAAAACTCTAAAAAATATTAAGTAAACTTAAGCTAAGTGTCAATAGGTCAATCCTAGAAAGGTTATCAACTAACGAATTTAATAATGACTCTATTTACACCAACACACCCCTTTAATTTTAATTTAGGGACTAATGTATGCAAAAATTATGAGTCTTGACTACTAGGCTATGTTAAAACTCATGTACATATTTATCATAAAGTGGAGTAAAGGAGAAAACCTTGTGAGAAATAAAAAACCCTCTCCAAAAGATAAATGATGCAAATGCAATTAAATGTACAAGTGAAAGAGATACAAGGACTCATGAAGACCCCCCAAAGACTACTTCTAACATAATTTATAATGAATGATCCTCCCATAGGAGATAAAAGGCAGAAGGTCTATGTGACCCCCCAAAAAATAATAAGTAATGAACTCCATGTGAGGAAATGATTTCTCCCAAAGCTGAGATGAGAAGAGAAACCATGTAGACACCCCTCAAGATCATGCATGTAATTTTGGTAGATACTTGACATTGGATGTTGAAGATGATCCATGATCACTGAACAAAATCTCCCCATGGGAAGAAACAACACCACAAATGTGTGTAAGAAGACTTCCTATTCCTAATAGGAATATTTTGGAAGTAAGATGAATGCATCTAAATTTTGTATATGATCTAAAGACCTAGATGATGCCCATGATGTCTTCAAAGTATGCTCAAATATCTCCAAGCCAATACTAAATTGTTATAAATTTTGATGAGATGGATCAAGTACCAAATAAGATTCAAGAATAGGAACCATGGATGTATGATTAAAACTAGATTGATGAGAATATTTTCCTATTGGATGTTGTGGTTGTGTTGCTGATATGTGGTTTTCATTGATGTCAACACTATTAGCATTAATGATGCTTAAGGTTGTATGTGTCGAGGATATTGAGAAAATTGTAAAAATAATATTGTTGGTAGCCAGTGAAGCTAAGAAGGTCAGAATGTTGGAAAGTTTTGTACATTGAAGATCTGAAGGTGTGCTTCAAAGGGTTTGTTGTTGAAGCTTTCTAGTATGTTGTATGAAATTTTTAGAGGTTCGCATCAAGATTTGTGGAAGTTATGAAGATCTGTGTTCCTACAATTATTTAGTTTTTGTAGATGGTGTTCTTGGATGAAGCAGATGAAATTATGGCAATTTCATGTAATGTATGTACCTGTGACATTCATGGATGAGTCTAGATCATGCTCTATCCTTGTTGTGCATCCATATTGATCAGAGTGTTCGTGATCAGAGATTTTTTTGATGTGTGCTCGAGTTTTCATGTTCTTGGCTGACATGATGGTGTTAGCATGTTGCGGATCCATGATGATTAATCTTTTATTGTTTGGCATGTTCTAAGGTGTTTGTTTGGGTCCTCACTATGTTGTGACCGACTTGCATTGGTGTGCATTAAAATTTATTCATGTATTGAGGCCGACAGTTGCAATTTATTCTTTATTTGTGGTCGACCAAATAGTGGATGTAAATTCGTATAGCGGATATATATATATGAGATTGTTTTCATCATTTAGGAGGAGTGATTAGTGTGTACAAGTGATGTACATGCGTGAATCAAGGACAAATCATTCATGAGAAAATCAGAGTGTGGAAGATATTGAGCAGAGTGTGGAAGAGTGTGTAGAATTTTTTATGCGCCTAATCGGAACTGTAATCAAGCTTTTGTAGAAGCTAATTTCTCAGTTCAACTTCATCAAATGGATTTAATCTAATTATTGTATGTAAGGAAGTGAGCCTTCCCTCTGAGCATTATGCTCTAGGCAGTGCGCCTGAATGCAAGTGCATTCCTTTTTATTCTTCATTATACTTCTAATAGGGTATAATCTTTGTGGACTAACATCCACCGTGGTTTTTTCCCTAACAGGGTTTCCACGTATAAAATCTTGGTGTTCATGTGTCTCTGATGTGTTGTTGATTTAATGCTTGCACTGTTAATTATCAGATCTGAGATTTAAGGTTGATTAATGTTGTATAATTTTGATTTTGGTAGCAACTGATTCACCCCCCCTCTTAGTTGTCTATCCTTGTTTTGCCAATAATTGGTATCAGAGCTAGTTCCTTTGAAGAAGCCTAACAGCTTGAGGAGATCCCAAATGTCATCATACAAGAAGGATAGTCCTAGATTCGATGGTACAAACTACTCTCTATGGAAAGTCGGGATGGAGTGTCATTTGAAGTGCATTGGTGAACCTTTCTAGAAGATTACACAAAGTGCATATACTATTCCTCAGAATGGTCCATCCTCTGAAGATGAGATCAAGCAAGCAGAAATTAATACCAGGGTAGTAGAAGCATTGTTGAGTGCTTTGACAGATTTAGAGATGACAAATGTGTTAGGATTGAATACTGCATACTAGATCTGGAAAAATTTGGAAACATTGTATGAAGGAGATGCACCTTTGAAAAGTGCTAAGCTACAAAGTCTAAAAGACAAATGGGAGAGCATGAAGATGAGTGAAGATGAAAACATATTTTCCTTCTCGCAAAAGGTGAATGAATTAGTAATGGACATTAGATGTGCTAGTGGAATTTTGGATGAAGAAGAAATTGTGGCTAAGATACTTAGATTTGTGACCCCTTCCTACAAGACAAAATCTCATGCTATTGATGAACTCAGGACAATAAAAAATATAAGAGACATGCTGATTGAAAAACTTGTTGCATTTGAATTGAGTGAATTTGGTGAGTCTGCTCCTAAGACTAAATCTGCCTTCAAGGCTACTGTATCCAATAAAAGCAAGAAAAGATATGATTCAGGAGAAATTTCCAAGAGAACATTCAAGTATGAAGATGAGATGAAGCAGATTGAAGATGAAGAAAAGGAATTGGAAGAACTAGAAGCATTGATTATGAAAAGAGAATCGAGAGGTCATGGTAAGTACAAAGGAAAGTTACCTATTAAATGGTTTTCTTGCAATAAGATAGGTCATTTTGCATCTAGATTTCTTGAAAGAGTTTCAAAGTACAAACTTGAGAAGACTAGATTTCAAAGGAAGTGCTATTATGCTAAATAAGGTGTAACTGATGAAGAATCTGATAAAGAAACTGGAAATGAAGATGAATGGGTATTTATTGCTATAAAAGAAAATGGTTAGGTGTCCACTGAATCTACTAGTATTGTGAATGTTGAGAAAGCTCTTGCAGCAAAAATTGAAGAAAAAGATGAGTGGGTAATTGACAGAGAATTCTCACATCATATGACTAGTGACAAAAGCAAGTTTGTAAGCTTGGAAAACTATGATTGTGGTGTTGTAAGATTCAGAGACAACACTTCTGGTGTGATTCATGGCAGAGGCACTATTTCTTTTGGTGGTAAGTACAATACTGATTATGTTCTTTATTTAGAAGGCTTAAAGCATAACTTATTGAGTGTTGGACAGATGGTAGACAAGGGTTACAATCTATAGTTCAAGGATGGTAAGTGAAGAATAAGGGGAAGTTTTGGAAATATGATTGCATCAGGTACAAAGACAAAAGGTAATATCTTTCATTTGAGTGTTGCTAGTGAAAGTTGTTTGATTGCTCAAACTGATGTAAGATGGTTATGGCATAGGAGATTGTGTCATGTGAACTTTGATAACATTGTCAAGATAAGCTCTACTCAAGTAGTTGGAGATCTGCCTAAGTTAGTGAAGCCTACTAGCACTATGTGCAAGGAATGTCAGATGGAAAAGCAAACAAGAAATTATTTCCAGAGCAAATAGTATAGCTCTAATGGAGTGCTATATTTGATAAATATTGATATATGTGGTCCATCCAGAATTAGAAGCCTACAAGGTGAAAGGTATTTTATGTTGCTCATTGATGATTATTCTAAAATTATATGGGTTGCTTTCTCAAGAGAAAACCATGAAGCATTAGAAAAGTTAAAAAATTTAAAGCTATGGCAGAGAATGAGATAGGTCAAAAGATCAAATGTCTAAGGTTAGACAGAGGTGGTGAATTCACTTCACATGAATTCAATTCTTTTTGTGAAGAGCATGGAATCCAAAGACATCTATCTGCTCCCCGGACCCCTCAATAAAATGGAGTTGTTGAAAGAAAGAACAAAATTGTTCTAGACACTGCTAGAACCATGATGTTGGAAGCAAATGTTCCTCATTTCTACTGGAGAGAAGTTGTAAGTACTGTTGTGTATACCATTAACAGGGTGAATGTCAATATTAATTCTGGTAAGACACCTTTTGAGCTATGGTTTGGTTATCAGCCTACTATCAAGTATTTCAAAAAAATTGGAAGCAAATGCTACATCAAGAGAGATGATGATATAGGAAAGTTTGATGCTAGAAGTGATGAAGGAATATTTCTAGGATACTCTATTAAAAGAAAAGCTTATCGGTGCTTTAATAAAAGGTTGAAGAAAATGGTTGAAAGTGCAAATTTCAAAGTTGATGAAGATATTGGTAAACCATCCAGATCTAGTGGATATGATTCAAATGATCAACATGATAGTGCTAACAATGGAAGTAATGTTTAGGCACAAAATCAACTTCAAATTGTTTTGGTGAACCAAGGGAATCAAGAAGCAGAAACTAGTAGAAGTGCAGAAGAAATAACACAAGAACAAGAGGTCAGAGAAAATATCAAAACTCCTAAGTATGTAAGGTGAAATCATTATGATAGTTAGATCATAGGAGATAAGATCAAAGGTGTGCAAACTAGAAGAATAATTCTAGAAGAATATTGTCTAATCTCTAAAGTTGAGCCTAGAAATATCAATGAAGCATGAAAGGATGAATATTGGATGGAAGCCATGAAAGAAGACCTAATGAAAATATAGAAAAATGATACATGGGATCTTGTTCCTAGACCTTAGAACAAAAATGTGATTGGAACCAAGTGGGTGTTCTGGAATAAGCTGAATGGGCAAGATGATGTGGTCAGAAATAAAGCAAGACTGGTTTGCAAAGGATACTCATAGATGGAAGGTATTTATTTTGAAGAAACTTTTTCCCTTGTTGCTAGAATTGAAGTTGTCAGATTATTTATTGCTTATACTACTTTCAAGAATTACAAATTTTATCAGATGGATGTAAAATCATTTCTGAATGGATAACTAGAAGAAGAATTTTATGTTGAACAACCAGATGGATTTTAGTTGACTGATGAAAAGGACATGGTATGTCAATTGAAGAAAGCTCTATATGGACTTAAGCAAGCTCCTAGAGCTTGGTATTCTAGATTGGATAAATACTTGTTGAAACTTGGATTCAATAAAGGTACTACTGACAACAATCTATATTTCAAGTTGGATTAGAATAAAGAACTGATCATTGAAGTCTTTGTTGATGATATTATTTTTGAAGGTGATGATGATTTGTGTATGAATTTTGTTGATGAAATGAAAAGTGAATTTGAAATGTCAATGATAGGAGAGCTGAAGTTATTTTTAGGATTGAAAATCACTCAGTTAGATGATGGAATTTTTTTATCTTAGTCTAAGTATGTGAAAGAGTTACTAAAAAAGTTTGGCATGGAAGATTCAAAGCCAGTTGGTACACCTATGGTCACTGGATGAAAACTTACACAGAATGATGATTCTCCTAAAGAAAATCAATCAAGATACAGGTCAATGATTGGTGGATTAATCTACTTGACTCAGACCAAGCCAGATATAATGAATATTATATGCATGGTTGCTATATTTCAAGTTGATCCTAAAGAGTCTCATGTGACTACTGTGAAAATAATTTTTAGATACCTGAAAGGGATAGTTGATATTGGTCTTTGGTATCCCAAGATGATGATCTTATCCTAAGTGCTTTCACTGATGATGATTAGGTAGGAGATGTAGATGATAGGAAGAGTACCAGTGGTGGTGCATTCTTCTTAGGAAAGAAGTTAGTATCTTGGAAAAGAAAAAAGAACTCAGTTTCATTATCTACTGCTGAGGTAGAATACATTGCTACTACAAATAGTTGTACACAAGTATTATGGATGAAGCAAATGTTGAGAGATGTTAGAATTGAGTATGAAGAATCCATTGCCATATTCTATGATAATTCAAGTTCCATTAACATTTCTAAGAATCCAGTGTTGCATTCAAAGACAAAGTATATATCCATCAAGTATCACTTCTTGAGAGACAAAGTAAGTGAAAAAGAAGTTAGATTGGAGTACATACCTACCAAGGAGAAAATTGCAGATATCTTTACCAAGTCATTGCCTAAGGATACTTTTGAGTACCTCAAAGTCAAGTTAGGGGTGATTTCCCCTCCTGATCAGAACTAAGATGCAAGTATTTGCATCAGTCCATGAATTCATAGCCATATCTTATTCTGGATTGATGTTGTCATGGCTGCTACTTAGGGGGAGTAGTCAGATGATTCAAATTTATGATCAGAGCATGTGTACATTTTCCATTGATGTCAAAGGGGGAGAGAAACAATGTAAAAAATGTGGGAGAGAAGAGAAATGTGAAAAACATTGGATCATAAGGAAACAGGAAAAAGTGCACAATCTCAGGGGGAGATTGTTGGAGAAGAGCTAGTTGGGTTGGTGGCACTATTTTTCACATCATGTGTTGCCATCAATGCCAAAGGGGGAGATTGTTGGATGTTCTGGTTGTGTTGTTGATATGTGGTTGTCATTGATGTCAACACTATTAGCATTAATGATTCTTAAGGTTGTATATGTCGAGGATATTGAGAAAATTATAAAAATAATATTGTTGGTAGCCAATGAAGCTGAGAAGGTCAAAATGTTGGAAAGTTCTATACGTTGAAGATCTAAAGGTTCACTTCAAAGGTTTTATTTCTGAAGCTTTTTATTATGTTGTCTGAAAGTTTCAAAGGTTCGCATCAAGATTTGTGGAAGTTATGAAGATATGTGTTCCTACAGTTATTTAGTTTCTATAGATGGTGTTCTTGGATGAAGCAAATGATTTTTTGGTAATTTCATGTGTTATGCATGTACCTATGATGTTCATGGATGATCTATACTGTGCTCTATCCTTGTTGTATGTTGGCATTGATCAGAGTGTTCGTGATCAGAGATTTTTCAGATGTATGCTTGAGTTTTCATGTTCTTAGCCGACATAATGGTGTTAGTGTGTGTGGATCCATGAAGATTAGTCTTTTATTGTCTGGCATTTTCTAAGGTGTTTTTTTGGGTCCTCACTATGTTGTGACTAACTTGTGTTGGTGAGCATTGAAATTTATTCATGTATTGAGGCTGATAGTTGTAATTTATTCTTTATTTGTGGCCGACCGAATAGTGGATGTAAATCTATATAGCGGATATATATATGAATTTTTTTCCTCACTTAGGAGGAGTGCTCAGTGTGTACAAGTGATCTACACATGAAAATCAAGGTTGGATCATTCATGAGTAGAGAAGAGTGTGGAAGAGATTGAGTAGAGTGTGGAAATCAAGGTCGGATCATTCATGAGTAGAGAAGAGTGTGGAAGAGTGTGTAGAATTTTTTGTGCGCCTAACTGGAACTGTAATCAGGCTTTTGTAGAAGCTAATTTCTTAGCTCAATTTCATCAGATGGATTTAATATGATTAGTGTATGTAAGACAGTGAGCCTTCCCTTTGAGTAGTATGCTCTAAGTAGTGCGCCTGAATGCAAGTGTGTTCCTTTCATTATACTTCTAACAGGGTATAATCTTTTTGGACTAGCATCCACTGTGGTTTTTCCCCTAACAGGGTTTCCACGTATAAAATCTTGGTGTTCATGTGTCTCTGATGTGTTTTTTATTTAATGCTTGCATTGTTAATTATCATATTTAAGATTTAAGGTTGATTAATGTTGTATAAGTTTAATTTTGGTAACAACTGATTCACCCCCCACTCTCAGTTGTCTATCCTTGTTTTTCCAATATTTCCTACTATAAAGGATACCAAATTAGATGATGATTGAGTTAGATAGGTTAGCTCATGAATATATGCACAATATGTCACAATAGAAGCAGATGTAGGAAAGGAAAGATAAATTTCCAAAGAAGGAAATGGTGATGCAACTTTATCAAAGTTGACATCAAAGAGAAGATGAATGTCCTCAATAGTGTCATACAAATTTGCAAGGACGTGGGTTTCTACAAAAAAGATGTGATGTCTGATATATGTGCATACCAATGTGGCAGATCTGGAAAGACAATGTCAATGTCTTGATACATAGAATCACTAGAACTCATGAATGATTCAACACTAGACTTAGATATAGAAATGGGTGATATTGGATATAATTTCTCAATGCAAGCCATGTAACTACATTATTCATCCCCAAATGATGGTATCTCGCAAGATTTGTAAGTGATACTAGATGATGGTTTTGCAAGTGTTGTAACTAGAGGATTAGGTAGGGTAATATCATGATCAAGAATAAGTTTCTCCATTTCATAAATTTTACAAAACCTACATTCTTTTTTTGTATGACTTTCCATCTCATAATATCTACACTTGATTTTCTATTTATTATGAGGATTAAGAAGAATACTCAAATGGAAGGGATTTAGTGTGAGAGAAATGATCACATGAACCAACAAAGAAAAACACCTAGATTTCCCCCATTGATTCATTAAGAGACCCCCCAAAATATTAGTGCTGAAATATAGCCCCTTAGAATGATGTGTAAGAGAATCACAACTTGTGTGAATATTGGATGAAAAATCAACTATTTATTATGCACAATGATTTTATAATTTTTGAAAAATGAATAATCAAAATCTTAAAATTATAAGAAAATTTTGATTTCTTGTGAAATTTTGATATACATCATTTTTTTGTGAAATTTAAATAATTAGGTTGAAAGTTATGCCCCATCAAAATTTGCTTACAATAATGACTTCAAAGGCCAAAAAAATGTATTAAAAAAAAGTCAAAAATATCTTGATGCTTAAGCATCAACAACAGAACCAGCTTCTCGTCGATTATTTACACTTGAAAATCAAACTCCCCATTTTTTTGAAAAAAGGCATAAAGCCTAAAATGTGTTAATATAAAAGATAATTACATACAATATGTGATATATAGGACCCAAAGAACAAAATTCTCCAATTGATATAGGGTCAAGAGACAAGATAACAAAATAGACCAAATATAAGAGCCAGAGAACAATAGACATAGCCAAGAGTAAACACATGAGAAGCATCCAAATCGATAAATAAAAAAACACAAACCCAAATTACATATTTCTTTCAAGTTTTAAGTAGAGAATTGATCATATTTTGGCTTCAATGTTGGTGTGGTTGGAGGTATACGAGGGTGAGGAACATGTGACAATAGTAGGAGTAGAGCCCTATAGACCTCAGAAACCCTTTTGCATAGATTTGAGTCGATTTCCTTCTTGTGAGCTCGAAATGCCTCATCCATATCTACCTCTTATAAACTTGTAGAGCCCATTTTAATGCCACATACACACACAAATAGAAAAAATTATTTTTAGATATTTGTACCTAAAGAGACCCCATACTAGAGCCTTCCCATTATGTAGTTCATACTCCCAAATTATATTGTTTAGGGAATGGCACATGAAATACTTGTTATGGACATAATCAACTACTAGCTACATTATGAGGACATAATTTTGCAGTAAATTCATAGTGTTTGAAAGAAAAATAGAAGCTAATTGGGAAGGATATAGAAGATGATGTTGACCCTAAAGAATTTGATCCCCAACAATAGTCCTTATCACCACCTCCACCCAAACATAGTCAATCTTGAACAGCTTCTTCAACATCTCAGAAGTAAACGCACCAGATTCTAGGTATTCTCATTTGGTATTCTCAGAAGTAAATAAATAAAGATGATAGGAAAATAATTAAATATATAGTGATTTATTTAATTATTGAAGAAAGGGGTGTTAGCGACATAATTAATTTTATTTAATTGGTCAGGATAGAATAAAGTTAAGAAGTGAATAAATTAAATAATTAAAAATTATTTGATTATGCAGAGATAGAGACCAAGAAAAATGACACTCGCAAACTAAGGCATTTTTTTAGTGTCTATATTTTTCCCCTCTTTGACATAATGTAGTTCATCGCATTATGTCAAATAAATTTAATCAAAAGATGCCCCAATGAAAGCAGGGTATGGGTATGCCCCCTCGGGAAAATTTTACAAATTTTCAAAAAAATTCAAAAAATTTGGAAAATTATCCCAATAAGATAATTTGATGGCCATGAATCCAATGGTAAAGATGGAATTTATTTTCAAGGTTGTAAGGGGGTCAAATTTGAGGTCAAATTCATCAAAAGGTGCACCCAATAGACAAGGCATGTGAAAACCCTAATTTTGAACCTAAAAATAGGAATTAGATTGACAAAAAAGGGGGTCATTTGTGCATTCCCAGTTTAGAAACTCTTGGAGCTTCAAGTGATTTGGCTAAGAATATTTCACATATTCTAGATGCCACCCATAGAGGGTACCACATCCACACCTACCCCCGACCTGAGGGAGTGCCCGTCCCGGTGAGTACTACAAACCCACCTTTTGATTTTTTCGATTTTCACACATTTAGGTAGGAAAATAATTTAGCAGGCAATTACGTCATAACATTTTGTGACGCAATTGCATGCACAAGCGATGCAGATGAGAAGCGGTTTGCTGCAATCATCTCGCCATAACACAAATTCTTAAGGTTAGGGCAGGGGCGGTTGTGTTGTGACGCATTTGAACGTGTGACGCAATCGACTTTCTGAGTCACATATGTGGTTGGGAATGATGCAATTGCCTGGTTAAAAAATTTCCCCATATTAGGATATTTTGAATTGGTCAACTTAGGTCCAATAGGTCAACCAAAGGTCTTAAATTAACATGATGTATTGCATGATGATTTCAGGTGCGTCTACCTCCTATCTATATGCAGGAGTTACGACTAGAGGATTTTCAGCTACAAGACTAGGTAGATGATCACGAGAAATAGGCATTGTTGTACCTTGGCTTGTTTTAATTCACCTATATGCCCATTATTAGGGAAAACAAGGGTATGTTGATAGCGTTGGTGGAGTGATGGCACTTTGAGACTAGCAATTTCCATTTATCGATGGGGGAGGCGACAATCACCCTCAAGGATGTCTATAGGATATTACGGCTTCCGATTCATGGTGAGCGGGTACACTATGACCCTTCTCGAGGATTGCAGGCACTCTATGAGTATTATGATTGTGATGATGATGCAAAGCTTGAGATCTAGGGATAAGAGATCAAATGGGAAGCCTTGGCAGAGAGGTATGACCGGTATGACTGCATGTTGTGCACATTGATAGTAGGTATGATCATTCTTGATCGTTGAGGTCATGGTTTATGGGTAGGCTGGGGAGAGATGCTTGGGGGATGGTTCAGGATGGTATAGTGTATGAATGGGGATCATGCCTAATAGATATGTTGTAATTTCAACTACACAATATTTCATATAGGGGAGGACAAAGTTTGAGCTATGGGGTCACATTATTGATGATATGGGTCTGGGAGCATATAGCATTGTTCCATCCACCGGTGGTTCATCAGTTGGGTGCAGGTGCTCCATATGTGTATCTATATCAGGGAGCATTATCACAGACATGTGTGGGTGATGTAGGCTACTTGAGGCATGGATTGGATAGATTGGTCAGATTCATTTGGAGACCATATAGAGCCTATGATTTGGGGATTGGTGAGGATGATCACTTTCTATGGTACCGATAGTGGAGGTATCTTATCAGGTGAACAATTCAAAGCTAGCACATTATAGAGATGTATCTTCCAGAGTGGGTCAGGTGGCAGTTCAGGGAGACATAGGGTGTTCCCATGGGCACAATTGAGTTTTCATGGTCCTCCTGAGAGGTTCATCTATGGGGGTCTCAAATTTTTGTCACCACTTTTGAGCAAGAGATTTATGCCCTACATCCATTAGACTAGGGGTGGAGAGGAGCTGATATTGATGTAGGGACCACACCAGAGTATGATGCCTCATGACTGATTCATTTCCCATTACCACTTATATATCCACAACATCCAACACCTATAGAGCATAGAGGAAGGGGTCCAAGGGGTTGGAGAGGTGACAGGGGATAGAGGGGTGGAGGGATAGGTGATGGTGGATGGGAAGATGGAGGAGGACTAGGGAGATGATGGGGGAGATGGATGAGGAGGATAGGGAGGATACCAACAGAGGAAAAGGGGGGAAAAAGGATGACAAGAAGTGGGAAAATTATCACCAATCCATGAGGAGGAGGAGATGGAGGAGGATGAGCCATAGGTGAGGGTAGCAGTGAAGGTTGTGGTAGGGGAGAGAGAGAAGCATGCTGAGATGCCCAGTCTAGAGGTAGAGGCCATAGAGGTTGAGGAGCATAAATATGGGAGACAAGAGGAGCATGGAGAGGAGGTTGAGATGGATGAGGTAAAGAGAGTCCTCCAAGAGAGGGTTATCCAAGGGATGGACAAGGAGGAGGGACTAGAGGAGGGTTGGGATGGATCAGAGGAGAGCAGTGTAGAGCAGAGGATTTCCTCCTTACAAGTTCATGTACAGGCCTTAAAAGAAGAGGTTAGGAAGGTGACACTAGAGAGAGATGGCCTTAAGGCTAAGAGGGATATCTTACAAACTGAGAGGGATCTAGTTGTCATCAACTGACAGTAGACAGATCAGAGGATGATCGATTTTATAGCTACATGCAGTGGATCTATGATTAACGTCATGCAAGAGTATGCCAGATCCAGCAAAGCCATGTAGTACTACAAGGATCTCTATGACAAGGTGGTACCACTGGAGAGGAGGGAGCCCATACTTTTAGAGTTTGAGATTGGTTCATGAGGCAAGACTCGCAGTAGGACACATAGCAGGTGCTCTCAGAGCAGGTCAAAGGGTGAGACTTCATATGCAAGACGGGCCACTCCATATGACAAGCCTCCCACCACAAATCACGAATCTAGAGAGTCACCTCACCAGGAGGATAGGGATTCCCCAGGGATAGGAGATCAGGGAAGCTCAGGCTAGGGCCTCTTTTGATATTATATATTTGACACATTATTTTGATTATTGAGCTTGTCGGCTCCATTTTATTAGACACGATACATCATGACATTGTACCTATGACACTTTTTTGAGTGATATACATGATATGATTTTGGCGGAGATTTGTGATATGTAGTGTTATATGATTATGTTTTATGTTTATGATGATGTTATGCTATGGATGTTCATGTTGTGATTATGATTCCTATTTGGTACATTCTATATGATTATGTGATTGTTTAACATGCTTTGTGATTATGCATTTAAGATTATGTTATGAATGTTTATGCCTTTTATCATATGTATGAATAATGAATGCAGTAGGAGTGAATGTGATCTGATATGTGAATGTGATTAATGTTATTGTAATTAAATTTTTATATGATAATCCAAAATGTGATGATCCAGAATGTCTAATGTAAATGTGAAATGTGATGTTTAATATGACATAATTTTATTAATGTGATGCAATGTATATGAAATGTAGTGCAATGTGATGTATTGGGCCATGATGTAAAATGCAATGTGATGAAATGTTAATGTTTTATGGATGATTTCTATGTTTTTGTATTTTCTAATGCAACTGTATGTGGCTTAATATGATAATGTTGTTTATGATGATAATGATTTCTAACATGATCATGTATTTAGGATATTTTTATGTGTCATAGGACTCTGTCAAGATGCAAATGAAAGAAATATGAGTGTGGAAGAGATGGATGTTAGCGTGAAAAAAAAAAAGATAAAGGATATTGTCAGTTAGACGAGGAGTGACAAGGGACCAACTTTCATTCTTTTATATTTATCATCATTGGGCATCAAAATTGTCGCAAATGGAGCATAAACACCATGCTATGACATAGACCAAGGTGTGCAAGGTGACCATTTGTGAGAGACAAGCAGTCAAAAGCCAAAGCCAAAAGACAAGGAATGCCCCAACTCATAGTAAGGACCCAATTATCCCAGCTTTTTTCCAAGAAAAACCACAGACAAAAAGCAAAGAAAAGAGGTCAGGATCCATCATCATCCCTCTAAATCCTTTAATAGGACATCCTCGAGGTAACTAGTAACATGACCCAGAATCAATCAAAATGATAAGACGAACTCAGACCAACAAGGCGTTTTCTAGAGAGATAGTGTTTGCCAATAATATTGATAAGATTGCTTGATATGATTGATTAGTTTGACCAAGATGGCCAAATTTGATTGATAAGTTGACAAAGGTTGACCAATTGAATTGATTGATTGCACCTAGTTTCAGGAAGGACACATCCTGATTAAGGCAAGATTAATTGACCAAGATGACAAGATTGATTGATTGGATAAAGTGTGATTGATATGAATGATCGATGTGATGGTGCCTAATTTCAAGAAAGACACATCACGTTTAAGGCAAGAAACACATATGATAAAGTTGACCAAATGACCATTGTTGATAAAGCACCTAACTACAAGAAAGACATATCCTGCTTAAGGTGAATGACCAGATTGACCAAAGGAAAAGTCTAATTTCAGGAAGGATGCATTCTGATAAAAGACAAGAGATAGGACTGAATGAGACAAATGACATAATGTCCCATTCTGATACAAGACTAATGACCTGATCAATTGATTGATGATAAGATAATTGATTGATTGAAGATGAAATATTTGTTTGTTTTGTTTTCCCATTGATTCATGATTTGGTTTGAATGATGATTGCTTGCGGACCAAGAACAAGACCAAACTTGACAAACCCTAAAGGACTAACCTAGGGCCTTGAGAGCTCATTGATTGATGGCCTTGCCTACATTATACATGTAGAGGCCTTGTAGTTTGACATGACTTGACTTTGTTTTATTTGAAAAAATATTGAGTCATGATTTATTTGGACAAACCTAAAAGGACTGACCTAATGTCTCGAGGGCTCATTTAAGATGAGCCTTGCCTACGTAGAAAATGCGCAGAGACAATGTAGTTTGGCCACTCTAACATAGACTAAATCAGACTCAAACTTGGACTCTGACTCTATTTTTGGAATTTTTTGAAGTTTTTTTATGCTTTTGGATTTTGATGATTTTATGATTTTTTTGGATTTTGATGTTTTATAAAAAAAAATGGATTTTGATGTTTTATGATTTTTTGGATTTTGATGTTTTAAAAAGTCGATGCCATGTGCTAGATCCCATGAAGACGTAAGTCAATGAATTGCCCCTAGTCAGGTATAGGACCAACTTATTATGTGCAAGGGGATCGATGGATGAATGTAAAGGATGGTCATGAAAGTAAAGGACACTAAATTTCAATGGTTCTTAGGCCATGGAAAGGATGATGAAGCTTTATTATGGATGAAGGATGTGTGAAAATGGATGATCAGAGGACAAAAGACCGAGTGGAGTGATATTAGATAGAGGAGCATAGACTAACTACACATGACACATGTTTGCCAAGTTTTCACCATGGTACTTATCCAAAGTGCCAACGAAGTGGTTTTCACTTTTGGAAAAATTATTTCTCTTTACTATTTTTTTGATTTTTTTCCATTTTTTAAATTTTTTTGTTGTCACCAAGATGCCTATTTGTCAGGTTTTCATCAAAGTGACTATTTTTATTTTATTTTTACCTTTTTTGTATTTTTTGACTTTTTAAAGGGGATATTCTAATAATCAAGTGTAATACTTGCGAAGATGTATTCTTTTGATAGGTTCAGACAATGGTTCTCCTTCAGGAGTAGAAAGATGATAAGCACTAGATCCATATTATGCTATGATGATATACTGGCCCAACCAATTAGGTTCAAATTTTCTAGGTTTTTCTTGATCTACTTGATTCTTCAGATTTTCTTTCAGGACTAAGTCACCAATGTCAAAACTTCTAGGTCAGACCTTCTTATTGTAATTGCGTCGAATGTGGTTCTAATATTCTTGTAAATGTGTCAACATGTTATGTCTCCTTTCATCTAGTAACTCTAGCTCATGCAGATGGGATACACAATATTCTTCTTGATCAATTAATCCTTGCATAAATACTCTTAGGGATGGTAACTCGACCTCTATAGGGAGTATGGATTAAAATCCAAAGATAAGGGAGTACAGAGTGGCTCTTGATGAGAGCCAATTATGTCCTATTTTATTCCATATTTTAGCCTATTTCATATACTTTCACACCCACTTCCACATTCCATTTTCATTCTATATCATACTATTTCCTCATTTTATGTTGCATATGATTAAATATGTATAAGTTGTATTTAATAGATTTTTGGATAAAATATGGAAATTAATGATTGGTTGTCTTTAATAATAAGCATTGTGATTTTTAGATAAAGCTTGCAGCATGCTGATTAGAAGAACTTCCTGTCACTTTTTATGCAGAATGTCTTCCTGTCATTTTCTGGCTAGGAAATTTTATGTATTACATTATGATCAGCAATTTATTTTTGTTATCTTTTCAAAGGTGATGTCAATCTCCAAGTTGGCATTGGTTACCCCTTTAATGAAAAATTCGAATAAGCACAAAAATCATGGTTATTTCCAAGTGGAGATGCAATTTCCAGCTATGAAGAGGAAACCCGTGTTAGAGATTTATTGCTAAAACGTTGGAGAAAAATCTGTAGATCTAAAGTCACGCATTTTATTCTCATCTATTGTTATAACAACATTGTTTTAATCTATGGATTAGTAAATCATAGATTTATCTCTTCTAAGTTTGTTGGTAGTAGGCCAAAACAAACTTAATACTTATTGTATTTTGTTGTTTCAAACAACGTGTATATAAATAAGCGCATTGTAAGGGAGTAGGAGGATACATAGTTTTTAATAGAGAATTTGGTCGACATACTTTTAGAGTGATTTTTTGTATTACTTTTGAATAAATAAAATAACGTTTATGTTGATCCATCCAATGTAAAAAGGAATTTCATTTCCACTCATCATGTGAACCAGAGGAAGGGCCCACTCTTGGAATTCTCGGTGAGGTTGTTGCATGTTTTAAATAGTTAGAATTTATATTCTGTGTGGTTTGATGTTCAGCAGCATTTTATTTTTGTGTGATTTAATTTCCTATGTTTTATTTACAATTTGGTTTAATACTGATCTTCATTGAATAATCATTTCAGCTATTGATATTCTGTCAATGTTGGTGTGTTTATCTGAAGCATAAAGTGTGCGTTATATTCTGATTTATAAAAGAGTTTTTTGTTGTCTGTGATAGTTCCTGTCACTATTGCTCCCATCATAGATTGTTAACAGTTTATGTCACGCTTTTGACAAAAAGACAAAATAGGAAAGTTGAACCATGTTTTCAGTAGGAAATTTATGTGTGTTTTAGTTGCATCCATCCCCACTTGATTCACTGCTTTCCTCCCTTCAGTTATATTTCCACAACACTTCTCGCAAGCTTTGAACCCCAGGTTGATACTCTTAGACCAAGCTGAAACCTTCTTTATTCTTTACCACCAATTTTGTCTATCAGCTCTTGTAGGGCTATGAACACTGGTACGATAGGCCCAAAGAGCAGGATTGAGTTGGAGGTGTCAGTCATGGCCAGTGTGATTGACAGTCTTCATTAATATTTTTAGGATAGTCTTATTAGATGTCTCGGCTTGGCCATTACCTTGGGGGTAATATGGGGTAGCAAAGTGGTGTTGGATATGAAAATTTTTGCAAAGTTCATGGACATCCTGACTCTTAAAAGGGCGACCATTATATGTAATGATGGACTGTGGAATACCATAGTGGCATATAAAGTAATTCAAGATGAATTTGGATATCTTCTTTCCAGTAATGTAATTCATTGGGATGGCTTCGATCCATTTTGTAAAGTATTCGATAGCAATAAGGATAAACTTATGTCCATTTGTAGAGGTGGGATGGATTTTTCCTATGAGGTTGAGTCCCCATTAAGAAAATTGCCATGGAAATGTAAGAGGTTGTAGTTCTTGACCTAGTGCATGTATAATATCTCCATGAATCTGACATTGGTGACATTTCTTCATAGTGATAGGCATCATGTTCTATTGTAGGCCAATAATATCCCACCCTCATGAGATTTTTAGCTAGGGTAGGATCGGTAGAGTTAGCTCCACATATATCATGATGTACCTCTTGTAAGGCCACTTGTGCTTCATTAGAGTCGAGACATCGAAGGAGGGTGCTATCTAGGCTACAGTGGTAAAGGGAATCTCTGATGATGGCATATTTAGTGCTTTTCGGATAAAGGTTTTGTGTTGGTTGAGGGACAAGTCAAGAATGATAATTTTTTCATGTAGATAATTGTAAATGTATTTGTACCAAGGAGAGTCAAGACCAACAAGTTCACACACAAGTTCAGTTTTAGGGACATCAAACGCGGGGACCAACAGTTGTTCTACCAAGAATTCATAGTGTGATGCATTGTTTGGAATGTCCAAGAGAGATCCAATTGTAGCCATTGCATCAACTACTTTATTCTAGATTCTTGGTATTTGTTTGAAGGAAATAGCATCAAAGTATAGTCAAAAACTATCCACCATGCAGTCATAAGGCATAATTTTCTCATCCTTGGTGTCATAATCATCATTAACTTGCTTAATTACCAATCGAGAATCTCCATAGACCTGAAGATCCTTGATTTTCCATTTTATTGTCATTCAGAGACCTATCAATAATACTTCGTACTCTATTATGTTATTTGTGAATGGAAATACTATTAGAAATGACTTGGGAATGGAATCTCCTTGAGGTGTGATGAACAAAACTCCAACTCTTGAACCATGACTTGTGTAAGACCCATCAAAATATAGTTTCCATGTTATCGGTGTTTCTATGGAAAGATTGATTCATTTGGGAATTCGGATATCGAAGGACGATCTGCCTTTACTGGTGCATCTACAAGTTGATCAGCTATCACTTTCCTTTTATTTCTTTTCGGTCAATGTACTCAATGTCATACTCACTTAAGATCATAACCCACTTAGTTATTCTTCCTATCAAAGCAGCTTTGCTAAGAAGATATTTCAAAGGATCAATTTTGGCAATCAGTTTTGTCTTATGATTCAACGTGTAATGTCTCAACTTTTGTACTGCAAATACCACTACTAGACATGCTCGTTAAATAGGGCTATAGTTCAAATCATATCCAACTAAGGTGCAACTAATATAATAAATTTCTCTTTCTTTACCATCATTGTCATGTTGTGCTAACAATGCCCCCAGTGCCGATGTAGTTACCATCACATATAATATCAAATTTCTTCCATCAATTGGAGGCATAAGAACTGGTGGAGTCAATAAATTGTTCTTGATCTAATCAAATGCTTCTTGAAACTTTTCTATCCAATTGAAGGGGATTCCTTTTCGTAACAGATGTTGAAATGGATGGATCTTGTTTGCTAGTTGATCAATGAACCTACGGATTTATTGTAATCTTCCTTGTAATGTCCTTAACTGACTTATGTTGGTTGGTGATGGAATTTCTAAGATGTATTTTTACTTTGGTGAGATCAACTTCTATTCCTCTGTGAGAGATAATATATCCAAGAAGTTTGCCTAATTGGACCCGAAAAACACATTTCTTCAGATTCAACCTGAGTTGGTACTTTTATAGTCTTGTGAAAATCTTGTCCAAGACTACTAGATGACCACTTTTTTCTAGATATTTTGAGAGGCATTCATCAACATAATCCTCCATAAGTACATTCATATAATCATGAAAAATAGTATTCGTGGCTCTTTGGTATGTAGCTTTGGCATTTTTAAGCCCAAATGGCATGACATTCCAATAGAAAGCTCCCTAAGCGCATGTGAAGGTTGTATTCAATTGATCTTCAAGAGAAATTCTTATCTGATTATAACTTGAGAATCCATCCATAAGTGATAGAATTTCTTATCCAGCAATGAGGTCTACTATGATGTCAATATTTGGTAGAGTAAAATCATCTTTAGGATAGGCTTTGTTGAGATCTCTGAAATCATTGCATACTCTAATCTGACCATTTTTTTTGGTGACAGGAACAAGGTTTGATATCCAATTTGCATAATCAATAGAGCAAATGAACGCAACGTCCAAGATCTTCTTTAGTTCCACCTTGACCAGGAGTGCAATCTGTGGGTGAATTTTTCTTAACTTTTGTTTATATGGTTTGGTATTTGGTAACAGTGGTAGGTGATGTAGAACAAGTTTGGGATCCAATCCAGGAATATTAGCATATGACCATGTGAAGTTAACTTCTCTTTCTGAAAAGAATGTTATAAACTCGGGCTTTTCCTCGGTGATCAAAGATGTTGCCAGCTATATGATTATGGATTTATCTTGTGTTTTGATGTTCACTTCTTCTTTTTCTTCTATCAACAATGGTGATCTCTCTCAGTCTATAGGGAGACAGTCTTTTCCTCCATCCTCGAATGCCTCAGAGATTTTTTCACCTTCGAATACATCCTTTTTTTTACTTTTTCACAGTCAACAAGCGCCTTTTGGTTTTCACTTGAAGACCTATTATTTTATTTTTTTCATTTTTTCATTTTCACTTTTGCGACTAGAGGATAGGACATCCTCACCAAATTATGTTGCATAATTGAGTTCTATAGAAAATCCAACCTTATTATCCCCACTCGGTATTCCTTCATGAAGTCCCATGAACTCAACAATTGCTTCATCATTCTCAAATGTGTCCAAACTTGGTGGTTCTTGTTGATCCCAATCTATGAGTTGTGGGTAGACAAGGGATAAGCCATCATCAATATTTTCAAGGGTCATGGTGTAGGTTGATAGGGTAAAGACAAAGGTAGAGTCATTAGGTTCCCAAGAGGTAGAATCAATGGTTTCCCAAAATTGTTTGATCCACTCTTCTCTTTTCAAAGGGACTTTTGGATGGGGACTTGGTGGATTTGAGGGAACCAATTGTAAGCATTTGACTGAATTTTTCTTCAAGGGGAGGCTCATAGAGTATTCTAAATAGTTTATCAAGGTCCATGAAAGTAGTGGAGGATAGGGAATCTCATTCATATTCATTAGAATTGGGCATCAAAGTCCCAAGAGTCCTCGTATGTCTTGATCTCATCTAAAGAATTAACGACCTCACTCGAAGGTAACCCAATACCTTGAATAGTCACTTTTATTGGTACAAACCCCAACCCTTGGTGCTTTAGTAGTTTAGGAGGTTGTAAGGGTTCCAACATTCCTTGTTTGTTTAGGCCAAGGTCACTATGTCCATCATATCCTTGTCATTTCATTATTTGGAACCCTTTTGGACACTGTTTAAATAGCAATTTCTTAGATTCAATATCCTTCTCCTCTTTGTACAATTATGTGAGAATGTGGTCATCCAAATATTCTTTGGCTAGATCCCCCCATTTAGTGAAGGTGGTAGGGGGATTATAAATGATGACTTTGGGCTGCACGGGATGCGGTTTTCCATAAGACTTCGATGATTTAGGTAGCTTTCCAATGAAAAAGAGACTCTTCATGTTATATTCTTCACATCCTTTGTCTTGAATATGGATTTTAGGTGTGGAATGTGTGGTGAATGGAGTGGATGATTTGATAAGGTTAGATGGATCAATGTAATGAGATGAAGTGGTAGATGAAGTGGAAGATGAGGCCTCTTGATTGATTGGAACTTGATGTTCAACAGTTCCTTTTAGGTTTGTGCAATACTGAAAAGGATCGGGGTCGCCAGGAATAGTGATTTTAGTGCCATTATATGGGAACTTGAGGCATTGGTCGTAGGTGGATGGGATAGCCTTCATAGCATGAATCCATGGGCATCCAAGGAGAAGGTTGTAGTGAAAATCCAAATCCAAGACATGAAAAAATGTGTTATGTATTGTTGGGCCAACTCTTATAGGAAGTGAAATTACACCTTCAGATGAACGCTTAGCATCATCATAAGCTTTGATCACAATTTTCTTGGTTTTCTCTATACAATTCTCAGAGTATCCCAATTCTTTCACCAATTTTAGTGAGAAAATGTTCAGACCTGCTCCACCATCTACTCGTACTCATCTGATCTTATGTTTATTAACACATACTTCGAGGTGTAGGGCATCATTATGGTTAGACTTTTGGGTAGAAAATCTTGTTCAGAGAAAGCGACATGGTGTGGCATAGCTAGGTATCCAATCATGGCCTGAAATTCATTGGCATCTAGGTTAGTGGGTACGAATGCTTCTTGTAATTATTTATCAAGGATAGCTATATGCTATGGTGATATGTGAAGGAGCTCCAAAATAGAAATTTGTGCAAGAGTCTTCCCTAGCTGATCTAGGAGGTTATATTGGCTTTTCGGTTGTGGATTGGAAGGAGGTTCTAGAAGAGTTATTTTGACTCCGTGTATGGTAACAACACATTCTAAACTCAATTTTTTAATGGTAATGGTGGAAATGTGATCATCAAATGGTCTAATTTTAAGGATAATAATGTTGTAATTATGTTTGATGGTTGTATAATTTGGATTATTAGCATTCCCTGAATTGGAGGCTTTTCCTTTGTCATGGTCTTGCAAGCAAGTTTTCAATATGGTATGATCAACATTGGTTTTTCCTTGTGAATATCCAATTGATATGGTTCCATTTTCAATAAGGCCTTGAATTATATTCTTGAGTGTCCAACATCTAGTTTTTTTGTGTCCTTTCCATGGTGATATTCATAGTATTCATCTTCTTTCCACCAATCAGGTTTGATTAATGATGGTTCATAATTTTTGATGTCTGGTAGTGTGATGACATTAGATTGAAAAAAAAAAATTACGACCGATTCAATAGGTTCACCCAAGGGGGTGTATGTTCTCTTGGTGCAAGGAGGACCTCTTCGTTGTTGATTATTTTGGATTGCATTCAATATTTGGTTTTGACCTTGTGTTTGGGAGTTTGATGTGTTTGATGTATTTGATGAAGAAGGACCTTTGAGATAAATGGTTGGACCTTTGGTTATCACTTTGGCATCAATAATTCCATCATTTGTGATACTCTTGTTTGGGGACCAATATTTACCTTTGTCATTATTGGGCTTTGGAGTCTCTATTTATTTTGACTAGTCCTTTTGCAATGAGACCTTTTTCAATAAGGACACCTTTCTCAAGGATTTCATCAAAAGTTGTACAATATTGGATTTGTAGACCAATCATTTCTTTGTCAAGGTTCTCAACAAACATGGTGACCAATTATTTCTATGGAATGTGACAAGGGAACTTGCTAACTGAACGTCGCCATCTCTAGTAAAATGAGGTAAGTGATTCCCCTTCTTCTTGTTTGGTTGTGCTTAATGTTGCAAGGGTGACATCATTTTTAATTTTGAAGGCAAAGTGATTAATGAATTTTTCAGCCAGTTTACCCCACATTCTAATCCCTAAAGGGAAATGTGCCAACTAATCTAGAGCTCGCCTTGTGAGGCTTTGCAAGAATAGTCTCATCAAATAGGTAGGGTCATATGAGACTTCCATACATGATGTGTTAAATTCTTGAATGTTCTCTATTGGATCTCCTATCCCCTTATACTTAGGAAAAGGTGGTGTCGTGAAATGAGGGGGAAAGGGTGGCATGTATAGATTTCTGTCAAATGGAAAGAGACACAATTCCTCCATGGAATAAGTCTTATTTTTTGTCCCCGGTTGTATATTTGTCATCTATTGTTGCAGGGCTTGTATTTGTTACATCAAAGTATCTACAAGAGATGGTGTTTCATTGGTTTTATTTGGTATCATGGTGTGGGTGTTGATGTCACATGTCAAATTTGAATTAGAATTGGTATTTTGAGGTGTGCAACCTTGGTTACCATGTGTGTTGTTTTGGTTTGGAATGAAATTGGCATTTAGGTTTGTCCCAAAGGTCATGTTGGAATTTGGTATAGCATTTTGAAATCTAGGTTTAGGCCCTTGAAATGATGGGGTAGGTCCTTGATTAATGTTTGAGAATGTAGGTCCTTGTAATGTAGGAGTGGGCCCTTGATTAGTGTTTTGATTTGGGATCCTTCGTGGGACAATGTGAATCCTTCTAGATTTATTTAGTTGGTTTTGATTTGATGAGGTGTGCTTTAAAATTATAATGAAGGACCTCGGTTCATGTTTTGAATTGTAGGTATAGGACCTTGGTTTACATTTTGAAATGAAGGTGTGGGACCTTGATTTGTGTTTTGAAAAGGGGGTTTGTAAAGGTCTTACCCATAGAATTTGATGAGCTTCCAAGTGTGAAAGTTTTCCCTTGTGTAGTTGTATGGGTCACTTTGTTTCTAAATGTAGAGATGCTAGGGATATGTGTGGTAGTGGTTGTCATGTGTGTTGTTTTTCCAAATTGTATGGTTGACATTTTTTGTGAAGAGTGCATCCCTAGAGAAAATGGATTTTGGGTATCTTCTTCCACAATGGTTGAGACATCAAAGCCTTGAGGGATTTTGGAACCCTTTTTAGCTAGTGCATAAAATAATATATTAGGGTCAGTACCAATGAGTTGATCAACCATGCTCAAAACCCTTGGATCTTGATAAGCTCTTTCGATTTCTTCTAGAGTCATTTTCTTGTTGAATTCGTCTAGATTTAGGTTGTCCAATGTGTTGGCTTGGTCTCTTTGTGATGTCTCTCTTTGAGGTGTGGATTGATTTGAATTTATTCTAAGGGTGGTTTCATGAAAAGGATCATTTGAGAAATCCACATCCTTTCTTTTAGTTTGTGACCTTGTTTCAACCATGTGAGACTTGCGAGTTGGAGGATAATGCAAGGTGAAGCTAAAATAAGTTTGTGGATTTTTTTGAATATAAGGATGCAAGGTGATTATACAAGGATATGAAACTAATGGATGCTAAGGATACGAAATTTTGATTAAATAATGACCAAGGATAATGATAAGGTGACTAAATGATGCTAAATTAATGATCAAATATAATGATGCAACTAAGGTTAAGATGAAATTAAGCTATGTTTTTGTGTTTTTAAGATAAAGATTTTAAACGAAAGGCTAAGGATTGATAAGGTGATAAATAATGCTAAGGTTAAAGGGTATGATATCAATCTAAATGGAACTAATGGTAACACTAAGGATATGAATCCTAAAAATTTAGACAAAGGATGGAAACCAAGCTAATGTAGGTCCAAGATAATAAACCCAAATGTCATTGACCTTTGTGATAATCAAGAGGATAATTTTTACAAGGTAGAGTCTAGGCTAGAACACAAGCTTAAGACTCAAGTTTGACCAAGCTGATAATGATAAAGGTTGATAAAATGAAATATTAAAGTCAATGAAAAAATGGATAAGCAACCAAGGACTGTCCAAAATCTTAAGTCTTCCTAGGTCTGAAATTTGCAAGGGTGAGTGCAACCTAAGGTTTAGGAATGATTATGGAAGGTAAGGATGCAACCTAAAATATGATGTAATTCTAAATGGAAATTCTAGAATGGACTGGTAAAGGCTTGTAAGTCTTTGGTTTAGCATTCAGGATCACTGTAAAAATGATTTGATTGAATTTGAACAAGGGTTTTGAAAGTTTTTGTTTATTAGGCAATTGCGGCACTATTTTTTGCAAGTGTGTCATTTCATATTGTGGGTTTCTAGAGTGCTATTGCGTCTCTGTTTTCTAAAAAATTGGTTCAGTATGATAGTTGTGGTTTTCCAATTATTAGTTGTGATGGAAAAGTATAGTTACGACTCTATTTTTTTTACAATTGTGGTTCACAGAATCTTGTTTTTGGTAGTTCTGATGGTTTTGACTTGATCTTTGAGTGAATCTTGACTGATTTTGATGAATTTTGATTGGAAAACACATAATACAGTCACAAACACTTGTGTTGTTCTAGTTTTGAATGTGAAAATGTTTGATTTCAAAATAAAACACTGATAGACAATAATGCACAATTCCTATGGTTGGCAAGGAAACCATTGGTTGATATCCCCACTTGGATTTCTCTAGCCACTTAAGCAAGGTGAACAACTAGAGACTTGATGGCTTTGGCTCCCCTCCATGGCACTCACTTCTTGGGTTCACCAAGTCTCATCCGCAAAGAGGAATTTATGTCACTACACGTGCTCAGTGAAGACATGGGGCAACTTCAGAGGTCCGACCTCCTACAATCAACAAGTGTATCAAAGGGTTTTTGGCCACTAACACAAATGGTTCTTATTCAGGGCATCCATTCAAGGTGGTCATACATGTGGCAAGATTAGCTCAAGACTATGGTCAGTCAAGAGGCCTCCCAATCTCTTCCAAAGAAAGGATTTTCACTTAGCTCACAGGAATGCTGAGAGTGGCACTTGTCGGTATGACACATTTGCACCTATTGCTAAATAAATTTCATCAAGAAGCACTTTTCTTATATAGTGGTTTGAAAGAGCTTGGATTTATCTTGTTACCGCTTGGGTCATTCCCACCTTTTGAAGCAGGGTGGAAGGCCCTCTAAAATAAAGGTACATAATAGCAAGGAAGTGTTCTAATCTCCCAGATCGCACGAAGCGCAAGGAGAGAGCATACGTAGTGCCTTTGCCTCACACTCGCATGATGTTCATTTTAAGCCCAAAATCCAAATGTGGGGTGTGATTATACAAATTCCAAATAAGTTCTTTTGATCCTCAAGATCTCAAAATGGTGCGAGAAGAGAGAATACACACTCTATGACAGTTTGCAAACCACAAAACATAAAAGACAGTTGTAAATTTTAACCCTTTGCTTATGATTTGAAGACACTTGGATTCTTTTTATACCAATGACATTTGATACAAGTTCATTTTAATACCCATGAGTGAAAGAATGCATTTTTTTGTTTGTTTTAAAGCCTTATGAGTGAGATATGCAATTTTGTTTTACCCTATGATCCTGATGCAAGTTATAGTTGAAAAAAAAACAAAAAGAAATAGCTTAAATATAAACTAATAAAAGAGCTCGATTTTTTTGTTTTTTATAAAGAAACATTTTTTTAGGAACTCCTTAGATCCAAAGCCACATGCTGAAAATAGACAGTTAGCACACAAAAACCCTAACCTACTCGAAAACCCAAAAGTAAAATTGAAAGCAAATAGAAAATCAAAAAATTTATACCAAATAGGTAGTTGTGTCGTTCAAGACTGCAAATGTGTCACTGTGTTGCATCACACCAGAATAGTTGTGTCGTGATTTTGAGATCAGGTTCCCGCCCACGAATGCGTCATTGTTTCTCACAAATGCATCATATTTTTGAAATCAGATTCCCATCTAACATTTGTGTCGCTTCTTCTAACATTTGTGTCCTTCCTTATCACTTGCATTGCTATGCGTCTCAAATACATCGTTTTGTACAGAAAACTTGCAAAAACAAAAAGAAAGTTGTACAGATCCTACAAAATATTGTCTTCACATTGGGTTCACCAATGTAGGACTGGTAAAAATGTGTTAGCCTAGATTCTAGTGACAACCACAACACTACTAAGCCAAATCCAATCCAAAACAATAGAAAACAATCAAATGAAGAGAGAAAAATGAAAACAAAGAAACAAAGCACTCCCCATTGAATTTGAATCACTTCTCTTATCTCTCTTATTTCTTCTTTTGTAAATATGCCCTCAGATTTTGAGTTGAAGCTGTGAAAGTACCTACAAATTGTAAGCAAGAAAGTCAAAGATAAGTGATTGTTAAGGCAAAAATGGAGGAGAAAGGATTCTTTTATAGATAACTATTTGAATGGACGAACGAGATCAATCTTCTAGAAATATTCCAAGATCGATAGATGAGGTTGCATACAACACAGGAAAGGGGAGGTTACTAAATGAATTGTCAAGATTAGAAAGAGCCCAAAGACGATCGATGGTTTAGATTCGAAAATGAGATAGTGGAGGAAGAATATGGAGAAATTAAAAACTGAAAATAATCAATTCATGAGAAGGAATCTCTGCATAAGTGGATGCACAAATTATTTATTCAAATTATTTATTTGAGGAAAAAGGCAAGTGAGAGAAAATGGACATTTAATTAAAATGATTTATGGACCCAATTTAATTAAATGGGGAAAATGAATATGAGACATTAAATAATTAATTTAAGTTAATTATTTAATGGAGGGGAGAAGTGTCATTAGATAATAAAATAATTTCAACAATTTTTTAATTATAGAGGAATGGGGGATAGATGAATAGGTAAATAATTAATTATTATTATTTAACTATGGACAAAGATGATAGGAAAATAATTAAATAAATAGTGATTTATTTAATTATTGAAGAAAGGGGGTGTTAGCGACACAATTAATTTTATTTAATTGGTCAGGATAGAATAAAGTTAAGACGAGAATTAATTGAATAATTAAAAATTATTTAATTAATAGAGGAAGGTGATCAAGGATAATTAAATAGTTAAAATTATTTAATTATGTGAAGACGGAGACCAATAAAAATGATGCTCGTAGACTAAGACATTTTTCAGTGTCTACAATACGAAGAATATTGAGCATTATCATTCGTATGAGGAAGATCATATGCTAAAGTTTGGGTGACTGCATTATGACACCATTTTCAATCATTAATGAGCATGTCTAGTTTCCACTTTGGATGCTACCACCCAAGATGACCTATCAACACATAGAAAAAAACTTGTTAGAATGGCCCCCTCAATGAGATTTTCTTTCTTTGATGGCAATTGATCAGAGATATGGGATCGATAGGAGCTCTTCTTTTATGAACTGGATGATCCTATTTATAGAGTTGCATGCAAATTTTGTGAGACCATCAACTAGTTGGTTTTCCTCCCTATAGCAATGCCCAATATAAAAATTGTTGATTTCATGGAGGAGAGGAAGAGTTTGTTGCAAAATACAATTTAGTTGCCAAGATGGAGAGACCCTTCTCTTGCATGAATTTACTAGGTTTAATGAATCATCCTCAATTTGAATTGTTTCA
Organism: Sequoiadendron giganteum; assembly: GCA_007115665.2. Classification (NCBI taxonomy): domain Eukaryota; kingdom Viridiplantae; phylum Streptophyta; class Pinopsida; order Cupressales; family Cupressaceae; genus Sequoiadendron; species Sequoiadendron giganteum. The sequence continues at coordinate 692,627,850 of CM021100.1, read as the reverse complement.
ATATTGTATTCCTTTACATGAAGGATACTAGCTAGAAGTTCTTGAGCTTTTACTTTGTTATTTGTGCCAACTAGTAATTTTAATGCTAGATCAACCAAAATGACTTCCTTGTGATATCTAATCACACAACTTGCTCCTGATATAACAAGGTTTCCATGGGAGGCTCCATCAAAGTTGAGTTTCCATACTCCTGAGGAGGATGCCAATAGTTGTCAACCTATTGACCAGATTGAGTTTGGATATATGGATGGATCCTAGTGTGGGTAGCACAATTTTCTTCCATGAAGCCATCATTTTAAAATCCCAAGATGTGAAGATCTTGCTATTTCTTGATGCTTGAAGTTTCAAAATATGATCCATAACTATTTTTGAGATTAAGGTTTCTAATTTTGAAGTACTACATTATATTTAACTTATTTCTTGAAAATCCTTTTGTTTCTTTCCCACCATATAACCCAGATCAAAAAAGATGGAGACACTAGCCAAAGACCTGATAAAAGTGAAGATCTGAATAGATTAGACTGACTATTAAAAACATGTAGAAGGATATTTCCAATTGGTGATTGTCTACCTAGTTTTTTTTGTAGCCATTTCGAACATGTTTGAGAAAAATCACATTGCAAAAGTAGATGATTCATATTTTTTGACATTTGTTACAAAGGACACACAAAAATGAGTCTAAAATTCTCATTTTTTCTAGGTGTTAACTTATCAAGATCCTATTGTTAACTGTAAACCAAGAAAAAGCACCAACCTTAGGAACGGTAACGATGTTCTAGCATAGTCTACGCGACCAATTTTCTCTACTTGTGTTTTCCAATGATACTAAATACCTGTACAATTGATTTATGTTGTATGCACCTGATTTTGTTGGAGCCCATACTAATTTATCTACCTTTGAGGAGAGATGAACTAACCTTTTACAGTTTATGTAAAAATGATTAAATCCCCCTAAATAAGCATTAAAAAATTACAATAGTTATGTTGAACCACTAATGGCTAAGCATAAAAAATTATGGTTACAATAAATGCTAATGGTTAGGTAAGTTAAAAAAATTACAATTGATGCCAAAAGAAATAACATTACCTGACTTAATGTTTTGTGTGGGATACGGAATTCCACCTAGGAGGAAACACCTATAGTAGACCTTGTCACACATTATATAATGGAAAAAATTGTTGTTGGAGGCACCAATGATGGAGGTTTGTTGTCGCATTTTTGAGATGACAAAGAGAACCCTCATCAACACTCACAAGAGAAATTGATGGTCTTCATCATAGGTTTGGAGCTGGAATAGTGGTTAACTTAAAAAATAAAAAAATCCTAGTATAACACCCAAAACAAAGGCTACCACACCCAAATTTAACCCTAAAATATTGTATTAAAAAATTGGTGATGTCAAATATGGGTTGTGCAAGTAGATTTTAACCCATGCTGATCTTGGAAGTTGATGTCGATTGAGTCATTTGGGATAAATATATGCTCACTTTTCTCAATACTTTCTAATCAATCTTGTCACCTCTATCAAAGAATACAAAAAAATGGTAGAGGTTGCAACAATTATCATAGCTTCAACCTCAAAATAGGTAGCTTCAACCTCAAAATAGGTGGCCTCAAGACAATTTGAAGGTCATGTGTAAGGTAAAATATCTTACCTCTTGAATCACCATCTCTCTTAGCATCCCTACAGCAGATAGAGAAGCACTCTAGATAATTGAGAGTGGGGAAAACTTGGAAATTATGTAAGAGTGTTGCACCACTCCACTAATGAGCCCCTCTATGTCGATTGTGTAGAGGAGGCATCACCTATGAGATTGAGTAACAAAGGATGAATATTATTATCAGTAGTGTTGATGCCATGTGGAATTAAAGAGGTTATAAAAATGTCGCCAATGGTGGAGTTTTTGCCTTGGTAAATCTGCAATTAAAGAATCTCTACAACAATGAAGAGAATATTTTCATATAATACAACATACAATAGAGTAAATAGTGAATCAATCCCAATTCAATATATGAGAATAAAGTACTCTTCACTTGTATTTAATGGTGCACTAGTTAATGTGCATTGGGGGAAGACAATAGGCAACCTAGACAAAATAGTGAACCTTGATCTATAGAGGCGATGGAAGATGCTCAATCTTCTTTGGTTATTTGAACCTTAAGTTCTTGCAATAGATAGCCCAAATATACCACAAACTAAAAAAACTACAAAGATACCATAAAATCTACCACCACTTGTAAATACCAAAAAACCCTCCAAAATAGACCAAATACCCTATAAACAAGCTGAAATGGCCACAAATTGCCTATAAATAGGCCAAAATGGCCAAAAAAATATATTGACCCAAAAGGGCATATGGGAAAAGGGATATTTTGGTCCTCTACTAAAAAAATGATTAATTTTTTTTTGCAATAGGTATACATGACCAAAAAACTAAAAAAATAAAAAATTACCAAAAATAACAAAATGAAGGGTATTTTTTCATTTCTTGGGCCTTTCGAATTTAATGGAATTGTCAATTTCACTCCATGAAACTCTGTTGATAGGGTTATGTGTTTGAGTCATGTTGATGCAGGAAGGAACATGTGTTCATGGCTCTGATACCATATTGGGATTAGCCAAGATCTGAAAACGTGAATTGATAACCTTCAATAAGTGAAACAATGAGCACAATAGTATGTCTATCATATAAAAATTAAGAGTGTAAAAATATATAATGATATCCTTTCATATATAGGCAAGGATGAGGAGGTGAGAAGGTAGGAGTGTAACTTTGAAGTTACCTCTCCAGAGGTGCAACACTTGTGAGTTCACTTAACAAGTGTGTGAGAAAGTTTCAAATATGCATGCAATAGGTGTCTCTAGTGATGAGGACACATCTCTCAACCATAATCAAGTAAGACAAAACTCTAAAAAAATACTAATTTAACTTACAAAGTATAGTTGCCACTTCCCTCTCCTATGCCTACATTTTGAACATCTTGTGCACATGGTGGACTCTCCCCTGGGGGTGCCCCACGGTCCCCCTTTGTCCCCTCCTGACCCAAGCCTCTCCTTTTCGCATGCAGACTCATGTCCCTCAGGGACCACTCCTATTGGGTCAATGACTTTGTCTTCGAGTATTTCAGAGACACTCATGATTCCGATCGTTTCAGTTGAAATTGTGTCGATGGTTGAGATTCTTCCAAAAAAAATTAGGTTGGAAGGATGTGCTGACCAATGGAAAACATAAATCTTCTCCTATTCCTCCTCCTTCTGAGGAAGTCACTGCTTCTAGGACAGATTTTTCTATTCTTGATTTCATCTATGACAAGATTCTCTCCTCCATGGAGAATGCGATTGTGGGTCATTTCCTATCCTTCCGTCCTTTTGTGGATATGGTTTGGAAGTGGGTTGCTGCTAAATGGAATCTCAAGGGGAGTGTGGAGATATTTTCTATGGCGGGTGGTCTCTTCCTTTTCAAGTTTACAGCTTCAGAGGATTTGGTGATGATCCTATCCTTTGGGCCCTGGGTGTATGGGAAGCATAGTTTGGCTTTATGTCACTAGAAACCGGGGTTTGACCCTACTGTGGATCTACACAAATCGGCCCCAATTTGGGTTCGGCTACCTAGATTACCTCTCGAGTATTGGGATGAATCCATCTTCAAAAGCATTGGGGACTCTATGGGATAATTTATTACTACATATTCCATCACCAAATCGAAATCCAGGTTAGTATTTGCTTGATTTTGTGTAAATATATGTGTGGATAAGACTCTTCCTAACACGGTTAAGCTATGTTCTAAGTTTCGCAACTAGACCCAACCAGTGTGCTACGAAAATGTTGTTGTTTACTATCAGAAGTGTGCTAAAGTTGGCCATCTAATTTTTGATGGTAAATCTTCATTTAATCAGGAGCCTAATGCAAGTAGTACTATGGTGAATCCCCGGCCTCCTATGGAGAATAATCTACCTATGGATGATGTCCCTCTAGCCAAGTCTTTGGGTGTTTCACCTTCTTTTGGCGATTCCCCTATTGGCCTGGTGGACCCCAGAGTGAGTCTTGTTTCTCTAACTCTGAATGAGACTGTTGTTAAACCCCAAGATGTTATATTGGCCCCTGGCCTCAGTTCAGGTTTGGATGAGGTTGTTGTTGGCCCTCTACTAGAGGTGGGATCTACTGGGACAAGTGAAACAATAGGTGAGGAAGGTGAGATTTAGGAAGACGAGAGCAATGGAGTTGTTGATGAATCTATAGAGAATGTGGAAGGCTTGTTGTTGGAGAAAGTTGTAGAAGAAGAGAATTGGAAAACCCCAAAGAAAAGAGGGAGGAAAAAGAAGGCCGATGTGGGAGGAGACTCTAAACTGGGCAAACCCAGCCAAAGACATACAAGGCTGAGAGAGACTACAAATGAGATTGCTCTAGGTAAACAAAGGACATTGGATGTGTCCTCTAAGAAAGGTCAGAAAAGAAAGCCATGTCATGGAATGTTCATGGGCTCAACAGCCCCCACAAGCAACTTTATCTGAAGAACTATGTTCTTGAACATAAGATAGATGTGTGCCTACTACAAGAAACCAAAATGAAGACAAATTTTGACAAGATTGCTAAGTTTATTTGGCATGGTGCATCCTACTTCTATAGTGATGTCGATGGAGCGTCGGGTGGTCTGGCAGTGCTTTGGAACCCCTCTAGATTTAAGGGTGTAAAAGTTGATAAATCCAACTTCACAGTCCCCAAGAATCACCTGCATGCAATCACCTGTCACATGCAACAGATATCCAGAACAAACAATAAGATGTTTTGTAAACTCTCAAGAAAGAATGTGCAAGCTCAAAACTAGAAAATGATTATTGAATAATATGATAATTACAATGTGATCAATCCTTATGGAGGAGATCAAGAAAACCTAAAATTAGGAAATGCTAAATGAAACCCTAGTATGCACACTTAATAATTAATAAATAATTATTAATGTTCCTAAGTTTATCTTAAGCAACCTAAAGGAATAAGTGACTTAATTAATTAACCAATATTATTAAATTAATTAAGTGGAATAACTTATTACTCTAACACCGACCCTTAAGATGAACTTAGGGAGTAGCTAAAACACTAGAAAAAAGATGCATGAAATCAAAGATGGGTCCCAGCAACAAAGGTCTAATCAGGCACCCAAGTACAAATGCAATGCAAACTAAACTAACCGAGGTAAAGGAGAAAACCCAGTGCGAACAAAACTCCTCCCCAAAATAGAATACAAAGAATAAATAAGTGATGAAAGATGGAGGAATCCATAAGACCCACCAAGAACACCATCCATCACAAAGATACATGAAAGAACCCCCTAGAAGAGAGAAATAAATAGACCACATAGCCCCCATAATGAAGTAGCTCCAAAAAGACTGAAGAAACCGCATCTCCTGAAAGAAGTGAGAGGGAAGAGGCCGAATGAATGCAATCTATGAAGGTGAAGTAGGTGTAGCCCAAGATTTCTCCACAGAAAAAAGGTGTGACCTCAACCAATGAAGAATCCTGAATAGGTGAAGACTGAAGTGAAACCTCCAAAGATGAATGCTCAACTAGATCCTGTTGCACTGAAATGGAAGAAACCACATCTATAGTCATAGAAGTATCAGCAACTGCAACAATAGGTGGAGGAGATGGAATGGATTGCTCAAGAACATGATCTAAAGTGAGAACTCCAATGTTCAAGAAGCCAAATTTCTCCTCTGAATGATGATTCATACTAGAAGTGTGATGAACAGTTGTAGGAATAGAAGCACCATTAGTAGAAAAATCTGCAAAGGAATACAACTGAGATGAGTGATCCACCACCCTAGGGGCAATAACTGCTCTACTCACCAAGTCTCTGATGATAACTGAATCAGGTGTGAACTCCACAGACTTCCCATTGCCTCCATGTGTGATCTGATATATAGAAAGAAGGTTGTTCATAAAATGAGGAACACACAAGATATCCTGAAAAGTATTGTCCCCAAAACTAATAGGCCCCTTCCCTGTAACACCCATGTATGTATTGTTTCCCATCAAAATAGGAGACATAGTGTGAGACTCAAAGGAAGTGAACATAGACTGTGTAGAAGCCATATGATGAGATGCTCCTGAATCTAGAAGCCATCTCCCTAATCCAAGACTCAAAGAAGCACAAAGATCATGTCTCTTCATATCTGATGAAGTATGTAAACCAGTTGTGCCCCTGTCATGTTTTACTAAAGAAGAAGAAGAATGAGGGGAAGGAGATGAGGCAGACATCCTAAAAGGCAAATCAATCTGATGTTTCTAAAGAAGATTCTTCAGCTCATCAATGTCCTTGTAGCAATTATGTTTTGCATGTCCTTCTCTCTTGCAATATGCACATGGTCCCTTCTCCTTCCTAGATGATTTCACCTTAGAAGAGGATGATGAATCTAAGCACTCCTTCTTTTGCTCATGAGATTTGGAATCCTTTTGTTTCTATTTCTTGCCTTTTCCTGTAGAAAACTTCTGATCTCCGGGCTCCTGTGATGCAATAAGTGCATGTGATGAAGAGGGCTTCAACTTACCCATATTAGCCAACTTGGCCTACTCTCGAGTGAGAGAAGATGCAAAATAATAAAAAGAAGGCATTGTAAATCTAGTACCAAGTGCATCCCTAGTAGCATAAAAGGTAGAAACAAAAACTGAGTAATCTAGTCCAAGCTTAGAAAGAAAGGACAATATCAACTGAGAGTCTTCCTTATGAACACCACACTGTGACAACTATAATCTAAGAGACTTTATTTTTGTGAAAAACTCCTGGATGTTGTCAAAATATCTAGGATTTAAGCCAATAAGCTCATTCTCTAACTGAAACCCTCTCATAGTATCCTGCTTCTGAAACAAAGACTACAAAGTAGTCCAAACCTCATGGGGTGTAGTGCAATACTCAATATTAAAAAGAAGGTTAAAAGAAAGAGATAAACATGATGTACCATAAGCTTCATTACATCTATTAAACCACTTTCTCTTTTCAGCAGCACCTGTAGGTTCAATTTTTGTACCCATGGTTACTCTGTACAACCCTTTGTGTTTCAAATGAATCTCCATTTGTTTTTTCCAACCAAAATAGTTGAATGGAGTAATGGGAGAAATATTATATGTATCCATGATATAAAACAGCAATATATACTCTCAAATAAAAAAAACAATGCTCGTTGATCTCAAAAAATTAGCCTGATTGCACGCTTCCCAAGAAAATAACTGAAAAGGTAAAGGCTGAAATGAAAGAAGAATATCAGATACCTGGTAATTTTTTTTTAAAAAAAGGTCTGATATCTGTGTAGAGCATTGAACCAGCTTTCTAACGCCTATTTTTTTTCACAAAACGGAGTCCGGACGCAAAAGTTATGCCCCTCAGACTGAAAACATCAACTTCGGACTTCAAAGACCAAAAAGGGCATCAAAATTGAAAAATCAAATAACCAAACCTCCACCACTACGAAGTTCATCAAACCACATTTTCGACAATATTTTTTTTTCAAAAAATGGCCTTTGTTTGCAAAAGTTATGAGAAAACGAAAAAAAGGCCTCTAAAAGGCACTTTTAATGCTAAACAGGTGCAAAATTTTGGCCCCCTTGCTTTGGCCCTCGGTCCTCCACATGACCATCCACTGGTGCTTAAGTAGTCACATGCGGCGGTCTCTGGCACTAGTGGTCATGACTGATCAAAAGGCTCTCGGACCCCAATACGATCGGGGTTGAAGAGGCTGTGGAGGGGGAGGAACTGGCAGAGTTGAGCAAGGTGGCAGCACGATGGGGCAGTGCGGTGGCCGCCAGGTGGCTAGTGGCCACTTGGAAATGATCTAGTGGTGAGTTTTTTTAGAACTGGTTGTGCAAACTCTTGCTCCCAAATTTTGATTTTTTAATATTTTTTGCCTCAGTCTACATGTTGGGGAGGCTGTATGGCCTCTCTAGCAAAAAAAAAAGTCCTTTTTTTTTCAACAGGTCTAAAATCGATGAAACGAAAGACATTCCTAGGTTTTTTGGGCATCCTCAATGTGATGGCGACGTCCATTTTTCCCGAAGATGCACAGAAAAAATGCCAACCCCCAGATGCACAAAAAATCAGCTTGGCTTGAAACCCTTACATAGAAAGAAACGCTGTGAGAGAATATCTTCAAATCACAAACAGGAAGCCACAGGTCTAGAGCTCTGATACCATGTAAAATTTGATAAATCCAACTTCACAGTCCCCAAGAATCACCTGCATGCAATCACCTGTCACATGCAACAGATATCCAGAACAAACAATAAGATGTTTTGTAAACTCTCAAGCAAGAATGTGCAAGCTCAAAACCATAAAATGATTATTAAATAATATGATAATTACAATGTGGTCAATCCTTATAGAGGAGATCAAGAAAAACTAAAATTAGGAAACCCTAAATGAAACCCTAGTGTGCACACTTAATAATTAATAAACAATTATTAATGTGCCTAAGTTTAGCTTAAGCAACCTAAAGGAATAAGTGACTTAATTAATTAATCAATATGATTAAATTAATTAAGTGGAATAACTTATTACTCTAAAAAAGGCTTTGAACTCTTCCACTGCAAGAATAGAGTGGGAGCCTCCTTCTCCTATCTGGGTGGAACTTGGTCCATAATCAATGTTTATTCTCCTAATCAGAGGAACACTAGGAGTACTCTATGGTAGGATCTTGTTGTTAAGATTAAAAATAATGTTGGCACCCGTTGGATGGTGGTTGGAGATTTCAACTCTCCTCTCTACCCTTCAAAGAAAAGTGGTGGTCTAATGGATTACTCTGATAGCATGTCTAACTTGGCCAACTTTTTGAGCTCTTTTGGCCTTGTTGATATTGATCTTTTCAGCCAAACCTTTACTTGGTCCAATAGATGTTTAGGTGAAAACTTGATTCAAGTTCGTTTGGATTAGTTCCTTTGTTCCTATCATTAGACTAACATCCTAAGTGCTAATCTAAGAGCTCTGCCTAGAATGGTGTCAAACCATAATCCACTATTGCTGACCTCTAATGATCGATCTATTGTCGGTCCTATCCCGTTTCATTTCAAGATAATGTGGAATTCCCATCCTGATTTCAAGAATAAAATTGTTGAATGGGGGAACATCCCTGTTTGTGGATCCCCCATGTTCAGGATCTTCTTCAAACTCAAACATATTAAATGCATGGTGAAAGGATGGAACAAGAGTGTTTTTGGTGATGTTTTTCAAGAGAAAAAGATTATAGAGGAAAAGTTGAAAATTTTACAAAGGAAAATGGAGGAAGGGGATGACAGTCAGTAAACTCACAACCAAGAAATGGAGAGTAGGAAGGAATGGGAACAAATCCTAAGAAAAGAGGAAATATTTTGGAAGCAAAAATCTAGGGTCCAATGGCTGAAAGAGGGCGATAGGAACACCTCTTTCTTTCATGTGTCAGCCATCAAACACAAGAAAAGGAATAAAATTACTAAACTAACTAAGATGATGGGTGAGGTGATATCTACACCTGCCTAGATTGTCCTTCTGGTTGTTGATTACTTTTAGGAGGCCTACTCGGCTCCTACTAAGGCACCCAACCCGGCCATGGACAATCTGTTGTTAAACCACCTTCCAACCATCATCTCTCAGAACGATAATCTTGGGATTCTTAGTGTTGTCACTCTAGAGGAGGTTCACTTGGAAACATTCAGTATGGGGGCATTGAAAGCTCCAGGCCCCAATGGTTTTCCCCCTACTTTCTTTCAGATCTTTTGGGAGATTATGGGTGAAGACCTTGTTTTGGTTGCTCGTGATTTTTTTAAAACTGGAAAAATTCTCAAACAACTGAACTACACCTTTATTGCTTTAATTCCTAAGATCAGTGACCCTCAATCTGTAGCTGATTTTTGACCTATTAGCCTGTACAATACCTTTTACAAAATACTCTCCAAGATATTGGTGTACCGAATCAAACCCCTTCTTGATAAACTCATTAGCCCAACCCAAAAATGGTTTTTCCCTGGATTTCATATTCTTGATGCTACCGTGACCACTCATGAGCTTCTCTATTCTATGGATAGATGTAACTATGTGGGGATGGCTCTCAAATTGGATATTTCAAAAGCTTACGACAAAGTTATTTGGGACTTCATCCCTAAAGTTTTGACCAAGTTTGAATTCAACCAGTTTGTGGTCAAACTCACAATGGAATGTGTTAATGTTGTTAAGTACTCCATTTTGGTCAATGGGGGACCCTTTGGGTTCTTCTCTGCTAGTAGAGAGATCAGACAGGGTGACCCCCTCTCACCTTATTTATTTATCATGATAGTTGATGTGTTGAGCAGAAACTTTACTGGTCTGGTGTCGAAAGGTTCAATAAAGGGAATCAAAGTTGCCTCTTGTTTGGACCTGATTGTGATACAACAATTTGTGGATGATACTTTCCTGTTTGGGAAAGCCTTAGTGGTTAAAGCTAGGAAATAGAAAAACTATCTTAAAAATTACAGTACCTTCTCTAGACAATGCATTAACTATAATAAAAGCATGATTTACTTCTTTAATAGCACTCCTAACTTTCAGGCTAGGGTGACTGCAGTGTTGGACTATTTGAGTGGGACTCTTTCGTATGTTTACCTAGGGATCCCTCTCACTGGCAAGGAGGTCACCCCTGACTTTTGGAACTCGATGCTTGAAAGAATTTAGAGGAAACTTGTTGGATGGAAAGGCTCCATTCTAAGCTATGCGGGTAAGATTCAACTTCTTTTTTCTACTCTTCAAGGGATTCCAATTTACTTCCTCTCTATCTTCAAGATACCCAAGTATATAGCTGAGAAATTTGAAAAAATTCAAAGGAATTTGCTTTGGTCTGGGACTGAGGACAAAAAGATATTTGCTTTGGTTAAATGGGAAAAGGTCTATCAACCCAAACATTGTGGTGGTCTTGGGATCAGGGATATAGTCAACACTAATAGGGCCTTGATGGCCAAGGTGGGCTAGGATCACATAAGGAATACTAAGGATTGGTGCAAAATCATGAATTCTAAATATCTTCAGAATAGGTCTTTGGTCAGCTTCCTCTCTGAGGTTCATCCTCGGGGCTCTTTAGCCTGGAGAAGCATTTGCAGCACTTAGAGTCTTCTTAAGAGTGGGATAAAATGGAATCTTGGCAATGGCAATAAAATCAAGTTCTAGGAAGATCCGTGGTTAATTGATACCCCTCTGGAAAGATCTGATTTTAGGAATCTTAAGAGGTTGGCCCATAGTTTTTCGATACCCACATTAGGGACTATGTTTCTAGGCCTCCTAGTGCTAGGGTGTGGAAGGATTTAGCTCTTTGCTACCCTTTTTCCTAGGACCTTTGTTGCCTGGCTAGGTCTCTTTAGGAATTACTCTCTTACTAGGCTTCCCTCATCTGGCTTGGGAGATGAATTTTTTTGGACCTATGACAAACAAGGTGATATGTCTGTTAAGTCGGCATACAATCTACTGACAAACTAGGGTGTTGTAGTTGATCCTTGGAAGAAGATATGGAACTACCATATGATCCCAAAATTCAATTTCTTCTGGTGGATTTCCTGTCACAATAGGATCCTTACTCGGGATAATTTGAGGAAAAGAGGATTTTATATCCCCAATAGATGTATGTTATGTAAATTATGCAAGGAAACTATTGACCATCTACTGTTAAACTGCCTGTTTGTTGCTGAAGTTTGGGGTATGGATTTTGAAAGATTGGGTATTCTTTGGACCATTTGTAAGGATATCATATCCTTTATTTTGGGCTGGTGTGATCCTTATGTTCACCCCTTCCCTGGAGAAATTTGGAACCAGGTCCCCCTATTATCGGTTGGTGTATGTGGAATGAAAGGAACAACAAGATATTCAGGAATACTGAGAGGATTCCTATGGATTTATTTGGTATTGATGCCCACCTTATTGAGGAAAACATATCCCTCTTCAATGGGAAACTTCCGGAGAAGGGACCTACTGAATGTGAAATTAAAATGGTAGAGGCTTGACATCAAGAGTTGTATGCAAACTCTTTTGACAACTCCAAATCCCTGGCTAGGAGGAACACCAAATGGGATCCTCCGGATAGAGGTTGGTTTAAACTTAATCTTGATGGGGCTACAAAAGGTAACCCGGGCAGAGCTAGTATAAGAGGGGTGATCAGAGACTCTAGGGGGGAACTTGTTCCTAGTTTTGCGGGAGGAATTGGCTTCCAATATTCTATGGTTACAGAAGCACGTGCGCTGCTCAAGGGTCTCCAAATTGTTGTTACTCTAGGGATAGAGAACCTTCACATTGAAGGAGACCAGTGTTCCATGGGGATGCGTCCCTCCCAAAAAACCCCACGTTTCCTAGAGGGGGACGTCTCAGAGACTTGGGGACTTGGGGGAGACGTCCCCCCACCAGGCCACCACCAATGCCACCATCCCACCACTAGTGTCATTGTCTCCAAGACGCTGATAGGACTTTGAGGATGTTGGGGTGTCCTTAAGATGTCTAGGGGACTCCTAGTTGTCTCCAAGATGTATAATTCTTATACTTATACATCTTTTCATAACTTTTTTTTCAAGTACTATATGTATTTCAACACCCTACTGCCCCCTCATCGTCGTCCCCCTGCCATCCCCCTGCCATTCCCAAAATTAGGCCCCCCGTCCCCATGTCTCGGAAACACATCCCCTACCATCCCCCCATCCCCATCCCCAAAACCCCATGGAACGCTGAAGGAGACTCTAAGTCCATTATAGATGGTGTGAACTTTGGTAGACTGATTGGATGGAGTACTAAGGATATTCTGTTGGATATAAGGCTCTTTTTATCTAAACTAAGGTTAAAGAAGGTGACGCACATTTTTAGGGAGGGTAACTAAGTAGTGGATGCCTTTGCTAATTGTGGCACCTTTTGGAGTTGCTCTAAATGTTGGAGAAATATGGGGAACTTACCGTCGAGAATTCAAGATCTAATCTTGAAAGAACAAAACTGTCATTCAATATGATGACTTCAAATTTTTGAATTATGGGGGTCATTTAGGGGGTCCACATGGTTGTTCTTTGGGCTTCATGGATGGGTACTAAAGTTGAGTTGGCCTACAAGTGGAAAAATTAAAATTTTTGGGATAGTCCTGTGCTAAATGAAGGTGGCTTTACTAAGGAATTTGAAGCGTACTTTGTAATTATGAATCTGAACGGTCGTATATTGCGATATCTCCTCATGGGAATTGTCTTAATTAATCATCTCATCCTTAATCCCATGAATTTAAAAGTGATGTGATGGCTCATTATGAGGGAAAACTCCCTTTTGGCTCTTCCTCTCCCGCTATTTTAACTCTGCATCCTAAACCCACTTACCTTGTTATTACTAAATTTGGCCAAGCAGCCATTCTGCCTATTTTTTTGTGCAAAGACAACGTGGCCAATGAATATTTCTCTTCCATCATATCTTGCTTACCTAGTCACAATCACCTTAAGATCCACATTTATGATATTTCTAAACTTATGATAGATGATTTTCCTTTTCACATGTGTGATCTGCACACTGTCATGATTAACCAACGAAGCTTTATTCTCCCAAACATCTATTATGTGAAGAAAGCCTATTTCTTAGCCGATATTTCTAACATTTTACTTTTTCAAGTTCTTTGGTTTCCTGTGTAGGTTAATATCATGGGTGGTAATCGTGTTCAGACCGAGCCTGATAACTATAGAGAATTCCACAAAAATCCATTGGTTTGGCACATCTATGTCGAAGATGGCTTAGCTCCCCTCATGGAAAATCTTGTGGGACATGACCCTAACCTATCTGGTCAATTTTCCAATTCCTAGAAGGACCGAAGAGTGATGCTTGGTGGTATATCTTTTAAAGTTAGCGAAGAGGTGATTGTGGAGGCTACTGGGATGCAATGCACCAGGAAAAATTATTTGAAGCACACTCAGACTCAAGATAATGACAACATGAACACTTTTTTGTGGGGAGTGAGGAGTTGGTTTGCAACTAGTCTGGCTTCGATTGGGAGGCCCTACCGCAGCCCTGGAACCAGGTCTATTTGGCCCTCATAAAATATTTGATGCTCGATGGTAGATTTAAAACCTACTTTTTCTACCACTTCCCCCTTCTAAATCATCTTAGAAAAAATTTTGTTAATTTTTTTGCTTTTTCTGCATATGGACTTGGAAAATTTGGTGGAAAAATGTAAAGAAACTGCAAGCCTTAACCTGAGCAACATCCCTCCTCTACCTCTCCACCAAGGGCTTATAATGAGGCTCTATCATTTCCACTTGGCGTTATGTCCTCCTAGGGCTATTTTTGTTATCTATGTGGAGGATGTTGAACCCCTTGTTGTTGCTAACATCTCCCTTGTTGAATCTAAAAGCCCTACTTGAAAATTCCATTTGGGTACTATCAAAAATCCTAAACCCAAACATGCTGCTAAAAAACTCAAAGGTAGTGTGGGATATTAGCAGATGAGCATTGCGGCCAGTCTGTGTGATCTCAAGGCCAATCCGACCAAAACTGCCTATAAAGATACTCCAAAGAAAAAGGGAAAAGATGAAAAGAAAGGTTTAATGGAGCCTATGGTGAAAGAGGGTAGAGGGAAGAATGCGGTGGGGAAGGATTCCAAAGGTGATACGGTTGTGGAGGCAATGGTTATGACAGGCAGGGAGACAACTATTCAAAGGTTTAGGAGATTGGCAAAAAAAAAAGGTAGATTGTTGTGGACTCGGAGGAGGAGTAGATAGACAGTAAAGAGTATAAGGAGGAGGAGTTGTCCGAGGAGGAAGAGGAGGAAAATGTGGAAGGTCCACACACCATCCCTGACAGCACCAATGTGTTGAAAGAGAACTCGGCCTCTCAGTCTTCACACCCATTAGACGTTGAGCATGGTGAGGACTTGAAGGTCGCTGATGAGGAAGAGGATCTTTGTGCACTAAAATGAAAAATGGACAAGTTGGACAAGAGATTTAGAGGCTTGACCTGCTTCACTGTGAATTTGGTTCATTTTGTCACCAACACTTTGTTCATGGTGATCAAGGATGAGCTAGAGGGTAAGAATGTTGAGGAGAATCAAGAGTGGATCAGGGACGATGTCGTGGACCTCCTGTCTAAAAACTGGGACAATGCTAGTTAGTTGTTGTTTTGGTCTGTGTTTTGGTGTTTTTGTTGTTAATCTAGGGTTGATGTACTATTTTTTTTATCGTCATGTAAAGGGTACAACACCTTATAAATATTGCTTACTTTATCAAAAACTTAAGCTAAGTGTGAATAGGTCAATCCTAGAAAGGTGATTAGCTAACTAGTTTGATAATGACTCTATTTACACTACCAAATATCAACTCTTTAATCTATTTGTATTTATTGATTGAGGCTTTAAACTTTTATTTACACCACATAAATTTGAAAATGTTTTTTTTATTTTATTTCTCACATTTCAACAATTTGAAAATAATCCAAGAACACAAACTAGACAAGCTTAAATAAATTGTCATCCAATAAAATAAATTAACCTAACTAATGATTCCAAAAATATTTTTTAAATCATGATACATAACATGGCTCCAGTATTGGAAATAAAACTAAGGAAGTAGTCCAATAAGGTGGTTTCAAGATTAATAATGATGGAGCATACATGTCTAATGATATGAAGAAAAAACTACTACAAAATAAATTAGATTTTATCTTAAAAATAGGAATCACTACTTTTTAGCTCTCAAATTTCTATCATGTGCTTGTGGATGGGCCTATAAAATTCTTTCACTAAATTGAGAGTTTTTTTTATCCAAATGGTGTCATTAGAAGGTACCCAATTGATTTTGTGTAAATATTTAGAAGATTTTTTCTTCATTTATATTAATGATGTTAAGATGTACTATTGTAGTTCTTAAACAAATGGAGATGGTAGAAATTTTTTGACCATTTTAATGGTGAAATTTTCATACTGACACTATTTCCCACTTAGTTTTGTATCCATTTTGAGATAATACCTTACTACATTTGCATATTGATAGATGGTATAATCTTGTGCAAATTTGGGTCTCTTTCTCCATGCTCTTTACTTATTTTATCACCCACATTCCAAAAAATTTACTCCCCACCTTATCCATGTGTTAGAGCCCTACTTCACATGCCTTGAAAATGCAAAATTTATGTTTTTCCCACCTTATTACAATTGAGTTTTTTTTCCATCAATGATAACTAATCTAAGAAATATTTGAATGGACATTCCCTTAGTCAATTTTTTCTTAAATGTTTCCTTTACAACCCCCATGTCCATAGGATTGAGTCATTGTTCTATAAAATTATAAGCTTTTAAGTATAGGGGGTTCCTAAGTGTTTTGACTAAGTTGAGTTCAAAAAATCACAAATTTTGAATGTTCACAAACCTTTTGAAAATGTAACAAGGTTTGAGATGTTGGAAAAAGTGCAACAAAGTGAATAAGATAAATGGATGAAAAATTTTGGAGGTTCATTTTTTTTGTGATATCTCAAAGTTTACAATTTCATGAACTTTCAAAATTGTGAAAAGGTTCACCGCAAGCCTAAAGTTGTGACAAAGAAGAAATATAAAGTGAAATAAGAGAAAAAATAAAAATGAAGTTTTTAAATTTTCATAGTTGTTTATAAACTTTGTGAAAGTGGGACGTGGTTTGCACAAAGGCCAAGATTCTAATAAAATAAGAGAAGGTAATGATGTCAAATATTTTAAATACCACAACTAATCTTGTACATTGTGGATACCCCTCAAGGCACCATGAATGTAGTAAAATACCTCTCATATACCAAGTATTCTCTGTGTTTCAAAGACTTAATAGACATAAATGAAGATCTACACATGATGATTAACGGCCCTAAAATAATATTCCCCACGCTCTACAAGTGCTTATAGGAACATCTAAGATAGGATTTTAGGCACAAATCAAAGATAAATGACCTCCAATATGTGTGGGTAGCTACTATAAAGTAAAAATATGAAGATACTTGAGTTAACATTGATTTTCACACACACATCCTTGGTTTGTGGTGATTATGGAAACCTACAAGAACTATAAGAGTGGATTTTTTTATTATAGAATAGGTTGTTGGTATCTAGGATAGTATTAGGAAAACTTTGAACTATGGAGACTCTTCCAGGTCATGTTATAGACCTTCCATATATAAGTGCATATGAATGTATAGTCAGATCCATTTCTGTATTAGATTTTAGTGATTTTGTAAAATTCATGTAGTAAATCAATATTAGACATATTTTATGCCATTTATGCATATTATCTCCATAGTTATTTGAATGTTTTATGGAATTCAAGGAGATATTACATTCACATTTGTTGTACTTTATATTAGTTCTCTGTTAGTTTGCATCTAAGGGGTGTTGTAAAATTGTCTTGCTTTTTGTAGTTTATGCCAAGGCAGGGAACCTTTCTAGATTGATATGTGAAGCATTTAAAAGGTCTATGAATTATTAAGTAGAGGTGTGTTTTGGTGATATAATGGAATTTGAGAGTCTAACATCTAAAAGATAGAGCCAAGTACATTAGGCTCATTTGAATGTTAATTTTATCTTGGTCATTGGGTTTTTATCTAGGTTTGACCATATTATTGTAGGGTTAGGCACCAATTTGATAGTTTAAGGTTGGTCATGCACAATCCATAAATGAGAAAAATATTTAATGAATAAACTATTTTTTATTTTTTCTTCTTTTTTCTACTTGAACATTAAGGGTACAAGGGGTATGTAGGATTGTGAAATACTTCAAAAACCCTTGCCTTGTATGTATAATAAATTTATCTACCAGTCACTATGTTAGATACTTCTACCATATTTTTCATCTAATAAATGTTAATAGGGATACCCCCTAGGTATTCTAGATCCTAAAGTGCAAGAAAGATCTAGTTATCTCTCATTTATTGGCCCATCCTCTCAGTGATTAGGATCATAGAGATTCACAACCTCTTAGAAAGCATTAAAAGTGGGTTGGAGAACCAACAAGTTGGTGATTCTACTAAGGGGTATTGGTACCTTTTTCCTTAGGGTTATCATCATATATTTGTAATTTAGTGTTCATCTAGTCTTTCCTATCTATTCCCTTATAAATGATGGTAACTTTGTTGTTGTGAGATCCATATTCCATTTAAAATTTTCAACATGGATGGAAGGTGATCATTATTCAAAATAAATTTGGAAAAGAATTTGGTTGGTGAGTCTTAAAATAAAGAGAAATATATATGGAAATAAAAATTTAGGTAATCTCTCTACTTATATTATAGAATAATTTGAAAGTAATGTGATAAAACATGTAGTATAAGATAATAAAACTATATATCATAGTGATAGTTCTTTCCCTAGAATTGCTAAGGAAGGAGATGGAGAGGAATGACATTGCCCTAAATATCAAGAATTTTTACACAATATTTTTAGAGAAAGAGATAGAAGGTGTAAGGTCACCTCTCTTTTACATGTTCATACCTTGACTCAAAAAGGCTAGATAGCATAGAAATATTTCTAAAAATGGTGATCCTATATGTATGAATGACAAAATTAAGATAGACTAGTAGTTGAGTTTCAAATTGATGGACATTCCATGTTATAAGTGATGATGTTTTTTTATACTATGACTCTTGCACAATGGGTTCATGTTTTTATTATATTGGGTATTATTTTAGGATTGTTATGGGTGATATTTTTGTTTCCATGGACATGATTTATTTTCTTATGCTTATATGGATTGTCTTGGTTGTCACTTGATGTGGATTAGGTGATGTAACTTAGTTAATTAATACTAGTTACATTTATCGTATAAATTTATAAAATGATTTATCTTATGTGAATATGCAAGTATTTGTCTGTTGAAGTATAATTTAATGAGTTAAATTTTATTTGTGATGGATTATAAAATAATTATATTTTTTTATGTAATTTTGTGATTAATTATTGAAAATGATAATTGTATTGAAAATTTAAAGGTTGATATGTGTTAGGAATAAATATAGATTCTTCAACTATCATTATCTCTTATAGAATAATGACACTTTTGGTTGAGTGAGTAGGTAAATGGCCAATGGATGTTGAGGGTCACATAGCCAATCTTCTATGATCTTCTCCATAATTACCGATCTTAATTAATACAGAGGAATTATGATCTTATATTTAAGTGTTGAGAAAATTTTGATTATGTGTGTGGGGTTTAATGTGTTTTGTGATATTGTTTAAATGTGAGAAAACACTATTTTTTTAGTTTTTGTAAATTGTTATGATATTTTATTTTGGAATTTTATATGGTTTTATGAGTATAAAATTAAGGTTTCATAAGATAAAATTGACCCTAGATGCTAGGTATAGGGGTAAGGGGTTGGTTAGACCTTAAAACTAAAATTATTATGTTTTTAAGAGTAATTTTGGAAAGGGGGGAGTAAGAAAGGATTGAAAGAAGAAAGCTAGAGGATTCTTCATCAATTTCAACTCTTTTTTTTGGAAATATTTTAAGGTAGGGTATATTGCCTCTTGATATTTTTTGTGATATTGTGTATATAGATACTACAATGTTTTTGTAGTTTGTGTGTATTCTTGAGAAATGCAAATTTTAAGAATCTTTTGTGGCATAATGATGGTTTTGAGTGTCTTAAATATTTGAAGGATTGTTGTGTTGTAATTGTTTGGTGTGTGAAGTAGACTTTCTTTTGAGAGAGTTTGGTCCTTGTGTTGGGGATTTGAGTGGGTGTGGCTCCCATATGGGGGTTTATATTTTAGGGTATGAGTACCCTCATTTTTATATTCATGGATAAGAGTATCCATTATGGGATTTTTTGGGAGGAAAATGGGGTTTTGGTGAATGGAGGGTTATGTCCAAATGTGAATAAAAATAGATATTTATGAATATCAAATGTGAAATACACATGAGATATTGTTTCCCCTCTTTGTGGTTGAGTCCCCACTCGCCTTGTTAAGGATTCCAAGATGAAATAATTTGTGTTGTAAGGGTTTCTATGGGAATTGTGTGATGTGATCAAAATATATAAATGTGTTATGTAAATGTGTTATTTTGTTATGGAGAAATTAAATATTTAATGTGGTTTTTAATTTGGTATGTGCGTGAACTTGGTTATTTATGTGACCTCTTGCTCAAGGGTGGGTTGAAAACAACCCTATGGTTGGGTGGAGAGTCCATTGGCCAAAATGGGTTTTCCCCATTTATTTTTAGGTCTATGTGAAAGTTTGAAGACTAATTCAAAATTTTCCAAATCCTTTTGTTCACAAGAAAATATTTATGAGGGCCATTGTGGAAATTGTGAAGTATTGGGAGTGTAGACACTGAAAAATTTCCTAGGCCTGCAAACACCATTTTCCACATCAATTCATCTTCTTCCCTACATAATTAAATAATTTTAATTATTTAATTATTGTCTAAATTCATATTCTTCTATTAATTAAATAATTTTAGTTATTTAATTAATTCATTTTCTCCTTTTATTCTTCCTTTGAGAAACTCTTCGGGTTACAATCAGAAGAGCATTCAGCCAGTTAAACACAATCGGATTCCATCTCAAAACAACAACCAAGAGAATTCCTCAGAGGCACAAAGGCGTGGGTGGATCCGGGAAAATGACCGTCAGGGAAAACCCTCGGACATGAATTAGCGCAGCAAAGGCAACTCCATCCCGATGCGAACCAGTAAATTCTGGAGAAACAAGAACCCGAGAAACTCGAACAATGGGAAAACACATCCAAATTCTGGGGATCATCGAAGAAGGCCAAACTAGAGAGATTATGATCTGCTCACCCGTAAAGCTAACAGGAGTGCAATGCAACACAAACCAAATTCAAACATCAGGCTACACCCCTAGGGAAGCAAACTCTTCCAATTGCCTCCAGACACAATTGAACGAAGAGTAGATCGCCTAATGGAGTTAGCGATGTTTACTAAATGGATGGGTCATGGATGCCCAAGCGAGGAAATCAAAGCCTGGTGGAAAAATAAATTTCAAAACTGGGTAAGCATAAACCAACTTCCAAACTCTTTTTTCCTCATAGAATTCAGTGATCAAAACTTAAAATTTGAAATACTTAATGGGAAACCCTTGTTCATGAATGGACATAGCTTCCATTGTTTGAACTAGAAAGCTAATTTCGACCCCTGGAATTATAAAATAAATTAAATTCTTGTTTGGCTCAAACTAATTGACCTACCTTTAGAATTCTGGAATTTAGATGCCCTAATTCATATTGGTGATGCCCTTGGGGTGTGCCTAGGTGTAAATGAATATTTTATTAATGGAGTAGAAGGAGCCATTGCAGGCATTCTGGTTGAAATAGATGAAGGGATTGGGATTTACAAAACCTGGAAATATTGACAAAATACAGAAGCTGGCAACAGGAAATTGAGATTTGGGCAGGACATGAACACAAAAAATGCCTGTTCAAAAAATCCTGCTCGAAGGGCCCCTCAAGTACTGGAAAGTCCTTTTCCATAGAAAAAGAAAACTCAACTTCAAACCTAAACTCCCATGCCCCAAGCTCCCCTCTGCCAGAAGCTCTCCCTAAAAAATCCACCTCGAGTCCAAAGCTACAACCTGTAGGTGAAATGGGGTTGACTCCTCACAATCTGGAAACTCAACTCAAGGAACCTATGGCTAAGAAACCTAGTAATATAGAGCTAGCTCTAACTACCCTAATGGAAGGGGCCCAAAATCTTTAAAAAGACATAAAAATTCAATTAGGGATTCTATCCAAAGAAACAAGGGAACAAGATCCTAATCCCCTGCCTCCTCAAGTGTCAAAAAAAGAACTGCCTCAACCCGACCCAAACCCTCTAAGCCTATCTCCACAAGGCTCTGTAGGGGTAAATGCCCAATCAGAAGATGAGGGTAGCTACCTTCAATCAAAGGAAGAATTGGACCCATGGGAAGAATCGAAGGTTGGGGAATTATTAGAAATAAGACAACTAGAGCAATCAGAATCTAGGTTAAAAGCTCTAAACTTTAAAAAGAAATCCAACAGAGGTAGGATGTCAAACAAAGCCAAACTGTTAATAGCAGGCAATGCATCAGGACAACATAAAATTCTAGTTGGGAAGGAAAACATCCTTCCCATAGCAGAATGAGGATTATATCATGGAATGTCAGGGGCATCAATGCCCCTGACAAATGGCGTATGGTCAAGTGCCAAATTGACCAATCAAAAGCAGACATCGTGCTCTTATAGGAAACAAAATGGAGTAGTGAAGAAAGCCAGAAGAGACTAGACTTCTGGAGACAATGGAAAGGTTATTTTAAGGAAGCGACAGGTGCCCCGGGTGGACTTAGAATCCTCTGGAACCCCCTGTCCATAGAAGGTTCAGTGGAGAATGAGGAAAGTAACTGGAAACTTCTCAAGTTCAAAGAACTAAAGAAAAACATCCCTTTCTTCTATGTCAACACATATGGTCCAGTCCCGAAAGTAACAAATAAACAAGTTTGGGACAAAATAACAAGCGTAATGGAAAATAAAAAAGGAGAATTAGGAATTATAGCAGGAGACTTTAATGCCACATTGAACAATGAGGAGAAATAGGGTGGCCTGGGGAGAATCAGGGTCATCCAGAAAGATTTCCAAAAATTCATAGACTCCAACCATCTAAAAGATATAATCACTAAAAATGGAACATACACTTGGTCTAATAGAAGGAAAGGATTCACCAACATCACAGAAAGGCTTGACAAATTCCTCCTATGGGGAGATTGGGGGGACTTGGCAGCCTCTCTAGAAGCCCAAATCTTACCACTGATAGGCTCAGATCACTTCCCCATCGCCCTTACCCTTGGTCATGATGTCTCTCCCCAAGGGAGCCCCTTCAAATTTGAAAATATGTGGCTAAGAGATAATCAGCTCCAAAATCTAATTGAACAGTGGTGGAATGAAACCAAATTTGGGGATAGTACCAGCCTTTTCAAAATCAGTAAAAAATTAGCCCACATCAAAACTAAACTCAAAGAATGGAACATTTCTCACTTCAAAAACATATTTCAGGAGAAGGAAGGAGTGGAGCAGGAAATCAAAATGCTGAATGAACATGTAATAGAAAACAGAATGGATGCAGAGGATTTTGAAAATGAAAAATCCCTGAAGGAGGAACTCTCAGAATTACTAAAAAAAGAAGAATGCTACTGGCATCAAAAATCAAGGGAATCTTGGCTGAAAGAAGGAGATAGGAATACCAAATTCTTCCATAAATCAACCATTGCAAACAGAAATAGAAATAAAATCGCAGAAATCAAAAAGGCAAATGGTGAAGTGACTCAAACCATTGCAGAAATTAATAAGGAAGCAACCAACTTCTTTGCAAAGTTTCTAAAAAAAGGCTACCCTGAAAATAGAGCTATTAGAGACAAGCTATTGAGGTCTATTCCTTCTCTAATCAATGAGGAACAAAAATGCTTTCTATTCCAAAAGATTCCCCTAGAGGAAGTCAAAAAAACAATTTTTCAGATGAACCCAGACAAAGCCCCAGGTTCAGATGGTTTTCCAGTTAGCTTCTTTCAGAACATTTGGCACATAGTGGGAGAGGATCTAGGAGCAGCAATAGAGGAATCAAGGAAAAAAATGACTATGTTGGGAGCCATGAATCATACGTTCTTAGCCTTAATCCCAAAAAAAAGGACCCACAATCTATGAGCGATTTCAAACCAATAGCCCTCTGCAATACAGTGTACAAAGTGGCCACCAAAATAATTGTGAACCGACTTAAAGTCGTTCTTGACAAAGTAATCTCAGAAGAACAAAGCGGCTTCGCTCCAGGCAGGTCAATTGTGGAAGGAATAATCGCAGCACATGAAACCATCCACACCGCAAGGAAAACCAGAAAAGCCTGCATGCTTTTGAAGCCGGGCATTCTTAAAGAATATGACATGGTAGATAGACAATTTCTACTAGAGGTCCTAAAGAAATTTGGTTTTGGATCAAACTGGATCAATTGTGTCAACAGTTGTATCTCCACAGCTAAATTCTCAGTTCTGGTGAATGGCTCAGCCCATGGATTTTTCTTTTCCTCTATAGGATTGAGACAAGGTGATCCCCTCTCCCCTTTTCTATTTATTATAATGGAAGAAGTCTTGGGAAGGGGAATCCAAAACCTAGTCAGAGAAGACAAGTGGAAAGGCATCCAAGTAGCAAATGGTCTGGAGCCAGTATCTCATCTCCAATTTGCAGATGACACAATCCTAATGGGGGAGGCAAGCAGGAGAGAGGCAAGGACCATTAAAACCTTCCTAGATGAATATTGTAGGGCTTCAAGTCAAAGCATCAATTGGGGAAAATCAGACATCTTCTTTCTGAACACTCAACCAAGCATGCAGAGGACTTTAGCCAGAATATTGAATCTAAAAGTGGCCAACCTCCCTGGGCGATTTTTGGGAATGCCACTATTTGCAGGAGTCAACAAAAACTGCTATTGGGAAAACCTAATCAATAACTGCAAAGCCAGAATGGGTACTTGGAAAGGAAAATGGTTGTCCTCAATAGGAAGATTTCTCATGGTAAAATCAGTTCTCTTGGCTATTCCAGTATACTCAATGTCCTGCCTAAAGCTCCCTAAAGTAGTAGAAGATGACCTCAATTAGATATTTAGAAGATTCCTTTGGTCAAGAACAGGAGATCACAATAAATTTCCCCTACTGGCCTGGGACAAGGTCTGTAGACCCCAAGAGGGTGGGGGAGTAGGACTAAGGCAATTAGCTATAATGAACCAGGCCATGGGAGCCAAATTGGCCTGGGATATCCACTCTAAAGGGGATTAAAAATGGGTCAAAATTCTAAGGAGAAAATACCTAGACTCCGACGCCCCGACCAGAATTCTCACTACAACCAACCCTCCAAGAGGCTCAACTATCTGGAACTTCATCCTAGATAGCAGAGACATAATTTCTCAACATGTTACCTGGGAAATCAAAAGTGGGGAAAGTGCATATTTTTGGAACAATTTTTGGGGTGGGAAACCCCCCTTATGCAACTCCCCCGGCCTAGAGGCAATAAAGGAGGAAACTACCAGACTTTGGGGGGACAAAGTGGTAGATTTTGGGAGAAAAATATATACTCAAGGTGCCATTTCATGGAGCTGGAAGGATTTCCAGATCCTTAATGCCCCATAGGCTCAGAAGGATAGCCTATCCAAAATCCTCAAGGACAGATTCTTCATCCCTTCTTTAGGCTCAGACATGATCCATTGGTGTGGTTCTCCTAGTGGATCCTACAAGGTTAAACTAGGCTACAAGCTGAAGGAGTTAGCTTTAAAAAAACAAGATTGGCCCTATAAATTATTTTGGGGCAACAAATGCCTACCCAAGGTAGGGGTCTTTGCTAGGTTGGCAGTTCAAGGGAGAATCCTCACAGTGGACAGGCTATCCACCTTCGGTATCCAAGGCTCAGGTAGATGCATCTTATGCAAAGCTAGCGAAGAAACAACAAACCATATCCTCCTGCATTGCCCTATGACGTATGAATGTTGGAACATAGTAAAAAGAAAACTTGCCCTTCAAACCCCTATTCCTATAGATATGCCCTCATGGTTCAAAATATGGTCACAAAAAATAGGCAAATCAGTGTTTGGAGGAATCTGGCAGGCCATCCCATCATTGGTAATCTGGGAACTCTAAAAGGAGAGAAACAGGAGAATCTTTCAAAACAAAGAACTGAACAAAGAGAGGCTTTGGGACAAAATCAAAAATGCAATAGTAGAAGTAGTAAATGAAGAAGCTTGAGCCAACACATCGAACCAGAGAATCTTCACAAATTGGGATGATTGTCTACTCAAAAAATTCAAAGGCCTAAAACCACCTCTTTTGTCTGGGAATGGTTCAAGCAAGCCAACAAAAATCAAGAGGGCGGAAGTAATTTGGCAGGCTCCAGAGCCAGGATGGATCAAAATAAACTTTGATGGGGCGGCCCACGGTAACCCAGGCCCGGGAGGTGTGGGTTGTGTTGCAAGGGACTCCCAAGGAAATCATTTAGTAGAATTATCTTTACAACTAGGCTTCTGCACCAACAATGAAGCTGAGTTTAGGGCAGCATCTCAAGGTCTCCAATTGGGAATCGATCTGGGTGTACGAAAAGTACATCTTGAAGGAAACTCAATTATAACAATAAATGCAATCAGTCATGGCTCCACTCCAAACTAGAAATTAAATCACCTCCTTCAACACATTAAAGAATTAACGCCAAATTCAATGAATTCAAAATCAGCCACGTCTACAAATAAGGCAACAGCATGGCAGACGAGTTGGCAAAATAAGCCTCCAAGTCACCCACGTAGGCTCCACCATGCTAGGGTGTCGAAAAAAAGTTCGACAATGCAAATCCAAAACAAGACAACCAAAAACACTCGTAGGTGCAAGGATGAGCAACGAGTCCTTTCGAATGTGACTGATCCATCAAGTGGCTAGCATGGTGGCGGCCTCACAAACAAGTCCCAAGGCTTCAGGCAGATTGTGCGGATCTAAAACTTACCGAAAAATTAATCCTCGATCAACATTCCAGCGGTAGGCCAGCAAGCTCACATGAGTCTTCTGACGTGGGCTCAAGTTAATAAATCATGTGGATTTATGTTCGCCTATTGTTTAATACATCACCCAAATCCAGGCATTTGCAAAAAAAGCAAGCTCGGTCCATCAGAAGAGCTTCAAACTTGTCTGGCAAGAAATGGAGACGCCACTGGCTTTGGAAACCGAGAAGCAACAACAGGCATTTCGTGGGGAAATAACGGACAAAAGACTCATTGGGATAATGGCCTGCTCTCATCCAGTTGTGCTAGAAGTAACCAAGAAGGTGTTGGGTCCAGAATTTCTCAAGGCATACCACAGGTTCAGGACAAACGCGAAAATCCCAGCCATGTTTCTTGCGGTTAGCTTCCACATGGGAGTCCCAAAATCTTTGGTGAAGAAGCTGACCCAAATGGTGTTTAACCATGCCTGGTTGGGTGACATCGATGGGGCCCTTGACAATGTTGATGAAAATAATCTCATTCCTATGCCCGAGCATTACAATGTGCTAAGCATTCGGGGCCGTGAGGTGACGAAGTTCCCATTGATCAGGACGGTTGACCCTACAAGTTTTGAAAGATTATGGAATGTTCACGATCAGAGCATCAATTTCCTCCTCAGGGTAGCGAAGCTCACCACCAAATTACCATGCGGTTGGGCCTTGCGATATGTGAAGAATGAAGGCTTCGATGCAGTCCTCCCAACTGGGGATGACACCGACTGGGGTTTCGGCACAGGTGAAGAATGGATCCCGCTAGACGACAGAGATCCAGAGGAAAAAGTTGTTGGTTTAGCACACCAGAAGTGCAAAGCTGACTACCCGGTGGTCGCAAATTACATAGCCTACAAGAAAAGGGTGGTGGCAGAGGATTCAGAGGAAGATGACCCTGTGAAGGTCGAGGAAGATTAAATAGCATACTTTCTTGTTTCTAAATTTAGTATAGTCAGTCCCAGGTGTTTTCTAGTATAGTCTGTAATTTCTTTTTCGGCTTTGGTTATGTATCTAGGTACCTTCATAGTTAGCTGCTTCAATAGGCATGAAGCTTTCTGCCATTTTCAAATTGGCTATAGTGGATAACTGTCACAAACTGTAATTGTATATTCTGTTTTGATAATTAATATAGGGTGTTGCCCCTCTACAGCAGTTTATCTAGCAAAAATAAATAAATTACGTCACTAATTAATCTCTTCTCTTAATAATTAAATAAATTATTATTTAATTACTTACTTTCATTTTCTTTCTATAATTAAATAATTATTTAGCCTTTTCTTCCATAATAAAATAAATCCTATTTATTTAGTTATTTCTACTTTTTCCCTCCACTATTAAATAATTATTTAATTATTTACTAATTTGTTTTTTCCTCTACTTCTGATTAAATAATTATTTTAATTAAAATTCAACTTTCCCTCTTCTTCTATAATTAAATAATTGTTTGAATTATTTAATTATTCACTTTCTCTCCTAAATTAAATAATTTCATAATTATTTGATTTACCCCAACTACCTCTTTTTATGTGCCAAATCTTATCTCTTATCTCAATTAATTTCCACCCTTGATAAGGTTTTATCACCTTTTAATCTTCATCGTCCATCCTTAAAAAAACCCTATTTTTTTCCCTAACCCTATTTCCTTGTTTCTCAAAGCAATCTCATCCATTGATCTTCATCATTTAATCTTCGCCCTTCATTCAAATTTGGTTTTCTATAAAAGAGACATATCCCTTTCATTTCAACCCTACCTACAACCACTATCTTTGATATTTTGTTGTCATTATCACTAGGCTTATTCTTGCATACTTCAAATATGAGGGCAAGCAAGCAATATAAAGAAAAATGGAGCAGAGCAATGAAGGTGATTCAACCATGGCATAGGAATTGTGGTAATATTGCTTTGTTATTTTATGTTTTTGTGTTCATTTGTGCTTCATTGTTGGACTAGAGTTTTTAGGGTTTTAGTTTTATGTATTTGGTGGTTGATACTATTGATTCTTTCCTTTTCCCATCATTTTACCCTATTCTACATTGGTGAACTTGATGTGAACTAACCGTATTTCAAGAAATTTGTGAGAAATTTTGAGTTTTTAGGTCTAAAATGCATTTGAGAGGCAAAATGACACATTTGCATGACATTGAGATGCATTCATGGTACAGAGTGATGCATATGTTGTATGATGAACTGTAGTTGCAGTTATCCACATCATATCTATGGCACAAAGCATCACATTTATTTATTTTAGGGAAAATTATCAAGATTCTCTATTTTTGTGGTTTTTTTATCATTTCTTGGCTTTCTGGTTTTAATTCTCACATCTTGATTGATTGACTGCATCATTTATATCATTATATTTTCAAAAAAAATCCAAATTTAGTTGATTTTGTAGTTTCTAGATTATTCTCTACATCTGTCAAGCAGTGCGACACATTCACATGACAGTAAGTCGTATCTAATTAGATAGTCCACCACAGTCGCCAACTCGTTCATCATAGTCACCATTTGATTCACCGCATTTTCCTAAGACAGTGTGTTGCATCTATGATAGAACAATGCAACTTCTTTTTTTTGTAAAAGGGTTTAAATTTGGAAAAAAAATCAGTTTTTGCCTTTTCCATTTGGTGGGGTAGAGTGTTTTGGTGTTACAAATAGTTGATTTGTAGCCTATGTAATTCATTGGGAGAATACATTGCTATCTAGAATAATAATCCATGTTATTGCAGGGCCTTATGTGTCTTTGATTTTTAAAGTAGGAACATTTGGATTTAGGCTTAAAAAGAATAAATGTCTTGTCAAAATCACACTTTCAATTTGGGCTTAAGAAGAACAAGTGTCTACATTGCTTAGTGATATTGTTTGTGCTTGGAGGTGTGTATGCTCTTCCCTCACATTTTCATATGATCTTGGGAATCAAAAGCACTCTTCAACTCTCATTTTCACATCACACATTTCAATTTCTAAGGTTAATAAACATTCCTTATTTGGTCAAATACATGTGTATGCTCTCTCCTCCCATGTTCATATGATCTTGGAGATCAAAAGGATTATTTGTATCACTTTTGTGCAACATTTTTAGAAGGGATTTCATTTGGAGAAGTGATCACTCCAAGGGGTAAGACCTAGAGCAATTTTCCCTCAGGCCACTATATAAAAATATTAAAGCAAAAGCCAAGATCTAACTAGTGAGTACCTTGTCGATAGTGCCAATTCAAAAGGGGAATCTACCCACATTTATGTGAGGTAGTTACTTATAGTACAAAATTATGGTTGGTTAAATAATTAAGTGGCTTGATGGGCACTAGCAAGGCGTTAAGTCCCTAAGCAATGACTAGAAACCATTACTGTAGAAGCCCGCCCTATTGATTGATTTTTTGGTGTAATTCTCAGTGTAAGGGATGTGTATCACACACTGAAGTTACTCACCATATGACTCCCTTGATATGAGACAAAAATCCCCATCTTATAATATGCTACATGTAGCTTTCCAAGGAGAGGGTGATTGGGTCATCCTTCCAGTCCTGGAGGCCCCTACATGTCCTCTCTCGCAAAGACAAGAGTGTACACACCTATTTAGGTGTTCCTACATTTGAGTCAAAGGAGATTCCAAGTTATGGGCCTGATATTGCTACCATTGGCCTTGACCTTAGCATTAGAAAGTGTTTGAAGTGCTTGAAGTGTTTTCAATTTGTGATAAGACTAGTGGAAATTGGGCTAAATTTGGCCTATGAACATACATTATTTGTGTAAAATCTGGATAATTAATAGCCAAAATCTATTTTTCAAAGTGTTTGTTGTGTCTTCAATCATATTTCATAATTTCCCAAAATGAAAAACCACTTCAAAACACCCAATTTGATACCAATATATAGTACACCACATTTGACAGATAGTGCACCACATCTGCTAAAAATAGTGAATCACATCTATGAGATAGTAAACTGCATCTATGAGATAGTGAGCCACAACTGCTAGTTGTCAAAATTTAAGGGAAATTCATATGTAGTCTCATTTTTGGTCAATTATTTATAGTAACCATACCTTCATATCATGGACTTTCTCAATCCAATTCATTTGTTTCATTGCATTCACTTAGGTTTCCATTGTATTTCTAAGTTTGTCATTCTTGCATTGCCTAGTCAACCTTAGGTCATTCTTAGTTGCACACACCTTATAGGTTTTAGACTATGAGGCTTATCATACCTTTGATCATTTCATTTCTACATATCTAGATTGTCCTTGACCTTATCCTTTTTATCAATCAGTCATCATCATCTAATTTGGGCCTTCAAACTCATGAGTCTATTTTAAGTTTCACTTTGTCAAATCATCATCATCCTTTTAGTCTTTTTCCTTTTGAGGTCTTGACAATCTAGTATGTTACCTTAAGCTATCATAGTTGGCTTAGCATCCTTCTCTTAAGTCCAAAGGTGTATATCTATAATCTCATTTTCCATCATTTAGTCCTAGTCTCATATCATAACTTTGATCATACCATACCTTTATTCATAATCTCTCATTCACATCCTTTCATATTTTACCTTTAGTCACACCATAGATTTTGGTCATAGTGACATTACCATATCTTGATTTCACCTATTGTCACTTTACACCCTCATCTTGGTCATAGGTGCATTGTCATTTGGCATTCTTATATCTTAAAAACCCTAAAAGCATAGCATAGTTGCATACCTACCATTGCATTAGCATCTCTTAGATTCCATATCCTCCATTAAGTTGCAAGTATTATATGGTCCAAACTAGGTTACAAAGGAAGAGAAAAGAGATGGACTACACAAATGAAGATCCATATTTTAATCCAACTAGCAACATGAATTTTGGGTCTTCTTCCTCAAATGAGTTACCCAAGTCACAATCCACATTTCTAAATCCTTTTGAGAATTTCACATTGCAATACATTCAAAGATGCTTAACTGAAGAGGAAATTTAAGTGGCTTCCCAAGACCCTAGAGTAGCATGCTTTGTAGACTAGATAGTAGCATCAGACCCCCAACAAATTCTCATGAAACTGCTACAAAGTAGAGCCAAACTCCCTCCTGATTTTGATGTCAACATTCTTTTTGAATCACAAACAAATGGTGTCATGCAAGACCAAGGAAATATTGCATCTACTTCCAACCATATTACTCGACAAGTGCATCCTACTTTTCCATTAGAGGAAACAACTTAAAACACTACACCGATCAATGTGACGCCAGTATTTGGAGCACAAGGTACCTAGCCACCTAGTGGCACATTTGATCTATTTTCCTCATCATCTCATACTATGAGGACTCCATCTTTCAATCCTTTTACCATGGGTCAAACACACATCAAACACTAATCCACCCAATATGAAACAGGTCTACATTAGTGGTTTTAAGTCACAACCTCTAAAGAAAAATGCCACACCAAATGTCAATCTAAACCAAAACACCAACCCATCTCAACAAGGTTTCAATTTGGGTAATACTCCACAAAACAACAATCCAAGATCCTCTCAACAATAGTGCAATCAAAACCCTCATGTTCAAGCAAGTTAAAACCTATTTTAATCCAATATTAACCCCCCACACACTCTACACATCAACTAAAATCCATTCTTCACTCCTAACTTCTGAAACCAAAATCCATCTTCATCACATATTGCATTGCAAAAGATTAACTCGAACAAGGGTCATCCATATCACAATGTGATTGCTAATGCTATAGACACATAATTTTCCTCCATAGAATTCTTGGAAAATCAAACGCATGCACTATAATGATAAGTTTCCAATATGCAAGTATCAGGAACAAAGAAGACTTATTCCATACAAAAACTATGCCCATATCCTTTTGATAAAAGCATATATATTACTCCCTTTCCTCACAATTATGTTATCCCAAATTTCAAAAAATATAAGGGAAAAGGAATTCCAATAGAACATGTGAGGGAGTTTCATACTACTTTCATACATATTGTATTTGAACATACCTACTTAATGATATTATTTCCAAGAAGTCTCGCACGACAAGCACTTGAGTGGTTTGCTCATTTACCCATGGAATATGAACATGGGATGAATTAACAGACAATTTTGTGACACATTTCACCTACAACATTGAAAACCAAATAACAATAGAAACATTATGTCACACCAAATATGAAGAAGTGGAAACCTTTGTGTCTTTCTTCCAAAGATGGAGAATCTTGTCTAGCAAGTGTCCTTGTGAAATACTTGAAAAATAGTCAGTACAGATGTTTGTCGAAAACTTAGTCACAAAATTGAAATACCAACTACAAATCCATTATTGTACCACATTTTTTGACATTGTTGAGAAATGTACCACCATTGAGAAAACACTTGTTTCCCAAGGGGAAATCAAAATCTTCAACAAGAACCAAAGTGCCCAAAACACCTCTAATGACAAAAGAAAATATTGGGATTGAAAAAAGAATGTCACAAACAATGGGGTTGTAGATGCGAAGATAATAAACAAAGTTGGCCCTACAATCACTCTTAAAGGACCTAATGCATCCAATAACCCACCATGTGTTCCCAATCAAACAACTAATATGGTTTAGAATAACCAAGAAACTACCAACAAAGACACAAATACACTCCCTTAGGGGAACCTATCGAATCCGTCTTGAGGAAACTTTTACAATCCAACATCATACAACTTCCAAAGGCCAAACATTATGATCCAGGTCCTTTTAAATCATCTTGGTGGGATGACAATAAATTTTGTGACTATCACTGCATTAAAGGACACAAGACCCCATCTTGTCAGCAACTTAAAAACATAATTTAAGACCTTATTGAGAATGGTATCATAGAAGTGGACAATCTTCAATTGACCTCTAATAATGACCATACAATCTTCAAAAATCATTTGCAAGACCATAGAATGGGAAATCCTTCCAATTCAGGTACCAAGACCAATTTACAAGCCAATTACACCTACATCACTCATGAATAAACCATACATAATATATGAGCCATGGATGACAGTGTCGCTACTATTACAATAAAGAAACCACTAGAATGTGTAGTCACAACTCTAAGGACTAAGGTAACCCTACAAGGAGCTCCTCCTAAATAGTAGTTAAAAATCCAATACAACCTTTTAGACCATTTGTGAAAGATACCCGCACAAAACTCTATCCTCAAGCTGCTTCACATATCTCCCAAACACAAATCCATCTTAGATAAGGCCCTACAAGAAACCTATATACCAACATACCTTAATTTCAATAAATTCTAGGAAATGGTGGGATACTTAGCTAACACTCACCATGTTACCTTCTCCAACCATGACTTCTCATCAAAAAATCCTAGCCATAATGATCCTTTACACCTTTGAGTCTTTTTTAATAAACATAAAATTAGAAGTACTAGGTATATGGTGGAGTAGGATTGAACATTTACACCCTAAAATTGGTCATGACATTAGGCTTCTTTGAGGCTAGTGTGGATTCATCAAAGAGTATTATCATAAAGGCTTATGATGATGTAGAACACTCCTTTAAGGGTGTTATTTTGTTACCTATCAGAGTTGGACCTGCCATATTGGATACAACATTCCAAGAATTGGATCTGGATCTTCCCTACAATATCCTCCTTGGCTGACCATGGATTCATGCCATGAAGGTCATCCCTTCTGCATACCATCGATGCTTAAAATTTCCCCATAAAGGCACCAAAATCACAATAGATGGTGATCCTAATCCCTTTCAATATTGTAGCAACTTAAGAGGGACACTCGAAAAACAAGTTCCCATCAATTAGGAAAGCTCATCTTACACCTCATCCCATTACATTGATCCTTCCACTTTGACCAAGGCATCCACTTTCACCATTCCATATTCTGATTCCAAGATCTAGATCCATGACAAGGGGTGTGGAGAATACCACATGAAAACTTCTTATTGTATGAGCTAGCTACTAGCATCCCCAAAACACTATGAAAAGCCATCTTCTATTAAAAAAGAGCCCAAAGTCATTATCATATTATCTCCCACCATGACCTTCGCAAAATGGTGAGAATTGAGCAAAGAAACTATTGACGAAGACTATATTACCACATGGATATATGAAGACGAAGAAGATATTGAACCTAAATGGATCCCAATCGAGCAATGTGGTAAAGGCTTCAAAATTATAAGACGTAAGGGTTATGATGGACATAGTGGACTTTGTTTACATAAGAATGGAATGAAAAACCCTTAATGTCTCCCAAGTTTCTGAAGAATAGAGGGTTGTGGTATGAGCCACTAAAAGTGATTGCTCCTAGTACTAAGGGGCTTTCGAGTAAGGATGATAGTGCTTCAAAGGAAATTGAGACATCTAAGGAATACCATACCGAAACCAACTCCAATGAATGGGAGTGGGACTCCTACACATCCAGTGACTATGACCTAGCTAAGACATTCCACGATCTTGACCTGTCCAATTCCCTGACCAAAGGAAAAGCTTGGATTGATCCTTTTGGGATCCTGATAACACTTCAATCTTCACCATATCCACATATTAATTGAAAATTAATGATATTGATGATGGCATGCCTTTAGTATACCCATAATTGGTAGATTGGGATCAACAAGGGTCACCCAACTTGGACATGTTTGAAAATGATGAATCAATAACTGAGTTTATGGTTATTTGCAAAGGTATAGCCAATGGGGATCATAAAGTAGGTTTTACCATATATGTTAAAAATGTGGCCTACTTTGGGGATTTTGTCCCACCCTCTAGTCTCAAAAGTGAAAATTATAAATCAAAAAAAGAAAGGTGCCTCTAGACCTAGAAAAAGAAAAAATAAAGGACATATCTGAGGGTGAAAACCTCTCTGAGGTGCCCAAGGATGGAGGGTTGGACATACTCCCTATAAGTCAAGATAAATTTCCTTTGCTGGTAGAGAAATCTATGGAGTTCAATATTGGTATTGATGAAAATCCTAGAATCATCTATTTTGCAGCATCTTTGACAAAGAAAGACAAACCAAAATTTCATACATTCTTTTCAAAAAGGAAAATTAACTTCGCTTGGTCTTACACTAACATGCCTGGATTGGATTTTGAGTTGGTGTTACATCATTTTCCATTGTTCCCTAATTCCAAGCCATTCAAATAGAAGTTAGGGAAAATGCATCCTCAGGTCACACTACTAGTAAAAGTGGAGCTAAAGAAGTTATTAGACATTGGTTTCATTCGACCCATTGACTACGCAAAATGGATTTCCAATATAGTGCCAGTGAAAAATCCAATAGGAAGAATCTGAATTTGTATGGATTTCATATATTTAAACAAGGAATTCCCTAAGGATGACTTCCCATTGCCTAGCATAGATATCATTGTGGATTTGATAGCAAGGTATGAGATTCTATCGCTCATGGATGGTTTCTCCAGATACAATCAGATTAGGATTGCTCTTGAGGATCAACACAAGACAACTTTTACTTGTCCATGGGGAGCGTATTGTTGGGATTTTATGCCATTTGGATTTAAAATGTTTGAGCTACATATCAATGAGTCGTGACTACAATCTTCCATGACTTCATGCACACGCTTATGGAGTATTATGTAGATGACTTACTAGAAAAATCACTATCAAGGGGTGACCATCTGCAAGTACTAGATAATATTTTCAAGAGATAATAAGAATACAAGGTGTGATTGAACCCAAAGAAATGTTTTTTCAGGTAACCTCAGGAAAACTCCTAGGATATATTGTCCCTCGAAGAGGCATTGAAGTCGATCCCACAAAGGTGAAGGCTTTTCATAGACATGCCCCTACTAACAACCATAACTCAATTACGAATACTACAAGGTAGATTAAAATCCATTAGGGGGTCCATTGCTCATTTAGCAGAAAAGTATCAACCATTCCAACATTTTCTATAAAAGGGAATACCATTTATATGGACTAATTGATGTCAAAAGGAATTTCAATAAATAAAGGACTATCTATTGACATCACATGTTCTCATGTCTCCCATTGATGGTAAACATCTCATACAATACATATCAACAACCACGTCAACATCGAGGGCATTATTGGCACAAAATGATAATGACAAAAGAGAAAGAGTAGTTTACTACATCAATCACACACTTGTTGGATAAGATATCAATTATAGTCCTATTGAGCGTGCATGCCTTGCGGTGGTTTTTCCCACTCAAAAGCTCAGACATTACATGTTGAAACACCAAACATATATCCTAGAAAATATTGATCCTTTGAAGTATCTCCTCAGCAAAGTAGACCTAACAGGTTGATTAGCCAAATAGGTCATGATATTGAGTGAGTACGACATTCAATATGTTGAGTAAAAGGAAATAAAAGGACAAGTCATAGCTGACCAACTTGCAAATGCACCCACAATAGTAGACCATCCATTGATATTTGACTTCCTCGATAAGTCCATATTCACAATAGATACTTCAGTCATATGGAAATTTTACTTTGATGTATCTCACACGAGTTATGGTTCAGGAGAAAGGATACTATTTGTTAAACCTCAAGGAGAAACGATACCAAAATCATTCAGAATAGCCTTTTCTTGCACCAATAATATAGTAGAGTATAAGGTACTACTCATAGGACTTTTTATGACTATTAAATAGAAGATCAATAGCCTTCATGTCTATGGTGACTCACAGTTGGTTATTTGGCAGGTCAATGATGATTATGACACAATGGATGAGAAACTTACTTTCTACAAACAAATGGTTAATAGCTTTTAGTAGTACTTTAATGACATCATATTTTGGCAAGTCTTGAGAATTTAAAATAAGGTAGTTGATGCAATGGCCACAATAGGATCTCTCTTGTACATCCCAAATAATGTACCACAATATGATTTCTTGGTAGAATAGTTGTTGATCTTTGCCTTTGATATCCCTAAATCTGAGATGGTGTGCAAAATTGTTGGTCCAAATTCCCTTTGGTATAAATATTTCTATGATTACCTACATGGCCAAGTGATTCCCCCCGAATTTTCCACCAATTAGCACAAAACCTTCATTCGTAAGACCTCTAGATACATCAACATTAGTGACACCCTCTATCGTTGAAGCTTGGACAACACCCTCCTTAGATGAATTGATTCCAATGAAGCATAAACGACCTTATGAGAGGTACACAAGGGTATATGTGGAGATCACTAAAGTGTTCCTAATTTATCCAAGAAGATCACATGTGTTGGATGCTACTATCCCACTATGGAACGTGATGCATAACACTTTGTCAAGAAGTGTCGATAATGTCAAATATATGGAGATCTTATACATGCACCAACCCAATAACTTCAGCCAATCATGTCACCATGGCCTTTCTCTCAATGAGGACTCAATCGCATAGGTAAGATTCATCCCACCTCATTGAATGGCCATAAATTCATTTTCACAGCAACCAATTATTTCACAAAGTGGATCGAGGATATCCCTATGACATATATTACTGGCAAGCAAATATCTAAATTTATTCTCAATTATATCATATGTCGGTATGGTGTTTCACAATCCATTATTATCGATAATAGTCATCTTTTCAAGAATTAGGATGTCCATGAACTATGCAAAAAATTCCACATCCAGCACCATTTCACCACTCCATATTACCCCCAAGGTAATGACCAAGCCGATGTATCCAATAAAACCATCATTAAAATCTTGAAGAAGACTATCAATGATGTTGGTCGTGACTAAAACCTTCAACTTAATCCCACTTTATGGGTCTACCATACTAGCATCTGCACTCCCACTGGAGCCACTCTATATTGACTAGTCTTTGGTTTTGAAGTCGTTCTTCCTATAGAGGTTGATTTAGCTTCCCTAAGGGTATCCATATAAGGGCTTATTGATGATGAAGAGTATAGTGTATCTAGGTTACATGAGCTAGAGTTGTTAGATTAGAAAAGATAGAATGCATTAGTCCACCTACAAGCTTATCAGAATCGTCTTCATCACAGCTATAATAAGAAGGTTTTGGTCATACATTTTGACATTAGCGACTTGGTCTTAATGGAAAATATTAAGAACAAAGAAAAGAGAGAAGTTAGGAAAGTTCAAGCCTAATTGGTTGGGTTTGTACATCATAACAACAGTATATGGATCTGAGGCCTATTAGATTTCTACTCCTAAAGGTGAACTGTTATCATAGCCTACCAATATCCTGCACCTTCAAAAATTCTATGCCTAGCTTCCAAAGAGCCTTGTCAAAAATTTAAAAATACAAAAAAATCAAAAGTAAAAATTTGTCACCTTGATGAAAACCTGGCAAACAGGCATCTTGTGTGACCACAAAAAAATCAAAAAATTAAGAAAATAGTAGAGAGAAATAATTCATCCAATAGTGAAAACCACTTCGACAACACTTTTGATAAGTACCATGGTGAAAACCTAGCAAACAGGTGTCATGTGTAGTTAGTATTTGCTCCATCCTCTATCATCATTCTATATGATTTTTCACCTCCACCTATAATAAATTCACCTCTGCACTTACTCATGTCATCCATAATAATTCTTTAATGTCCCTCTCATCACTTACAAATGATTGAAATTATGCATCTTTCGCCTTCCACATCCCTTCACAATAAGGCTTATTCCATTCCTAATAATCAATCCTACCCTAACTGGGGGTAAGTACTTTACTTATGTCTTCATCAGATCCTAGACTTGGTATTGGAGGTCATTATCCCCAAAAAACCAAAAACATCTAGATAATCTTTCAAAAATCCAAATACATTTAAATATCCCCAAAAATAAAATCAAAAATCAAAACATGTCAAAAATCCAAAAAAGTCAAATAACCTTCAAAATTCCCAAAAAATAGTGTCCAAGTCCTATCAATCTAATTCATTCACACTATGATATCTCTAGGCACGTTACGTAGGTAAGGCCATCATTGATGATCCCCTGAGGCACTAGGTCAATCCTTTAGGGTTTGTCAAGTCGAGTCACTCTTTATCAATTGGTCATAATAAAATACTCATGATCAAAGTTAGTCAAACTATGATGGCTTTGTGCATGCTATGTAGGCAAGGCCATCATCGATGATCCCCCGAGGCACTAGATCAATCCCTTAGGTTTTTTTGGGTTTGTCATGGTCCATCACTATCCATATCATAATAAGTTGTCCCTTGCTAAAATCGACACTTTAATCAGACAAAACCAGACATCTGAATCTCAACCAAATCATGAATCAATAGACTATTCCAACTAGTCTTTAATCCAAATAGATCAATTGTCTAATCATCATATCAACACTTACCGGTCAATCAATGGTCTTACACAAGAAGTGGCATTATCGAAACCAGATTCAATGTCTTATATGACTTGCCTTATTTCTTGAAACCAGACCCAATCCTATCATTTGTAGATTATACAAGATGTGTCCTTCCTAAAACCAGACATCATTATCACTTACCTTATACATGTGGTTTCATGATTGAAACCAAACTTGACATCTTATACAACATGCTCCCTTTCTTCAAACCAAGCATTATCAATCAATCAATCAATTTTGTTAACAAACACTCATCAAATAGAAAAAAGATCTAATTGGTTGTTGATTTTGTTGGTCTAATTTGTTGTGTCTTCTTGACTTGTCTTTGATCATGTTACTATTCACTTTGAGGATGTCTCAAGAAGGATTTAGAAGAGCGATGATGTTTCATGACTTTATTTTGCTTTGATTGTTGTTTGTAGTTTGTCTTGATAAAAAAGACTGGGGCAACTTAGTTCCTAGTGTGCGTCATGGCACTCCTTGTCTATCAATTGTCTATTTTTTCAAAGGGATAAAATTTCACACCTTGGTCTCTATCATACCATAGTTTTTATTGACCTTATCCATAATTTTTAATGCCCAATGATAATAAACATGCAATCCTAGCATCTATCAAGCAAAATATCAATCCCTCTTCGTTTTGGATAACTTCATGCTAACATCCATTCCCTCCATGCTAACATTTCTTATATTCCCATCTTGATGGCATCCTATGACACACAAAAAAATATACTGCATACACAATCATGTTAGAGCATCATAGGCATCATCATAAGCATATTAGGTCATCCATATTGCATCAGAAAATACAAAAATTTAGATAGCACCCCATCATAAAGAATCATACATGCATCCAAATAAATATTGAATGTCATAATCATATAGTACCATCTTGCATCCATAGATTGTTAGCATACACCTCATTACATACATATCATTGTATACATATCACATTTGCATATCATTGCATTTGCATACATTATAAATATTCATAAGCCATATCGCATCATAATCCTAATGCATCTATAACATCATAAAGCATACAATAAAGGTAAATTAAGTGCATCCATCCATACATCATCACATAGAAAATCACATATGAGCATAACCATACATCATACATCCATAAGGTATCACAATAAATAGAATCATCTCATAATCATATAAATGCATAAAATCATAAGCATCATAATCCATCACATAGAAATATGCATATAACATAGAAACATAAATCATATATTCACTGTCAAAAATCATGTATCTCGCATATATATCAAAAATGGTGTCACATTACAATGTCTCAATGAATCCCAAAAATGGAGCTCATGGATTCAATCAAAAATATAATTGTCTAAAACATATCATAAACATGGCTATCCTGAGCTACCCATATCTCTTGATGGGGATGGTCCTGGTGACGACTATTTGTCCTGTTGTGGCTATGATCTTGAGGCCCTATGGCCTGATCTTGATGGTCAGTGATACGAAGAAGGCCTAGGTTAGGAGACACCCCTGCTACTCTGAGATCAGTGCGAGTGTGACTTGTTGTGACTCTGGATCTATGTATAGGTTGGTGCCCTCTCTACCGATGGAACCTAACGCTCATATAGGTCTATGTAGTATCGAGCCTCCTACCCTTCTTGGAAAAGTTGATGAACTAGCTTGATCATGGGTCCACTAATAGTCGAAATGAAGTCCAAGCACTGTTGATCAACCCTCTATCTCCCAATGACATCCATATCTCTCTCGGTGGTCAGCCTATCCAACTTTTCCTATAGAGCCTATATTTGTGCATCAGTCACCTAGAGTCATGCCTATAGGTCTGCAATCTAAGGGTCCATTGGTCTATCTCCCTCCACCTCCTCCATGGCCTCCATAATTGACACATCTTGGAACCCCTCACCCAAGCCCTCTCCCATCACAATATCCTCTTGGGCTGCTCTCTCCTCCTCTCCCATCTCCTCCTCTCCCACTCCTAGACCCTCTTGCTCGACCTTCTACATGGCCACCTCTTGCTCTCCCTTTGGTCTGGGTCTTTCCTACCATGCCTCCACCCCCAAACCCTCCTACTCAGCCTCCTCCCTGATGGATGGAAGTCATCAACCTAATCTATTTCCTTTATCCCTCCTTCACCTAGCCCTGCCTTCCCTATCTCCCCTACTACCTCGCCCATCATCTCATCTCCCATTCCCTCCCCTCCCTCATCCTCTGTCCCTAAACCGCCACATGGACCTCTAACACTCTGCTCCATTGGGGTAAGTTGATCATGATTTTTTGGGGGAATCATCATATGCTCATCCCACCATGCATCATACTTTAGTGTCATGCATGGATCGGTAACCTCTACATCGGAACCCCACTGAACAGGATGCAAAGCATCAATATCTCGCTCGATCATCACCATGCTCATCATCTATCCCCACTATGTGATCTCCCGCGAGGGCTTAGCAAATTTTGTTGTACTAAAGAGAAGCCCCTATCGCTCCCCAAACTGTCTCAACACCTTCTCTAGAAGGTATTGCTTGATAATGTGTTTCTACTACACAATGCATCCAATCAAATAGCTAGCCCAAAAATAATATGGCAGGTTATCTCCATCATCCTCCCATGGTTGGAAATCTTGATATGGTCTCCAAAAAAATGAAGCAAGAAGATCAATGGTGTGACGCTAATACCTGACATCATTGACCTTAGTTTGTGTGACCACTCCTCCATACAAGAATAGATAGGGCACCCCTACTCCAAGTTATCTCCCAATAGGAGGTCGAAATATTGTGATATGCTCCAATGCCCAGATCATAAGAAATGCAGTCCTGCAACTGATGAATTGTGCTCCTCTATAGGAAACATCATGCAACTGAAAGTGTAACATAGCCAGAAGACATGGCCCCCATGAGTACACTTTCCCATGGGTCATCATACCAATCAAC
Organism: Sequoiadendron giganteum; assembly: GCA_007115665.2. Classification (NCBI taxonomy): domain Eukaryota; kingdom Viridiplantae; phylum Streptophyta; class Pinopsida; order Cupressales; family Cupressaceae; genus Sequoiadendron; species Sequoiadendron giganteum. Next base: position 692,585,181 of record CM021100.1, on the reverse strand, counting down.
ATCTATCCCCATTTGATAGGGAATATGTGTCCTTGACGATCGGGTACCAAGATCCTCATAATCAAATTACAAAGAACCACCTCAAATCACTCATATCTCTTGGCCAACACATCCCACCAGATCTTGTACTCCTCTATGCTGAGCTCTGCAATGTCCACATTCTTAGAGTACCTCTGGATAGCATCATACCCCCACTCAAGATCATATGAAACCCACTCCCCACAAATCAAAAGCCGCAAAATCTGCCACATGTCCTCCAAGGTCACACTGGCCTCTCCTGTCAGTAGATGGAAGGAACTGGTATCTAAATTTCATCTCTTGCAAAGGGCAATCAGTAGTCCCTGTTATCCCGAATCACGGGCATGGTCACAATTATACATGCCAAGGGCATGAAGCTGGTCCCTCTCCTTGTCAAGCAGTTGATCACATAATCTAAATGCCAAACGTCGAATCTCTCATGTATACATGGGGTCGTATCTCACCTATGATCACAAGTAAGCACATTATGTTAATTGAAAACTCTAAGCAAACCTATTCGACCTTGATCACAAAACAAATTTTTATCTAAAACTGGGGAAAAAACTTAGATGCATCACACTATTTAAACAAATGTGACTCAATAGTTAAATGCATCACATATTTGCATATGCATCTTACAAATATAGTTGCATCATATGACCAAGCACATGTGTCACACAAATCACTTGTGGCATGCAAACCAATGATTGTGTCACACAAACCATCACATGCGGCTCACAATCTCACTTGTGTCATTCTAGACCATGATTGTGTCACACAAATTTTGTGTTTCACACTTAACAGTTGTGTCACAACGTATTTGAAAAACCCTAATAGATAGATGCATCGCACCAAGCAAATGCGGTGAATCACCCCACTTGCAATGAATGAGATAACAAATGCAATGTGTGGCATGCATCGCATCTGCTTGCCCACATTGGATCCCTAAAATCTACCAAAAATGAAAAAATGATGAAGAAGGAAAGAGGTACATATCATGTCCCCAAAGCCCCTTGGTCGTTTGTAAGTCCGAACTCTGAATCAGTGATGTGAGGTGTGTGGTATAGGTGACATCTTGGTAGCAACTCCGTAGAAAAATTTACCCTCACAACTCACTATTCACTCCAGTAAAAATGCACAAATGACCAATTTTACCCCCAAGATCCTATTTATACGCCCACTAAGGTAGGGTTTATGCTAGATGCATCAAATATAGAGCCTAAAACCGAATGTGAATATTGTGAAGGCCTTCAAATTGAATCTTTTTGCTATAAATGTGTTATCCACTGTCAAATTTGCTTATTGATAATTTTTTCCAAATTTTTTGAATTTTTTTCAAAAAATTCAAAAAAAACTTGAGGGGGCATATGTCTATCCCGTCTTCACTAGGGCAAACTCTAAGTTGAATTTCTTTGACACAATGCGATAAACTGCATTGTATCAAGAGGGGGAAAATGTAGACACTAAAAAATGTTCTAGGCCTGCAAACAACATTTTCCACATCAATTCATCTTCTTCCCTACATAATTAAATAATTTTAATTATTTAATTATTGTCTAAATTCATATTCTTCTATTAATTAAATAATTTTATTTATTTAATTAACTCATTTTCTCCTTTTTTTTTGGTAGGTAATAAGAGTTTGTTTGTATTGCTTAAAAAAGAGATTACATCATAAGTTCAGTTTGTCATCTTCAGACCAAAAACCATC
>CM021100.1:691144468-691314174 GCA_007115665.2 Sequoiadendron giganteum | reverse complement strand
TTTTATCAAATTGCAAATTACAAACAAAGCACCTGTTAAGGTTAGAGGATAAACCAAAACGTGCAAAAGCAACTCTAACCAGAATGTACGCCAGGGTCCCGATGTGGGCAAGGTGTGAGCGTTGGTCAGAGGATCTGAAACAAAGTGCTTATGTAGGAACTCTAACCAAGGATGGCGCCGATGATGGCGAGCATGTGGTCAGAGGATCTTCTACTCTAAATGCTGAAAGGGAACTCAACACCAAGTATGTGCTACCCAATCCAGAATGGAGTGAGGGGCGACCATATGGCGGAGTGATTACAAATAACAATGCTTGAAAAGAAATGCTGAAAGCTGAAAACACTCAACACCCAGAATGTGCTTGCTAACCCAGAGTGGGAAAGTAGCTACCATAGGGCGGAGGTTGACCTATTACAACAATTACTGGAGGAGTAATGACTATTACGAATAATGATGAAGCAATATTAAGAACAACTGGTCAGTACTACTGCCAGCTTACAAAGATATTATTGCCAAATAAGGAAGATGCAGATTTCTCGAACTGTCACAATCAGATCTGCACTTTTTGTCATATAACCAGCAGCTTACAATCTTAGAGATTTGTTCATAACTTCCTCAATTTATGTCCAATCGATGTGAAATAAAATGCGATGCACTCTAATGATAAAGGCAACCAAGACCAAACACTAAAACAGACTCCAATACCACAAATACAATTTGCACGGAATTCAAGACAGCCTTAAGAGGTATGGCCCAGCTGAAAAGTTCGACCCTTCATTAAAAAATCAATACTTAACTAAAAAATCTGAAACTTGAACTAATGATGCGCCCTTCCTAGACAAAGAGATATGATCAACACCCAGAACACTTTTTTTTGTCTTTTTTGACTTACAATTGAAAACTCAAATCTGCTGTATTAAATAATGCAAAATGCTAAAAACCACTAACATGCCAAATCAGATTTAATAATGCAATAAGCTGAACACAATGCACACACTAAGTGCAACTCATAAATAGACTGAATCACCACTAGTTGTTGTCTTGCAAACAAGAAGTGATGCCCGAGCTAGGAGGCCTTCATTCCTCGAAGCAAACCCAGAGCCAATCCGACAGCATAACAGTATGGTAGACCAAAGATGTGAAATGATGCTCAAAGTCTTCCTTTTATAACTTCTTGTTGACTTCACGAAACCCTAAAATCCACTTCAAAGTCAAAACCCTAATCCTTCCTCAAAGATGGCGTCCTTTTCCTTCAAAGCTCAAGATTGATATTTTAAATAAATTCCATACTTTGATAAATGCGCCCATTTTAAGCTTGTTTTGACTTTGGCAAATAATAAAATAACCTTTAATGAAGGCGCCACCCTCAAAAGACCACTTTTTAAAACAACGTGAAGTCAATAGACTAGGCCAAGGGGTCAACATTAAAATATAATATTAAAACGTGACTTTTAATTAATTCTATCAACTTATCTCTCCAATTGTGCCCTGAAGCCAATACTGATCAAGTCAACTGACCAAACTGAAGCAGGAAGTCAACCAAGCTGAACCCAACTGAAAAGCTGCCAAAAATAGAATTTACTAAAAATAGTAAATTCCAGAAAACGCTCAGAATGCCGAAATGAACATACCACTGCGAAGCTCTCTGAAAACCCAGACAGACTCCGCCATTGAATCCACCAACTCCGAGCAAAGACCTCCTCAAAACTAGGAAACCCTAATTTTACCTTCCGACTAGCCTTCGGGTTTCCAGAAAAAGGCCAATGGTCACTGGAAAGATCATGTTTGAGAAGGAGACATTACAAAGGGTCATCCAAGATTTACAAGAAATGGAGTTGAGTTTCATACATGATGGGAAACAAGTGATTATGAAAGCCGTCAAGTATACCTTGCTTCATCATATAGCAGCCAAATCAATGATAGCTTTGGGTCACGATGTGCTTCATGAAGACCTACCGTTTGCATGTGAGGAGGCGTGTATTGAACCAGTATTTGATGGTAAGCATTTGAATGTTGAAATTGATGACAAATTTAAGGATTGCCATGACATTATACCTGATTTGTTTGAGGACAGCAGTCCTATGTGTTGACGTGCTTTTTATGACAGCGCCAGCACAGAATAAAGTTGCCCAACGGTCACTCTATTCTCTCTTGATCAAAGTGTCCCACATGCTAAGATTGCTTGAAAGTTCATGTGTTCGACTCCAAGGTTCCTTTTATCGCGAATAGACTCAGTTGGTTGATGTGTTTTGCTGGTTATTTCAAGGGGACTTACGTAGTTGTTCGACTCTGTGAAGTAATTAGGATATGAATGATTTGGCAATATTGTTCTGGTATCTAGACTGACTCGGAAAATGCAGAATTTAAAGGGGATAGGGATAGGGGTTCTACAAATCTACTTCTAAAGGGTGGAGGACGAGGATCGACTTAAACAATCTTCAAACCAAACTTTGCTTTGTCTCCTTTCGAACAACTCCGACAAAGTTGGTGCAATCTTCAAAGGATGAGAAAAGTGTTCAAACTATGGCGCAACATGTTCATACCGTCAATACGACGCATACAAACATATGAACCATAATCGAAGTTAAGTGCTGATACTCCAGTTGACCACGCAAGGCGAACTTACCATCAGTAAGCCCGCTAGTGGTATGGATGAAAGAAGATATGCTTAAATCACAACGCCACACTCCACGATTAACAACTACTTGCATGAAATAAAAATCTATTTTACTCTATCTACCTTGAATTGGAAAGACGAAATGGCCTTGCTAGCTACTCATAACAAAGAAGAAATCACCAAGCAATGAAATTCTTTGTATTATGAAAAGTGTTCACAACAACCTTTTACAAAACTTTCAAAGGAAAGTTTTCTTCCCTCCTCAATCTAAAGCTAACTTCTAAGCTAAATGCCTTCTACTCTCTAGCTCTGATTCAACTCTTGATCTAATCTCTATCTAATTCTAATAGATTACAAATGAGGGGGGATGCCCCTTTTATAATAAGTCCAATTCAGTGGACGGTTCAGATCAAATTAAAATGAAGGGCTCAGATCGAGCCACCTATGCCCTGATTAGGGTTTCTGCCCTAAAAACCGCCACAGAGAGGAGTGGGCAATGAATGCACAGAATATTCTCCACTCCCCTGCAGGAATCATAATGAGCAATTAATGCCCACTACCATCATCAAGAAGATCCTCATCAAGCAGCGCGTTCCCACTGGCCTTCTCTCGGATAGCAAACTCGATCAATCGGGCCAATACTGCTTCAACCTCCTGTGTAGAGATCAGTGGAATATGGTTGAGCTGGAACTCCAAGACTGCTACCGTCTGTCCGTATCTGGTGTAAGATTTTCTCCATGTTACTAAGGCGTCCTGGGTATGCTGAATTATACTAGAGAATGTGGAGACATTCTCAAAGTCATCCAGGACAAGTGACCTCGCAGCTGAGAAGAATGGAGGCAGTCTACTTTTCAAGCCATCAGTAGTTATCTCCTCTGGGACCAACTTTCTAGCAAATATGGCTTCTAATGTATTGAGGACTCTCCCCAAGATGTTGCCCATTGCTTCCCTCACTTTAGCTGAATCTGCCCTTGCTGCGTCGTGAAATCCACGGCCTGTGACCACCGAGGAGTACCAATTGGTGAAATCATACCTATCACCTCTCTGAATTACACCTCCATCCACCAAGGTTTCTAGAGGTATATGCATCAAAGCCCCCAAACGAAGTACAGTCTTCGTTTGATAGATGCGAGTATCACCCCAGGCCTGATCTACTATATCCATCCGTGCCAAAATACTTGAGACCTGTCGATAAGCATCGGCGAGGTCCTCCATGAATTTCCCTGTCTCAGTATGAACACGGCTAACCCACTTGTCTGCCTCCGTTTCCATTTTCTTCAAATCCTCTAAGGCAACAACTGACTCCTTCGGAAGCTCTGATGGACGTTCCATTGCTGGGTTAGCTGGTTCACCTGGATGTGCTAGATTTTGTACGTATCCTATCAAGGTTTTGTGCTCCTTCTTCAATTTCTTATGCTTCCCCTCTGTGCGGAGCAACTGATCCTTCAATGCCTGATAGGAGTTATCGAACTCCTCGATAACTTGGGCTCCCGTAGGACGACCCAACTCTACTGTGGTGATCACGTAATTTTCAGGCCTCTCCTCGGTTCGATCACAATCTTCCCTCGGAATAGCCACCTGAAGCATGCCAGAGCCTGACTCGTCAGTCGAGATCTTTGAAAACTTTCAGGCCCTTTTCTTCTCTAGTGGCGCACTGATCCTCCTGAGGAACTCCTCCATCTCAATGGCCAGATCCGTATCATCCTCGGGTTCTCTCCTCATTCTGTCGGAAAGCCAATCAGGCACTGTCTGCTGTGGATTACAAATGACAAGGGGCTGTTCTTCTGTTGCCTCCATCTCGTGCACTTCCTCCCTTCTTGCACTGGTTTGCTCGAGCTCATCCTCCTCTATGGGCATCTCTCAGGCCACTTGGTCCCCTTTGTTTATGTTTTCCTCTTTTCCAAAGTTGTGTCCAACATCTGGCGAAAATGGGTCTTCGGCCATTGTTCCTCTTCCTGTTGGCCGCCCCTGGATAGACTGACGCTAGCTGATTCCCGGGCGTTGGGCTGATCTACCTCCTCAAGTCCCGGCTCTTCCTCTAATCCTGCCCTCTGATCGGCAAATAATGAAACCACTCTCAAACTCGAAGACTGAGTTTGTGAGTGCACAGGTGATGCTTGTTCTATCCTCAACGGTATCGGTTGGGTTGGCACTTCCACTTGTGCCCTCGATGTCTGAGCAATTTGTTTCCCTCTTTTTATCGATAATGGCCTTGGGTCACCCATCAAGCTATAAGTAAGGGCGATCGACTTGCTCTTGAGTCTGCATACATGTCTGTCGACCCAAGTCCTGGTAAAAGTCATCACCGGGATAGAAAGCGTGTCCAAGTCCATGATCTCTAGCTCGGACCAATCAGGTGGTGGGACAGGAGTATCCCTAACTGAACCATAGTCGGGTTGCATGACGTTGACATCCTCCTCCACCTGGTCAGGAACTGGAATAATCTCACATTCTCTAATCAACTTGAGAGGAAGTCTGGAAAACATCCTTCTTATCTCAGCCTCATCCACTGCATTTGCCCAAAAGTCCTCCAGATGAGCTCTGTGCCGGTATTCAATGTTCTGTACCATCCGGATGTTCCTGTAAGGATCGAAATCTTGCCTGCCTGTGTGATATGAAAAATGATAAGATTGCAGCTCGTCCTCTACCTCTCGGGCTGCCTGTAAAGAGGGACACACCTCAATGGAATTTCCCATGGTGATAGGGAAATCAAGTCCACCCTTCTTTTTCCTTTTCTGAATCTTATCGTAGGCAATCAATTGCCTAGATACCTCAAACATTACTATGTGATCAGTGGGGTATCGTGGTAACCGATACGGATACGAAGTGAACCCCTGCAGCCTAATATATGTGAATTTCGGGAATTGGATGAGCCAATACCCATATTCCTCAATCAGTGTCTATGCTTCTTTAGATATTCTCTGCTGCGTCCTCTGCTGAAGTGTCCTCGCAATGTGCATTGTGAATGCATCATTTGCCCGTTTATAGTTGGCAATGTTAGCTAAATGTAGCTGTGTGCAGGCTTCGTGGATTTTGAATTGACGAGGGGCACAGCCGATTGGCTCCTTGTACGAAATCCCTCTGTACTTAGTCATTCTGGCCAACATGTAAATTACATATGAGCTCATGTAGAAAGTCTTCGTCACCTTCAAGCTCTTGAATTGCTCATCGATGTGGTTGCTAATCATCCTAGCCCAATCGACACACTCCTTTCCCTCCAAGATGATCTCGATGAAGTAGAACATCCAAGGCTCGAAAATGTAAGCCTGTGCACTCCCATTCACCCGGCTCAACATCATTATCAAATCACAGTATTCTTGTTTCACGTCTTCGGCAATTATCTGCTTTGGGAGCTTAGTGCGGGGTGGCCTCGGCTTCTGCATCCAAACTCTGTTGATGACTACAGTGACTCTTTCGAAAGAGGAAGAGTACATCTTATCTGCCCTTTTGTTTGTCCTGTATAACATCTCCTCAGCAGTTGGAATCCCAAATGCCTCTTCGATGGCATCCGGTGTGAAGTTGGCGAGCAGTTTACCATCCGGAGAGACAATCGTCCTACGTTCTGGCTTGTAGTGATTGGCGCACTCCATAATTAGCTCCGGACATTGAATTGCTGGCGGAAAACTAGCAGCTGCGTAGATTCCACTTTTCATTATATTATGTGCCGTGACTGATGGTTGATGGCCCCCTAGCCCGAACATCCTCGATTTGAGTGCATTTAGATTAAATGAACCAAGGTTGGTGTCATTTAATCCCGCCAACTTTGAAACTATTGCTGACTTTGGGAGAAATGGCTTAGCGAGCCTTTTAATCATTGCCTGCCGGGATGAGCTAGCTTTGCCTGCTTCAGTGTTTGCAGCTCTGCCTGCGGCTCTGCTTGTTCTTGCAACATCCTTTGCTCCGGCCATCTGCAAAATAAAATAGAATGGCAATAAGCTAGGCTGCAGATTTTTTAAATAAAATGAAGTAACCTCCGAGACGGCTGCGAACGTGGAGTTAGCTTTTTGAAAATAAAAACTCTCAGCATAAATTACTAACTCCAAACCTCGTACTGTATAAAAACTTCAAGCTTATAAAGAAGCTTTCAACGACTGCACTTCCGACTGGCGAAGAAAATTGCAGCCAACTACCAACTTTCAACAATGTGGATACTTTCTCAGCACAAAATGAATTAAATCCTTTGTCTCGACTTCGTCAACCTCAGCAACTTTCAACTTCTAGCAGCTCGAATAAGTAAAATCTGCAGCAAGCTTCAACTTTCGAAAATAAACCTCTAGCAGCTCCGGAAAACAACTTCAATCTTCAAAATTGCAGCAACAAGCTCTCAGCTCTTCGGCAAATAGAAATTTCTTCAGCAACTTCGCACTTTCAGCAACTCAACACTCCGAAATAAAATAAACTTTCAAAGAAATTCTCTCCTCAACAACTTCGAAAATATTTCAAGAACTTCTTCAGCAACTTCAACTTCAAAAAAGGTGAGGAGAAATGAGAGAAGAGATTGTTTAAATAATTCTTCTCGGAGAATCCTACTAAGTAGTGCTGGGGCTATTTTTAGCACCTTCATCAATTTTCCACTCTCTTCGTTCGGAATCTTCTAATTCAAGCGCAGTAGTGGGCTAGTCGTCAGCCGGTCATTATGGTAGTTGCCATTAATAATGATTCCTTCCTTGTAAAAATTCGAATTCTTCCTCTTAGTCTGCCAGTTAACTCTTGGCGATTTAAACAACTCGCGAGAAAAAAATCACTTGACTTGATTTAAAATTCCATTTTAAAATCTCGCAGTGTTTAAACAAATTCAACTCGAAAAATTTCGTGGGAGTTGTAAATTTATTTCCAACTTTTAAAATGTCTGTCATTTAAATCCTCAATTTCATAAAATTTGCCTTAGACATTTTAAATTCTCTCTTTAAAATGTTCAACTCCGGGTGATTAAAAATTATTTGCCTGCTCGAAATAATTCATCCTCTGAGATTTAATTTCCGTTAGGAAAATAATCTAGGCAAAACAAAATTCCTCTGAAAATATTAAAATTTCCCTTAGGAAATTAATTTTAAAATTCTGTCAATTCACGGGTGCCGTTTAAAGAGGTTCATTTAATTTTCCATTTGACCCATGGAAAATATTCATCAATATCAAATCTTCCCCTTGAAAAAAAAATTCGTCATCCTTCAACTGCCTTTGGAAAATTTTAAAACTCATCAAATCATCCTTCCATGCCAAGGGCGTATTTTTCCCTAGTGAAATGTTATTTCACTTAGAAAAATTTTCTAACATTTTCTCTGTTGGCGTACTTGACCCTTGGTATATTTTTTATCTGATTAAAAAATCTCCATACCTTGTGAAAATTTAAAAAAAAAAATCTCATCCTCCCTTAGGCGTATATTTTTTTGTGTGGAGTCCACATTTAAATTCCCACGCCTTAGTTTATTTTCCCAACCTCTCAACACTTCAAGGGCGGATTTCTTTCCTTGGCACTTTATTTTATTCAAATTTAAAAAATTTCCATGCCTTAGCATTATTTCTCCACCCTCTTGACCCCTTGGGCGCATTTAGACACATGAGCTTTTAATCTTCATCATGGGCGCATTTAGCCCCTCCAACTTTTATTTCCTTGTCTTAGAAAATTTCAAGGCTTCTAACTTGATTTTCCTTTTACCTTGGGGGCGCAAATATGTGTGCTAGCTTTTATTTTCAAACACTTAGGCGTTTTCAAGGCCTCATCACAAGGTGGGCGCAAATGAGGTGATGTGCTTTCATTCTAAATGCCTTAGACAATTTTCAAACACCTCTATAACCTTGGGCGCATTTCCACTAGGCAACTTTTGTTTCATGCCTTAGAAATTTTTTTATAAAATCATCTTGGCTGGGCGCATTTCATAGGCTACATTTTCATGTGAGGGCGCATTTTGACCTTGAAGCTTTTGTTTTTGCCTTAGGCGTTTTCCTTTTACTTAACCCCTTGTTCCTTAGGCGCATATTAGGGGTCTTACTTCCATTTTTGCCTTAGAATTAAAACTCTTGCAAGGTGGGCGCATTTACTAGGCCAAGCTTTCAACTTGGGCGCATTTCTCATGTTGGACTTTCAATTATGCCTTAGGCGTTTTTAGCCTCTTGACCCCTTGACTTGGGCGCATTTCCTAGCTGGAGATGGGCGCATTTTGCAGCTTCAACTTTTATTCCCTTGCCTTAGGAATTTTCAACATTTTCAACAACTTGAGGGTGAGGGCGCATTTGAGGGGTGCCACTTCCGTTTTAGACTTAGAAAATTTTAAAGCTACCAATCTTGAAGGTGGGCGCATTCTAGAGCCTCTACTTTCAACACTTAGAATATTTCAAGAGTTTGATCAAGGTGGGCACATTTTCTCTGCTCAACTTTGAATTTTGTACTTAGAAAATTTCCAGATTTCATTCTTGAGGTGGGCGCCTTTTAGAGCTCTTGCTTTCATTTTCCCATACTTAGAAAAATTTTCATGTCTCTGCTTGCTATTGCTTTTGCATTCTATTTTTAGCAAGTTGTGCTATTTTTAGCAAGTTGTGCTATTTTTAGCAAGTCCCTTGATTTTCAACCTCTAAGGCTCCGTTTTGCCTGAAAATTTCATCATATGATCTTCTTCACCTTGTGAACCTGTTTTGCCAGTCCTCTGCCCTGACCTGCTATTTATAGTAAGTTTTGACTATCTGACTTCAGTAGCTCTGTTTTGCCTGAAAGTTGCAACGCTTGATCTTGATAACTTGAGTGTCACTCTGATGCCAACCTCGGGTGCAGACCTGCTATTTATAACCGTGCCCTGACTTACTAAAAATAGTAAGTTCTCTGATTTCGCTCAAATTTTGCCAGCAGGTACCTTGAAGTGTGCTAACATTGGTGGGGTGCTTCGTTTTGGCTATTTTTGGATTTTACCCCCTATAAAAGTGGAAACCCTAATTTGACTTGTATGTATCCCGAACGGTCTCCGTTTGACTTCGTTCCTTCTGCATGTCGTTCTGTTTGCTGAACTGGAGTGTTGGGGGCGGCTGCCAGAGTGTACCCGCTAAAAATAGAAACTGCTTGAAAAAGTGACTCATCCACTGCCGGATGGTTTTGCATGTCATATTGCCCGTGGGATCTCAAGAAACCCAGAAAAACCCAAAAAACTGGTCTGCATGCATGCACTGGCTAAAAATAGTAAGTCCTCAAAACTCGATCTTCTCCGCTTGCATGTCACACCGTTGCGAAGCTCTTGAAAAACCCAGAAGGAATACCCGGACATGCGTTGAAAAACACCGCATGCAAATCCTAAAAATAGCCTCCGAAGGCTGAACTCTGAAAGTGGTCGTCTCGGTTTGCATGTTACATCACTGCGAAGGTTTTGGAAAACCCAGAAGGATTCTCCAGACATGCATCTGAAAAGCTCATGTGGAAACCTTGAAAATGGCTCTTGAAGCCTGAACTGCCAAAAATAGCAAGTCGTCTGATCTGGCTCAAAATTTACGTGTAGGCAGCTTGATGTTACCCGGATGTAGTGGAACTGACAGAATTCCAAAATCTCAATAAAATAGTCCCAAATTGAATACTTACTAAAAATAGTAAGTTGCCGGAATACAGTGAAAATTTAGGGGGACTCTGCTGGAAGTCTTCTGACTGCTGTACTAAGCTAAGATTTCAATTTCGTGACTCGGTTTGACCCTTAAAAGCCTGGATGGCGGGAAACCCTAATTCACAGATTTGAACAATATTTTAACCTGGGTCAAACGACAGGACATCCCCGGAAGGACCAGAGACCAGAGAGAGCGAACCAAAGCCAAAAGACCAGAATGGAGCAAAATTTAGGGGGTCCCCATCTTGATGGGGTGATGTGTGAAAAAGGTCACAACAGTACTCATACCCCCTTTTTTTTTTGTCTCTCCTTCTCAAAGGAGGAACAATCTCCCCATAGAGATTCCTACTCATTCCTATCCCCCACAAGGATACTTTTCCCACATTGGGTGAGTTTATCCCATACAACCCCAACCCAACACATGGAAATACAAAGGCATATAAAATGAACAAACAATCACATAAACCATCTTCTTACACTTCCAACAAAAAGGAATAAAAGGGAGAAACATGCATACAAGTAAAGTAAAATCTACCTCAAATCCAAAGCCAAAATGAAGGTAAGTTGCAAATGAACACCTATCTTCTACTCCTCCAAGCCTAAGCCAAGCTTTCCCTTTCAAAGCATTCCCAACACAAAGCCCAAAAGAGAACCCTTTCTTTAGCTTTCCAAAGGATTCAAATAGGATTCAAGGGTTGGAAACCCTTGGAGGGAAGAGTGACACATGTCAATCTCTTATTCACTCCTATGGACACACCTCCCCACAAATTCTCACACATGTGTGAGAACTCTTGGGGAAGTGAAAGGCCAAAGAGTGTTCAACACTCAACAAGGCCTTCAAATCTCATAAATGAGATTTTGGAGCGAACACTCCAATCCCATCCCCAAAATCCATCATCCTTCTTAATGGCTAATTAAGAAGGGTCACAACTTGCAATTTTTAAAAGTTATGGACTTGATTGACCCCTAACCCATAGGTGACCATTCTAGAGGTTAATTAAGGGTCAATTAACCCAATTTAAGGACTAATTCAACCTTTTTAAACCCTCAAAAAGAAATTGAAACTCAAACATAATAAAATAATATCCAAAATACTCCAAAACCTTCCTCAAAAGTTTAATTGACTTTGAAAGCATAGTCACAAGATTCAACACTAAATCTATTTAAATCACAAAATAAAATACAACATAAGAGGCTACGGTCCATTCTCCAAATGGACCATAGTGGGTTTCACTTGGTTTACACAATCAAGTATCTTTGGTTACCTCCAATCCCATTGGCCATGGGCATGTACCTGCACACTCAATTTCCACTTGTCAATATATCCAATATATGTCAACCAATAATTAAATCAATAATTCTATATATATAATTAGCATAATCAAATATTGAAATGAATGAATTAGAAATATCAATATCCACAATCCATTCTTTCTCTTGCAAATAAAGTATTCTACAAATTCACGACTAGTCATGACATTATAAATAGATCACATCATCACTTAATTCAAATTCAACACCTTATGAATTCTATACCAAAACCACTTACCCATTCTTACCATGATAATCAGATCCACACAAGCATATCAAATAAGAAAGCATAACATGTATATAATCATCATAAGCATCATAAATAGAAAACAAACACCCAAAGTCCATAATTATCCTAAATAGTCTAAACCACATAGAGTAGCAAAATGTTCAGATCAAAATATCGCCAAATAGGGTGTGTCAAATAGTAGGCCTCACACATGAGATGTCCACATGGCATACTTCGATGGTTTAAACCACCTTTCGATTGACTACAACTTGATTTTTGAGGCACATAATCCAAATTGTTGATTGTGGATAGAGTTTAAGAAAAGTAAGACAACCTTGAGCATTAGTATTGAGTAGTTTTAGTGAGGCTGTGGGGTGCAATCTTATTAGCTTGTGTAGATTGGTTGATTGAACCATCAAACATCATTAGCATCTATAGATCTTTAGATATTGTAAATTTTTAAGCAAAATGAATCTTTGCTTGCAATTGTGGTGGGTACTTAATGGCTAAGAAAGTGTAGGGCTGAGGGATTATGAAACAATCATGTGGCATCCATTGCTTGTACTAGTATATCCACATATTTGCCGAAGTGAACATGGACAGTTCTTCAAGGTTAAGCTTAGACGACATTAAAAATTATGATCAAGCAAGTATGATGCATCTACATGGTATGATCCTCTCAATATCTATATATTTGTAAATCATTGAGTACGTACTTTTGGTCATCTAGAGATATGTTGAAGACATTGATTTCAACGGTAATCAATCTAGATCGTCGATCTTGACTAAGCTTTAAAGGATCATGTAATGCAATCAATAGTCGATAGTGAAGCTATGTGGCATATTTTAATTGGTTCTTGGGGAAGTCAACAATTTGTGTCATATGTATATTTGGATTGTGGGAGGGGTGCTACATGGCATAGTCTAATAAATATTTGGAGATTGGTAGATTAAAGTGGTAAGCACTTTGATGATCTATAGATCTATAGAAAACATTGATTTTGGGAGTGAAAGCATCTCTATCATCGACCTTGCTTTGCATATAAACAATTAAAGTGGTAGGATAAAGCAATGAATAAAAAACAAACAAAGGACATTTGGCATGACATGTTTAATTCCTACTAGCCAAGGGATGATTATATGGGACTCTTATAGGGGTTTAATTCAGTGAAAGCAAATTGAAATTTCGATATGTGGACTCTAGTGGCAAGTTGGTGGTGGGCTTGTTTTATCTATTCAATATTGTTTCTTGGTAAGATTTGAAATATTTTGGAGTTAATAAGAACTATAGATTTCTTGGTGATGTGTCATAATCAAGTTGCATTTTAGGCATTGTGGTAGATAAGTTGATTAAGTGGTTTGCATTTTGGGTGGTTTATTGATGTACCATCTCTCGATCCATTGCATTGGTACAAGTTAACAACTTAAGTGTATTTGATGTGGAAGTTTCTTGCAGAGTGATGACGTGTTTGATATTGATTGGGCCTTTAGTGCAACAAGTCCATGTTGTGAGGTACAAGCAGCATGGTGGAATGGGTTCTTGCTATAAAGTTCATGGTGATGAGGTGGGCTCTTGTGGGCTGCAGCTCATCAGTGAATCAAACTACCTAGCTCTTTTGCATATTTTCCAACAACCATTGATTGTTTAAGGAAATAGATTTGGGTTGTTGGTTAAATGTAAGGTTGAGACTTATGAGGCAAAGGTGGAACTTATTGAATAGTGAAATCAATGGTTGTAATGAGGACACGTGGTGAAATTTGGCTGATTATTGTTGTTAGGTAGATCAAGTTATCTAGCTCATTAGCAATCTATTACAATTGTTGATCATGATGGGAGCAAATTTGGGCCATTGATGGGGAGTAAGGTTGGAGGTACATGAGATGTCTACATGGCATACTTCGATGGATCAAACGACCTTTTGATTGACTACAACTATTGATTTTTGAGGCACATAATCCAAATTGTTGATTGTGGATAGAGTTTAAGAAAAGTAAGACAACCTTGAACATTAGTATTGAGTAGTTTTAGTGAGGCTGTGTGATGCAATCTTATTAGCTTTTGTAGGTTGGTGGATTGAACCATCGAACATCATTAGCATCTATAGATCTTCTGATATTGTAAATTTTTAATCAAAATGGATCCTTGCTTGCAATTGTGGTGGGTACTTAATGATTAAGAAAGCGTAGGGCTGAGGGATTATGAAGCAATCACGTGACATCCATCTCTTGTACTAGTATATCTATAGATTTTCCAAAGTGAATGTGGATTGTTGTTCAAGGTTAAGCTTAGAAGGCATTAAAAAGTATGATCAAGCAAGTATGATGCATCTATATGGTATGATCCTATCAATATCTATATATTTGCGAATCATTGAGTACATACTTTTGGTCATCTAGAGATATGCCAAAGACGTTGATTTCAATGGTAATCAATCTAGACCGCCGATCTTGACTAAGCTTTAAAGGATCATGTAATACAATCAACAATTGATAGTGAAGCTATGTGGCATATTTGAATTGGTTCCTAGGGAAGGCAACAATTTGTGTCATATGTATATTTGGACTGTGGGAAAAGTGCTACATGGCATAGGCTAATGAATATTTGTAGATTGGTAGATTAAAGTGGTGAGCACTTTGATGATCTATAGATCCGTAGAAAACATTGATTTTGGGTGTGAAAGCATTTCTATCATCGATCTTGCTTTTTATATAAACAATTATAGTGGCGGGTCAAAGCAATGAATAAGCAGAAAACAAAGGACATTTGGCATGACATGTTTAATTACTACTGGCCAAGGGATGATTATGTGGGACTCCTATAGGGGTTTAATTGGACTCTAGTGGCAAGTTGGTGGTGGGCTTGTTTTATCTGTTCAATACTGTTTCTTGGTAAGATTTGAAGTATTTTGGAGTTAATTAATAAGGACTATAGATTTCTTGGTGATGTGTCATAATCAAGTTGCATTTGAGGCATTGTGGTAGATTAGTTGATTAAGTGGTTTGCATTTTGGGTGGTTTATTGATGTACCACATCCATTGATCTTGGAATAGATGCATCACAACCATTGATTAGTGTGGGCACTTAGTGGCTAAGGGGAGATGCTTGGAGGAATAGATGATACACTTGGCACATTCTTATCAATTGTGGTGGACCAGCTGATCAAACAGTGAATGCTTTTGCTAGTCGACCAATCATCCACAATTGTTGATCTAAATGAGAGTTTCATCTGCATTGTTGATTGAAGGAAACATTTAGAATCATTAGCCGACAAAATAGACTCCTAGTTTTTAAATGAAAATTAACAATGGAGTCTGCTGAAGCAATATTTTAGATGCAAATTTGAATTAGAGGGCAGAAATATTAATTACCTAGCTGAGCCTAGCTGAAGGAATGCTATGTGGAAATTGATAAAGGCTTTATTGGTTGGCATGTTGAACATCTCTAGGACCAAGTATGATTAAGAATGTTGAGGGGATTGAAGGACAAGGACATAGTCATGATGACAGAAAGGGAGCAAGTGGTGGTTGTAGTGTTTGTGGGGACTAGAAGGGAGTTGGCTCATTGGAATATTGGTAATGTTCTAGCCATTTTATTTCATTGGATATGAAAAGATTTGGGTCTCAACAAGAATAATGTGTATATGCATAATAAGGACTTTCCTCTTTCTGTAGAGCTTGCTAAGGAATGTCCCATGATGAATAAGGCTTAATTGAGTGTACTATATGATTTAAGGTTGATTTAGAGCTCAAGGGTGTATTTTTAGATGTTAGATGGTACTTTGCAATTTTAGAGCAGCAGTTAGCTTGTGGAGTGTCATGTGTGCACTCAAAATCTTTTATGGGGTGTTGTATATGGTCTAAAATTCTAAATATCTTAGAGGCCCCAACAAAAGGTGTACATTGTTGGACAATGTGAGCATTGGACATATGTGGGAGAATTGATTTATACTTGCTAAACAAAATATTTGGGCATAACATACTTTGGTTTGTTACTCATTTTTGGGCCCAAATTACAAACTTTTTCGTAAATCAGCGGTGAACTAAATGGTATGTGGGTAACAAATCTAATTCCCTTTTCTTGTCATGGAGCATGTGCAATGATGCAGATGTGAAGAAGTGTTACTTGTGTGGAAGATACAGGCAGAATTATTTGATATAAATACAAGTTTTCTCATTGGAGGTAAGATCTTTTGGCCAAATTTATGTAGTGTCCTTTGGTCTAAGTAATCTTTGGTGTCAAATTGTAATCTTGTAGGAGGTTCCTTTTTAGTAGTTATCCTCTCCTTGGTATGAACGTCTTCATACATAGCAAGGAATTTCAGGGGGTGATATATTTCTCACTCAGGTCACATTTGGTTAAAGAATGTTTTGTTATGTGAAGTTTCTTGATTCTTAGAATTGCATTCAAGTGAAAGTGCAGCTAGATTGATGGGTTCTTATATGTAATTTTGGTTCTTTGTTCTTTGTTGATTCATATCTAGATCTTAGGCTCAGATTTATAGGCGTGTTTGCTCTGCTCTTTAGGTCTTGACTTTGTCACCAATAGATTAAGTCATTGGTACTCTTTTGGGAACTGGTCATGCTTTATAACGATTACAAGTGGATGTGATATATGGTCTAAGGTGGATTTGTTTCACATGGACATCTATTTTTAGATGTCAGGTGGTACTTTGCAGTTTCGGAGCAGCGGTTAGCTTCTGGAGAGTCATGCACACACAAAATCTTTGTTGTTATAATCCACCTTTGAAACTTAGAGAATGTTGTTTCTCCTTAAGGCTCTGCAATGACACAATAGCCTCTAACCTGTAGCATTAACCAGGCAGGTGTGTTGAGGATATTTTCTAAGTGATTTGAGCCTCATACTGTTGTACAATCATTTTCAGTAGTGCCAAAGTGATTATGTGATGGGTCTAATTTATGTCGGTTCACTGGTTTGGTTTTCTGTATTGTATGCTGTGCCTTGTAAATGTTTGATTTTCCTTAAGGTTTTCATTGTTCTATCTTAAAAGTTTTAGACTTGGGATTCCTTTGCAAATGGTTTTAAGTGACATAAGTTTATCAAGTTCTTTCTTTGGGGAAATTATTATTTATTCTTGGATATAAGTATTTCCCTAGCAAGTTTTGGTTGTGAGAACACTTGAGTTCTTTTCCTCGGTGGACTGAAAGCTTGAGATTGTGACTAGTGCTGCAATTGTTGCAATCTTGGACCATATGCTTGAGGTCACAAGTGTTGAACTTAAGATTTTATAGTTTCCAATCCTCTAAGGAAGAATATATTCTTCTTAAGATTAATCCCTTTATTATTGGGAAGTTTTGGACATGAATCACTTAAAGATTCTTTTGTAAGATGGGCAAGGTCTTGAGATTGTAACAAGTGGTGCACTCATAGACAATTAGATCCTTAGAGTCATTGACGTTTTGAGATTAAGACTATTTTTCTAGATACTTCGAGAATGAACACATTTCTTAAGGATGTTCACTTTAATCTTGTGAATGTATTAAGTTTCTTTTGGCAAATTGGCGAAGGGCTGAGGTCATAAGATTGTGACAAATGTCACAATCACAGCCTCTCAGGCTCTTGGGGATTTGTGTTGGAGCATTATGTCTTTTTGCTCCAATGTTTTGAGCAACCTTATTTTGAACTCAGAGTAAATTAACTTTGGTTACCTTTAGATTGCCCTATTTTATCAGCCTCTTGAACTCTTGGAGTTGTGAACACTAAGTTCTTGATATTTTACCTTCTGATAATTTGAGCTGAGTTCATGTAATCTAATGACTACCTTAGGCTACTTTTAATGATTATATTTTATCAGGCTTCAAAGATAGTGTCAAATACTTGGATCATATTCCTCTCAACAAATGTTCTTCCGATCATTTTTATTTCTATCTTTATTAACCCTTGGGCATTATGACATGAGGTTTCTTAATTTTTTCTGCATGGAAAGGTAGAGAGTTGAGTCCCTAAGATGTTGATAGGTGTCACAATTCTAGGTAATCGGAATCTCAGGTCCCTTGGTGATAAATATTTTAGACTTGTTCTTCCAATATATCAAGTAAAGCTAATGTTAAACTTAGTTGACTTGACCTGAAGTTCATCCTTGGTTATCTTTTGTGATCAAAGTTAATTTGCTTATGGATGCCCGAACCTTTAGTGAAAGTGTAGACAAAACCTAAGTTTCTTGAGCAGCAATAGGGGGCGAGAGTTGAGCTGCAAGATTGTGACACGTCGCAATCCCAGGTACTAGCTATCAAGATTTCTTATGATAAGGAACTAAGATCATTCCTCCTCGAGCAAGTATGTTTTAAACTTAACTTGAAGCTAGCTTGGGTTACTTTTGGACAACTATGGTTAATTAGGTTTTCATACCCCAACGTTGTTGGAATTAAATTCATGATTGTGATGATCTTGACTTAAGTTGGACTTGTGTTTATTGGATCCTCTGTATTCTCAAAAATGAGTGTTCATAGGTGGAATCCTTGAAACCCCAAGTATTTGAGATTGTGAAAAGTATCACAATTGTAGAGGCTCAGTCGCTTGGGGAACATGGAAAGTGCAAAAACTTCTAGGTCTCCAAGATCCCTAGTGAAGATGTTAAGTAAACATTAACCCGAGTTTTGCATGGGTTATCTTATAAACTTACCACATTTTATCAGACTTCAGCAGTATTAAGAGATAGTATGCTAAAGTAAAACTTTAAGTTCCCAAGCACCGTGGTTCCCACACATGGCAAGTGGACTTCTTGAGATTGTGACAAGTGTTTCTACTTGATTCATTGGGCTCTCAGGAAGCATAAGGCAATTGATAAAAGAAATTGGTGGATGCCAATACTTTTAGACCCTGAGGAGTGATAGAATGATAAGGAATGAGTTTGATGGCCATGTGACCATATGTATGCCTAACCGTTGTGAAACATAATCTGAAAATTAAGGGGAAAATTCATGTCTTTCCTGTTGGGTAAATGGTAAACTCGAGACTGATTATCTCAGATGCGGAGGAGGTCAGAAGATTAAATAATTTCATTTGATCTTAGGTGAAACCTTGAATCAGAATGCTTTAATGATAGGGTGCCAATCTGAGTAGATGTGATCATCTTTGTTGTCACTGCAGTGTTGTAATGCATCTGATGTCCGAGTGCAAGGATGAATAAAGCATGCATGTTATGGATGAGATTAAATTATAATCAGTCCTGCAATTTAATGTGAACCCCAGTGATCATGCTCCTATTGGAAGTAACGGAAAAAAATATCAGTTTCTAGGTGTGTTTGATGAAAAGTTAAAACAGGAAGGCTGTTATGGTGTGCATGCCTCGATGTCTAGGCACACAAAGAAAGCACCTGCATTGGGTCCACCGGTATGTTGTGCCTTACCTTTTTGGATGCAGTGCATTTCCTGCAAAATTATAGAGCTTGTTAGAGGGTTCTCTAGCACAGTAAGAGCTTCCTACAATTTTTGATTACATCATTTGTAATTTTGTAATATGAAAATTTGGTTAATCTGTCAGCACGTCTAAGATGCAGGTTCTAAATTTTATATCATAAGAATAATACTTAAAACAATTGCGATCAATTCTGAGTGGTCATCACCTGCCACATTTGCCATATTGTTTCCCTAGTTTAAAAACACTGGTTCTGATATTCTTTTATACAATCTTTTTTTGTCTCATTTTTACACCTGGAGGCAGAAAGATACAGGGCATAGCTAGACTGGACAATTTTCTTTCTAGCATTAAGGTATTTTAAACTTTCTTTTAAGTTCTACTCTGAATAGATTTTTTGTGCGAGTAAGATTCAAATATATAATGAGGGTATAACTTTTAAATCACACCCTAATTAGAGTGCTTTTAAAAACACAGGGCTATCCCTAAAATGTTAAGACATGCTCCATGACGGAAGATCTTACTTTTCTAGGGCTAGCCATTTTTAATACATAAACCCTCTTAAGGCAAATACAATAGCTCTTTTAATCCTAGATAATTTTTAACATTGACATCTTTATAAAGTATTATCAATTATGTCTAGTTTTATCCATACCACTATATTTGACATGGAATTGTAAAATTAGTTTTTTTCTCTATTTTTACAACTATTACTTTGTTTTTTAAGCTCCTGAGTTTTGCCTGAGTTTTTCTCATATTAAACCCAGGTAATTGAATTCCATTTACACTTTTGGGATTAATGACTTTATGCTTTATGAACTTTAGTTTGAGAGAAAAATGGGCAGAAATAATAGAAGCCTGCAAAAGATTTACACAACAATATGTGCTTTCCATTATTTTTAGTTCAATACATATTACATATATAGGACTGACATATCCTATATTATAGGATGATTGTTACACCCCCTATAACAACTCCCTTTACATAGACGAGTTGTTCTAATAACTCATAATACAATCCCAACTAATTCTAATATAATTATTTGCATATGGTAAGCCATACTAACCAACTTTTAATAAATGATGTAATATTCCTAACACCCCCCATATTACATCATTCTCCAAATGGGAATAGGTAGAATACTTAATGACCACGTTCAATATACTTGTGACAAGCAATAGTGGAATTAGCCTCACTATGCTTACTATACATTCATCCAAGGATAGGGACAAACACATCTACCCATGGAACCAAGAATAGGGACTAACACATCTATCCAAGGTCTTACACCAAGTTTGGATAGTGACTAACACATCTATCCAACATCAGTTATGAACATGAACACACACATCTGCTCACAACAAGTATGATTGGGCACAAATACATCCAATCATAATTACCCAACAAATGTGATTGGGGACGAACACTTCCAATCACATACACCATCTTGTGAATGGGGACAAATACATCCATTCACAAACAATCAACAATTGTGATTGGGGACAAACACATCCAATCACAAAAATAAACTTTGAGAAGTCCTCATTGTCGCCTATGCAGCCACCATTATAGATCATTGCCACTCTGATCACAAATGATATGAGATGGTTACTGCTGCCACCAGGAAACCGATCTTGGCTTTAGTCCTTTTGGCACAATTTGATTTGTCATTAAAACAATTTCGCAACCTCATCGTTAGTGACTGATGAGAGGTCACTGAATGTCCTCCAGCTTCCTGTGCTTCCATCCTCCGATTAATTTGCTAATTTCTTAGAAAATTTGTCTTTGGAGCTCAATTATAGAATGCCATGGCCCCCCTCAAGATGGATGTTTTGTACAAATGATATTGCATCCATTTACAATTGATGCAATTTTTCTTTTTATCATTATTGTTATTTTTTGACACGATAATGGACCTATTCTAAACAAAATAATACAACTTGACTATGACACATAATATCTCCTTATAAACCAACAGTAATTGAACAATATATAACAACTTAAAAAACTATCATTAAACACTTAATCCACAGACATAGACTGTAATGACTCAACACCCAATGTTAATCAACTAAAACTCATCTTTACATATACTATGATTTTTTCAATCAATAAGACACCCTAAAATATGACCTACATCCCAAAATCAGAGCACCTCCACCTATGCTTCCCATCTGATATGCCACATTTAGACTGATTATACTTCCCCTTCCTTCCTGGGCAAGTTGAATGAATGCCAAGGTATTGTAAAGATAGAAGGGCATATGCTTCATCCTATCGAGCACATCCTTAAAATAGAGGCCGATGTTGTTCCTTGTGACTCTACTCTTGTCTCTCCCAATGACTTAATTTTGGACATTATATCTGCATTGAAATTGTCTAACAAATAATGTCTCCTTTGTCATAATCATCAATGTCAACATAATCAACTTCTCTTAATTCCTTTCTCTTCTTCTTCAACCGCTTCACTGCTTCACACCCAACTTCCTCTTCAGACTGCTCGCAAAATACTCAGAAGATTTTCAAACGATTTTTGGGTTTTATCCTACTTGTTCCAAGCTTTCCAGAACATTTTGAATTTTTATTTTTCGTTCAGTATTGAGAGAGATATTGTGATTTTACTGATCAGGTAATGAAAGAAATTTTTGGATGCCCAGCTCTGATACCATGAAAGAAAAATGGGCAGAAATATTAGAATCCTGCAAAAGATTTACACAAAATAATATGTGCTTTACCATTATTTTTCGTTCAATACATATTATATATATAGGGCTGCCATATCCTGTATTATAGGATGATTGTTACACCTCCTATAACAACTCCCTTTACATAGACGAGTTGTTCTAACAACTCGTAATACAATCCCAACCAATTCCAGTATAATTATTTGCATATGGTAAGCCATACTAACCAAGCTAATAAATGATGTAATATTCCTAATATAGTTCGCTTCTTGTTGAGGCTATATTTCTTACATCATACCTTTTATTATTCCAAATGTATTTCAGCTGTCCTATCTTACTGCCAAACAATTTATCTGCCTTCAGCCATTCTTACGTCTCTTATACAGCTCTTGGAGCCTCTGAAGTTTTGACATCTTCATTTCTATATTTTTTCTGAAATCTTCTGTTAGACTGTTGAGGCACAAAAACACAGCTTCTGTTTGCCTTGGTCAAATGCTGCATCTGGAATTCACTAGAATAGTTATAAACAAAATGTATACTGCATTTTATTCAGGATTGCCTTCTAAAGTCTTCTGCATGTGACAGGTAGGATTACCAACAGCAGAAGCACAAAGACAAGCAGAGTGGCGGGCCCACGCTACAGAGAGTCTAGCAGAGTTTTCCAAAGGACATGAGCTGGAAAAATCAACTTCTAGACATTCTAAAGTTATTGGTCCT
Organism: Sequoiadendron giganteum; assembly: GCA_007115665.2. Taxonomy (NCBI): domain Eukaryota; kingdom Viridiplantae; phylum Streptophyta; class Pinopsida; order Cupressales; family Cupressaceae; genus Sequoiadendron; species Sequoiadendron giganteum. Next base: position 691,291,662 of record CM021100.1, on the reverse strand, counting down.
TGTTTACCTCGGAGCTGAAAATCTAGGCAGAAGATGCAGATTCTGATGTGAATTAGATTTAGGGGATACATTTATTTGCATGGTCTTTATGCACTATTTTTATTGCCCTTTGATCTGCCCCGACAAAATGTCTTACTTCTCTACTGTATTGACCAATTTCATCCAAAATTCATGTTGATATATTTTAGGTTTGTTTGTTCTGAACATGGATAATATACAAGTCGCAAAAATTCTTTCTTATTTGGCAATAGCCATCACAACTGTTCTTGCATTGTCGAAAGTTACAACATAATTTGAAGCCTAATCCATATTTTTTGCTCTTCACAATGGGAACTTTTCTAAAGTGGAAAAGTATTGCAGATAATTTGAAGAATGCAGCCAGCTTTAATCATGCTCTTTTGCATTTTGGTAAGAACAAAAGGTTATTTTGGCTTCTTTGGTAGAAACATCTGTAGCAAGTTATTTAGCTTTGAGGTATTTGGTTTAAAAGTTTTTTTTATTCCACTATCAAATCTGCTGCCTGTGAAAATCAGTTTTATTTACCTCGCATGTCTAAAAGATTTCAAAGAACATGAATGACCACTAGAGTTGGACAGAGTCGACATACAGACCCTTCCTATGAATTGGTGAATTCAATCTGTAAGAAGAATAAGTAGAGAGCAATGATTGGTTTATGATATAAATCAGCTAAGTTTTCTGTTCTCCCAAGTGATTGGGATTAAACTAGCGACAACACATTGATTTGCATCTGAAATTCCAATAGGCAAATGCAAGGCATTTCATATGTATTAAGCACTGTAGCTAGCAGTGGACATGGCCAAGGGTCTTTCTATATGTTTTTGTTTTTGAGCTTGGATGATTTTGCTAAACATTTAACTGCAGAGGTAATGAATTTTCTTGTTTTATGTTTTCATGGTTCTGGCAAACAGATAGTTGCTGAGGTGATGGAAGATACATTTGTTCCAAATGTAAGGCCAAATTTTGCAAGGGAAGTCATAGATGATGTGGGGTCTGTTATTTATGGCTTCAAAATCGTATTGAGTTTATTAATGAAAGCCAACTAACAAATTATAAAAAGTATGCTTTATTGTTCATGTACAATGTCTAGTTGCTACATTCATAATTATTCTCCCCATTTTCAGCTCTTTATCTATTGATCTGTTAGCCTTTTTAACAGTTATAGAATTTTTTCTCTCTCCTTCCCCGTTGCCTGTTTCCGAGCCTCCTTGGTTGGTTGTCCTGCGGAAGAAGAAAGGTCTTCCCCAATCTATTGCTGATTCTCGGCCCCGGATTCGTGGAGCCAGCCTTGACCCCTATGTTTCTGGGTTTGCTTAATTCCTTTGTTTTTCTACAGCTGTTAGTCAGCTGTTCCTGGTTGTTCCTCTAGTTCAAGTTCTACCTGAACTATGTTATCTTTTGGCCTTTGGGCCCTGTGTAAAGGGTAAAGCATCCTGTAAATGCTGCTTACCTTTTCAAAAATAGTTATAGAATTTTTTTCTTAGTAATCAATAAGGTCTCAATTCTAAAAAACTTATGCAACCTGACTTGCACTTAGGACATCATTTCCTACCTTTGACTCTGAAACATAGTCACTCAAGAGATGCCATGCTCAATACAGTCATCATAAAAAAAAAAGATGATTGATGAGGAAGAAGCCATAGGTGGGGGTTTGAACGATGTTACTTAGAGCAAGCATTCCTTCGTAGGGCCCTCTTACTAAATGAAGAGGACCACAAACATTTAATAAAATGTTTCATGTTTAGTTTAATAACAAATCTATAAGAGGCTTGCCTTAATCAAAAACAAATCTATAAGAGGCTTTTCAACAGTTAGGGTAGTTATATTTCAATCTATTAATAGTTTGCAATGTATTTTTTTTCAGAGTAAGATTAATAAATGGGACCTTTGGTTTCTTATAGAAGGCATGAAAATATTGATTCCCAAGAATTAAGGTGATCCAAGAACATCAACCATCTAGAAAGCTCCACCTAAAGCAGGATATTCATGGAAGACCAAAATAAATATAAAATTTTGTTATTCATTCAAATTAAGTAGCTTGAATATATACAATCCACAAAATCCAAAGATGCATAAACTAAGAGATGAATATATGGACATTGACTGTGAAAGGAGCTATGTACATATTACACATGTAAAATTAAACACAAAGACTAAGTGAAGGAATTGAGCAGTCATTGGCTTGATTGGCTCTGTAGAACAGTCTGCGGACTATCCAAGGGTATATGTGCAACACCATAGGTCATCAAGGAGGGATGACTCTACCTGCAATAGGATTACATGCTTGTAGTCTTGAAGAATGCACTTATGGACCAAAATGTGTCTGCTTACCTTCCAGCTTATCCATGACTTATTTAAACCTACTGCAAGAAGAGCAATATATAAAATATCCCATTCATTTAACATATATATTCGCATGGTCCGGGGAAAAGTAAATAAATCCAGCTGCTCAAATGAATGCATACAATACTTAGAAGTGTTCATCATTCTTACAAAATGCAACAATTGTTGTAGCATCCAATCCTGTGTTCCTCAAGTATGAATGATCCTTTCCTCTTCAATGGAGTTACGGAAAGAGACGGGTTCATTCACAAGACCTCTCACAAGGTCTTCCTTATATAGGTCAGCCCTCCAGAAATCTCTAGAGAACCTTGTTCATTATCATATTGCAGCTCACACCTCGCAGAATCAATCTTTGACCTTTCATAGATGGCATCCATTTTTTGGCCTTGAATCACTCCTTTATTTTAGCCATCTATAGCTACCATATCTTCTCAACATGGTAAAAACCACACTTAAATTATTATATTGCTATTAGGATTCAATTGTGTAGTTTTTGAGTCAAACTGTTGAGTAAAAACCACACTTAAATTGTCAAATGTTCTAACGATAAATAAAGGTATTGCTTATTTTCATTAGAATAGAGTTAGAATCTCAATCAAAAGAGCTATCTTTAAAACGTTAAAGAGAGGTGGATTGGCATGGGTGCTTCATAGCTTGCAGGATTTAGTCCACAAAAAAGCCTCATCTCAATTTTGCAAAATGTCGGGGCCTAAATAAATTAATGGTTGTCAACTTCAACAACTTTTCATTTTTGATGCTATTAGTAGGGATTCTTTTCCAGTACTAAAAAATTGTTCCACATTCATCCTCATTCTTTCATCAATAGGAAATTGTAACGACCCCATCCTTGGGTAATTAAATTTTTTCTAACATTTCACTTCAAACATATAAAAGTAACAAGTAACAAAGACATTACAATAAAATACTTTCTTTCTTTATTGATAAATACTTGCAAGTTACAATATATATTTTCACATGAATTCCATTTTCATTATAAATGTAAATCAAAGTACAAAAGTAAAACAATTACATACATAGCTCGTAAGCTTTTGCATAAATAGTAGTAAGATGGTCCAGGTTCCTTTCCTTTCAAATCTTGGTGTATCTGTTGCCTGCTGTGGAGGAGAAACATCACTCAGGCGCTTTTCCGCCAACCACAGACTGTTAATGTGGTCCCCCGCACATCTATCATTCGATAGATGGCCCTCCCTTCGAACGAAGAGATTGGTAAAGTAGCCGGCTGCGACAACCCAACTGAACATAGTGCTGTGTCCTATACATCTAGAACTTGCTATTTCACAATCCCGAACTAGCATGATGGATCACAATGAACTGACAGTGTAGTCTCAACTATCTCACATCTAAGTGGATATCGTACCTTCCACTACTTTGGCCAAAGTATTTACATTCAGTACTTCGAATGAAGGTCATCTATCATATACACTACTCAGGGCCGATTTGACTTAAAACTATCTTACACTACGCATAGGTATCGTCCTTTACTTTTGGATAATCTTTTATCCCAGACTAACCTACAACATTCTTCTAAGAAATTTACACAAGCTAGGTATATCCTGTTTCATATTACCTACCTTTAGACATTCTAATTCAAATAGTTACATAAGGGAGGTATACCCTGTTTCAGACAACCTACTTTCAAACAATCTACTTAATCGGGAAATGAAATACAGTCAACAAGGGTCCTCAGGTAACTCCTATCCTGGAAATCTTCATCCACAGAGTACATAGCTTTTCCTAGTTAACCTACTAACTTTATAGCTTTAGACTACCTTGGTACTGGTTCCATCCTCGTCCTAGTATTTAGTAACTAGTTTCCTTATTTCCTTTATATAAGGAGATCAAACAGTATAACTACAATTCATCAAGTAAATTCTATAAAAGTGTTCAAACATTTCTTTTATAATTTGAACAAGCTATTCTTTCATATACAAGCTATTCCTTCTTAACAAGTTTTTCCTATGAAATCAAGCTATTCTTTTTTAACAAGCTTTTCCTATGAAATCAAACTATTCTTTAATAAACAAGTTATTCTTATGAAGTCAATCTATTCCTTTATAAACAAGCCATTCCTATGAAATCAAACTATTCCTTTTTAACAAGCTTTTCCTATGAAATCAAGCTATTCCTTAATAAACAAGCTATTCGTATGAAGTCAAGCTATTCCTTTATAAACAAGCCATTCCCATGAAATCAAGCTATTCACTTATAAACAAGCTTTCCCTATGAAATCAAGTTATTCACTTATAAACAAGCTTTCCCTATGAAATCAAGCTATTCCTTTATAAACAAGCCATTCCCATGGATAGTAAGCAAATTTTCTCCTTTACTTGTCTATTTTACTTATACTACAATGCCAAGTAATGCACAAGTAAACATGAAGATTTTTCTAATTTCAAACTAACAACGATGTTAAGAAAAACTCTCATGCCTTTTTCCTTGCTGTTGGCGAATGCTTCTTGATTCCGTAGTGGCAGTCTGGCAGCTTCTTCTCTTCCTTCTCTTTCTGATTTCTAGTACCACTCCTCACAATTCTGGTTTCTATAGAGGTTTTGTATTTATGCTTGCAGCATATAAAAACCACTGTCTCTCAGAAATGGCGATGGAATATGTAAATTGGCTCTCAAAACAAATGTGACTACAACAATGACAAAATATGGCTCTCCAAAAAGGAAATTCGGATTTAAGCAAAAGTAGATAGGAATTGGTGAAAATGACAATGAGAGAAACTCTTATATATAGGTTTCGAATTCTCATGCCTGCTACATTTTTGGCATGAGAATTGGACACCTTTCTCATTGAAAATGTCAATTCATGTAGTGGCAGTAATCTAGCAAGATACTCAGCAAATTGAGAGATGATTCGACCTTATTCAGGAAGAACTTTTCCACTCACACATGGTAAAATGCGAATGATAGACACCTACAAGTGTATTCATCAAAGGCGCCCAAAAATGGCGGATTTTATAACTGGTAAGAAAACGTCAATGGTGAAGTGCGTCCCATCTGGCTTTCTTCAGCCCTTCTCACGCATTTCCCGAAAATGGAGTCTCAACAGGCCGCGACCTGGTCTTGCGCGTGAGTTTGCAGCTGCACGCGATTTTTGTTCATGTTTTTTTTTATTATTTCCCAAAAACCAAACTTCGAACCTCTGGCGTATGAACATTTCGCTTTTTCACAAGGTTTATGAAATGTATTTGCTAAACCTTTTAATTTTATCCAAAATAAAATACGTTTATTTCACCAAATAAACTTCATACGTTTTAAGCAAAAGACTATAAAAATCATTTATTTATTTTACTCATGGTAAATACATATTATTTGCCAAATGACTATATAAGTCAAATTTATTTATTTTCCAAGATAATATTTATTTAAAATATAAATAAGATGTTATAATTATATTTTGTATTATATTAAATATATCTTATTATAGTTTTATTTATCATAATAAATATATATATATATTTAAATGTTTTAATATTTAAATATTACTATATATATATCTATATATTTATTCCTGGTAAAACTATAATAACGTATATATTTAATATATATATAAAAACATTCATATATTTACATTTAAATATATCTATACATATTTGTATTTAATCATCAAATACGTGTATTACGAGCCAGTCAGCATACCCTTAATACACCTGTTTATGCAGACATGTATATATACGTTTAACTGTAAATTTAAGGCATCAATATAATGTTATAACAACATCATAGATAGTGTGCATATGTTTATAGGTGTGCCAGCCATGTGTATGCATCTGTATGTATGCCATGTCGACACATGTGTATGGCATAATAATTGCCCCTCATACATCTGTATTGACATGTCATACCTGTTGCTACATACATATGAGTGGTACACGTATATGCATATACATCCTGTCTATACCATACTTATCAGTTCACATTTCACATTCAAGGCTCACAGAACAGTAAGTCAGACAACAAGTAGCACCACTCATAAAGCATAACGAAGTAATCCAAAACTCCTAAGCCTAAGGATGACTTATCAAGATAACTCAATCTGACTCAGTTCCCAAAACCCTTAGTGAAGTGTGTGTATGCTCAACTAATTAAATTTACCGGTTATCCGACCAAGCCCCTCTCCCGAGTGATGTCTCCCCTCCGCCTGGAGGAATAGTTCCTATTCTTGCATCCATTGGCACAAAACCACGACAATTACTTGCTCATAACATTTGCAGTATATATAAATCAATTATAAAAACAAGACTAATTACTCTCTTTTATGCATTGCTTTATCCAAGAATAACATCAATCAAGAACACAAAATGAGCCAATCGTAACATGTAAAAAGATTCTCAAATTGATAACAAGGTTCAACACATTTTATTCATTCAAATCCTTCCTTACAATCAGAATGCTCTAAGCATCACTAAAATAGTAACTATACAATTTCGGGGTGTAATAGAAATCAACATCCAATAATTGTTGGGCTTCAAATCATTAGCTAGACCAATATAGTTGGAGTGGAGCTCTTTAAGAGCTGAACAATATATCATTTTGCAATGATTGACCAACGCGAAAGTTCCTTTTCCCTTTACCAATGTGAGGCTTATTTGAAACCTAGAGCCTTAACCCACATTCATGGCCATTATGTTCCGTTGGAGAAACCATCAAAAATAGTATACAAAATATTGGTAGCAAAGGGTTAAACCATTGGAGAATCCATCAATAGGAAAAGGCATTTGGAGAAATTCAAACTACTTGCTAACTTAGACTAACCTTGTACCATTTAGGATTTTATCTTTTTACTTTTTCCTAAATGGAAGGTAAATAAAAAATAAAATAATAAATGATGAACATATCCTAACATCCAATGTTATACCCGATGAATCCTCTTCACCAAGCCCAAGTTTGAAAGCCTAGATGTGAAGTGGTTACAATAGTAAAAAGTGAGCTATAGGAAGATGACTCAAACAATCTACAACATTGTTTGTGGTCCATAGGAAGACGACTCAAACAATCTACAACATTGTTTGTGGTCCACTTTTTGCATTTGATGACCAAGTGAACAATTGTAAATTGGAAGTCCATTTTATATACTTAGATTCTTCAAGGTAGGTGATTGGTATTGACAATTATTTATTTGTTGAGAAGACAATGTCTTCATTATTTAACTCCAATAAATTTCCTTATCAAAAGTGAAATATTTTTGTTTAGTTGGAGAAAAGGTTTTTGAGTGGTAGGCCACAAGATGACCATTATGCTTCAAAATGACTCCAAGTGCAAATTGCTAAGCAAATGTCTCAATTTGGAAAAGTTGTCAAAAATCAAACAATGCAAGAATAGGTGCACAACACAATTCTTTCTTCAAGGTTTTGAAAACATGGGAATAATCATCTTTCCATTGAAACATAACATTGGTCTTTGTCAATTGATGTAAAGGTGAGACAATGTTTGAGTAGCCAAGGATGAAGTTGTGAAAAAGTTCGCAAGACCAAACAAATCTGAAACTTTGTGATGTTAAAGGGAGTGGCCCATTTGAGAAGAGCTTCCACTTTTACAAGACCAACCTAAATGACATGGGCATTAGTGATGATCCCAAGACAAGAGATCAATGTTTGAGCAAACAAACACTTAGATAAGTTATCATACAATTTGGTTTCTCTAAAGTATGTGAAGAACATATTCCAAAAATGATGGCAATGTGTTGTCTAAATGTGAGAAAAGAGAATAATATCTAAATAGGTGAGAACAAATTTGTCAAGACAAGCTTTGAAGACATTGTTTCTCAATCACATAATTGGCAAAAGCATAAGTAAGCCGAAAAAAATTCACTAACCACTCAAAAAGATCCATTTTGGACTTGAAAGTTGTTTTCTAGGCATTCTTTGATTCAACTTTGACTTGATGATAACCACTCCTGAGATCAATCTTGGAAAAGAAATTGCACCTTGAAATCAATGTAGAGGTGCTAAGTTCCATCTTTCTTGAGCACGTGTAGAATTGCAGAAGCACAAAGTTATGCATTTGGTTTAATGAAACCTTCAAACAACAAATCCTAAATTAATTCCCTATTTGATTTCATCACTTTGTAGCATCAATGCGAGAATATGATAGGGCATTAGGAAGATGAACAACATCAAGGTCAATAGTGTGATTGATTGCTCTAAGGGAAGTGCCTTAGACTTTGAAACACATTTGAATATGAATGCAACAATTGATCAAGACTTACATGTGTGGAAACATCAACTTTTATTGGAGATTAATTAGGTTGTGGCTTGATAAATATTAGTGCAAGCTCCATTGTTTGATTGATGACTTTATTTGCTTGTTTGTAATTGAGTATTGGGTTTGTTGTTTTTCGTTGTACATTTGATTAAGTATATTCTAGTATCTTGTTGTAATGTGTATGTTTCATTATATGTATCATAGTGAGCTTTCATATAATATTGATAATGTTTACCAAATAATACACCACACCAATCCATAGTGGTCACATCACAATTGATCTTATCAACAAACTTGGGACTAAAAGAAAAATACATAGATGTGTTAGTGATATGTGAGTATGAACCACTATCCTTTCATCCAAGTACATATAGATGGGGATGTGGGTTCGTTAACGTGTAATTTATTGACAAGGGATTGCACAATCAATTTTTTTTTTCTAATTCATTGTTGACAAAATCAAATGAGAAGTCATATAAGGTGAGAAAGAGTGACAAACAGATAGTCACAACCTCCCTAGAGTATGGGGATGGTATATTATGATAACCTTGTTGAGTTAGCCTTTCAACTCATCATATGTTTTATCATCACTATAAGTCTTGATGAGACATTTTTGATTTCATCATCGAGAGACAATATAATCAAAGTTGTCTTCTTTAATCTAAAACACCCATATTTTTCATGCCTCTTCCTTTTACAATAAGTAAATTTTTTCTCTATATAAAGAGTACCATGAGAAGACATATAAGAGAAAGGCCTTTTTCTCTAGAAGAAGGCTGTTGCATTTGAGAAGCCAATATTTTGGAATAACCAAATGAAAATGAAGGTTGAGATACTCTAGACTAGGCAACAAATCTCTCTTCTATCAATTGCGCTTGATTAAACTCATCATTAAGTATCATAAAAGGGATTAATTTCAATTTTTGAATTGAGTGTTATAATCTACATTTGAACTTGAGACTAATAATAAACTTAATAGTGTAAATTTATACTCTTGTTAGACCATTATTTTATAAACCTATATTTACTACTTTGCTTGATTCCAAATTTGATGTCTCTTTGCATATATTTTTAGAAGAAATCTCATATAATCTCATAATCACATTAATTTTTTAAAATATTATATTTTTATTCATTTTTATTGTTTGGAGGAATTATTTCTCTACCATTGTTTCTAACTCATAGTATGATCACTAATTTTGACTAGAAAGTAGTTGAACTTGTTGGTGTATTATCTACACTGACAATAAAGTCAAGATGTTTTCATTTCAAGGATTACCACTCATGACGTTGCTTGACCTTAGATCACCTATAACATAGCTAAGTTTAATTTAAAAATGTCTAATGACTTTTGTGGCTCTAAGGCACTTTTCAATTGGACTCTTGACAGGGAGATGTGGTTTGATTACACAGCCAAATATTTTTTGAGGATAAGGTTTCATTTGTAAAGTTGAAGCTCTTTGGCACTGTTAAAATCTTGGTCATTGAGAGTCAAGATACTCATAACCCTCTCAAAACCTAGGAATAACTTCTCACATCCTTGAAGGACACTATCCTTCCAATTATGCACATAATTTAAACATCAAATGACTTCACTTGTATCAAGGAGTCCACATATTTGTGTAGGATTACATCTACTAGTACAATTGCTTGAGGATAATGCGAATGGTACAAGATGAGACAAAGTATCTAGTAATCTAATTAATTCCTTGATCTTATGTTAATATAAATAGTTTCAACATAAATGTAGACATATCATCATAGTTGTCAATCACTCACTTATTAAGCATCAAACTATATGATATTTATAACACAATTTATAAATGTTATACCATGTATGCAATTTGGAGACACAACATTCATCGCACCACAATAAACATTTCATGAATTATTTACAATATTTTCATCACATTTGTTTCCTTTAGATTGTCATCACCCAAATTCATTAACGAGTAAAATTAGGCATTCCAACAAGCAATAATTATCACAAATTGTAAAGTTTTAACCTTTTTCTATTATCTTTTAACATCATAGGAAAATAACACATGGAAACTGTGAATGAGATCAAATGATAAAAGTGAAATTATGGATAAAGTAATGCAAATACCTATTTCAACATCTAATAATCACCTTCAATAGAGTTGCACGTACAATAAATTAAATCAAAAGAAATAACCAACTATATTACCTCCATAAAATGCCTCAATCTTACTCCATTGTATATGATAATGTTGCAAGTATGGTATGTGGATTGCTCTTCAAGCTCAAGCATAATTTGTAATAGAAAAATGGATGTATTGTGATAGCATAGATTCTCTCAATGATTTTGAAGTGATTGATAGCTAGGAATGATGAGTGATTTAGAGTTTTCACTAGATATCGATCAATGATGGAGGATGATCAAAAGGATCAATAGATGAATTTAATTGAGAGATCATGATGAATGTGCAAGTGACATGTGTCCTTTGGGGTGATGAGGTAATAGATTGCATGGATGATTTGACTAAATGCATGGATGAGTGAAGTGAAAGTGAGTGTGAGTGGACTAATGTACTTTTTCAGCGAATTCACTTCATTTATGAGCTAGAAGAATATTAATAGAAATAAATAAATAAATAAATAAATAAATAAATAAATAATTATATTTAATTCTGTTAGTGTGAAAGGGATACTTTATCTAACTAGTTCATTCTTAGCTAGTTCTCCACTAAAGTCCTCTTCACACTAGCTTAACTTTACATAGGGATAAGGTGGTTGAGCCTTTAATGACATGAGTTGTCACACCTCATAGGATGCCAACAATTGTCATAATCTGGTTGCATCTATCTCTCCCTTTGGCCTAAATAACCAAGGCATTTCCTTTGTAATTCTCAATTCTCAAGCTGAATATAGCTTTGCATTCTTGAGAGGAATACAATTTATTCCTCCTCATATTTCTAGTTTTGCTTTCCTTCAATCATTAGATTCCTGGATAGGCTAGTTAGCAAATCTCACATAGTATCATAACCAAATTTGAGTTGTGGGTTAGCAATCCTTTATCTGAGAGTGTAGAGCTGGTCTTTTTTCAATAAAATTGAGTATGCTCTTCTCTTGCATCCTCCGATGATCTGGAGAATCAGAAAGGTGTGAAAAAATATCAGTTTCTGGGGGGGTTCATATATTGACTTGTCAGTTACATGTCTATTGAAGTTTCTTGGAGAGATTCTGAGCTCACCATTGAGTCCAGAGCAGCTGCGATAGTCAGATTTGCTCCTTATTTCACCTGAAATGAACACCGTAGGCTAGATCTGCAACAAGTTGAAGCAGGAGGTTCATTGCCAGATCCAACAAGGAGCCATCATTTCAGAGCATTTTGGGTCAAATCTGACCTTGCCATTGTGCTCAGAAAGCTCAAAACCCATAAAATTGACTGTCAAAACGTAAATTTTGAACAAAGTTGTCAGGAGAGGCAAATTTTTTTTGTCGAGGGAACCATTTTGCCCCTATGAACAAATAAGTAAATTTTTTAATTTTAAAATAAAATATTTATTTTTGGTTTAAAATAAAAACATTTTATTTTGTTTTAAAAAATATAAATCATTTTTTAATTTGTTTTACTTTTCAAATAAAAATCTATTTTTGATTTTAAAAAATTCTTTAAATATATATTTTGATTTTTTAAGAAAATTGAATTTTTTTTTTTTGAAAATATATCATTTTTATTAAATTTTTTTAAAAATTTCAAAATTTAAAAATAAAATCTTCATTTTAAATTTCAAAATAATAATAATAATAAAAAATTAAAAAGACTATGCAGTACATTGCATAGCTGCACAGTACACTACGCAGTCCACTGTGCAGTACATGTGCAGTCGGGCAACGTGCTGCACAATTCGGCCTTCGGGGTTAAGTTTGTCAATCAACGATGTGAAAAACATAGAAATTTGGTTATAACAGAATGAATATTAAAAAAATTAACAAAATTAAAATATTATAATTAACAAAATTGTAGGATCTTATGACATGAAAATAGGAAAGCATTTAGTTTAACTGTCAAAATGTACCTATAATATAGTATAATATAATAAAAATATAATATAATAAAAATATAATATAATAATAATATAATATAATATAATATAATAATAATATAATATAATATAATAATAATATAATATAATATAGTATAATATAATAAAAATATAATATAATATAATATGATATAATAATAATATAATATCCATAATATTATAATAATAAATATATAATATAACATAATAACATTAGTATAATAATAAAACAATAATTTAATAATTTAATACTACAATTAATCATATTTTATTAATAATATAATATTAAGGATTAATCATATTTTATTAATAATATAATATTAAGGATAAATATAATTTACTAAGTATAATATTTCAAAAATCATATAATAAGAATAATAATATTATAATAATAAGAATAATAATATTATAATAATAAGAATAATAGAATATTATAATAGTAATATCAATAGTACAATATTATGAATAATATAATAATTTAAATATTAATAATATATTATTAATATTATAGTAATGTATTAATACAAATATAGCACTATAATAGTAAATATATAACAAAAAAATCATAATATAATAATATTATTATATTATAAAAATATATAACAATAATAATATAATACTAACAATATATAATACCTAATCCAATCATTTATTAATATAATAATAATGTAACATAATGCAAATTTGATATATTAATAAAATAATAATAATATAATAGTAAATGCATAAAAATAATAAAAAATATATAATAAAAACTAAATTAATAGTAATAATATAATATTATAAAAATAGTAATAAAAATATTAATAATAATATATCAACAAAATCATTTTTTAAATGACCAACCAATTTGATCTTATGTATTGCACAAATGTATGCAAAAAAAATTAAAACATTTTCTCCTTAATTAACTTTCCATACCTCTTGGGCGTACCCATTGCACACCAAGGTGCGATTGCTAGTTAATGAAATTTTAAAAAAAAAAAACGTTTCACATCATTTATTTTTGTTGACAATTTAAATATTTTTTAATTTTTTTAATATTAAAAAAATTAAAAAATGAAATCTGTCTAATTTTTAAATAAATATGGCCTACATTTTTAATATTCTTTTAAATATTAATTATTATAACTTTTTAAAAAGTGTCATTTATTTGTGGGTTATTTAATATCTTTTTTGTTTTTTGATTAAATAAAACATAATTTTTTTTGCATGCTGCGAACACTTATAAAATAATTTTTTAAATATTTTTTTATTAATTAAAAATTATAAAAGTCTCAAGGCCACTAAATCTGGAGGAGATTTTACCGGACAATTAAATTGGGAGTCTGCTAATTTTATCTAGAGGTCCGTTAAATTTGGCAGAGTTCTAAACTAGTTGGAAGATATCTATTTTTGGCGATCGCTAACTTTGACGGCAGTTCTGCTAAATTTGATGGAATTTTTTCACTCCCTCTCCGTTGATGCATTGATTTTTCAAGGCCAACTTTGGAGGCTCATAACTTGGATTCCAAAGCTCCAAATTCAGTGTAATTTTTTTTGATTTAGGATAATATTTTGTGGTCTCCACATTGGTGAAGACGGTTTTAGATTTTGACACATATTTTTCAGAAATTACAGATTCTCAGGGAGGACTTCTCATCGTTCTCATTTTGCAAACTTCAAAGCTGCATAACTTTTGCATACGACCTTAGATCGAGTTGATTTTTTTTTTTTAAAGTGCACGATTTTTCGTGCACTTTACATTGGTGCTATTTATTTCACATGAAATTGTATCAAATGTATACTTTCAACACATGCTTATTTCTTGAGGACTTGTAAAAGCAATGAAATCCAGAAATCTATAACTACACTAAATATAAAGTGCCAAATAATTTTTTCTGGGGAGGTTCTTTGATTGAGTAAAGAAGGGGGGGTCTCTTGTTGTCTTTGTGCTTGAACATCTCTCATACATTGTGCTATGTTTTTCCTTCACTATGGGTACATTTAAGTTTCCATTGCTCACACCCTACAACTACAACACATGGTATCAAAATGCATGGAATGCCTTTTTGTAACTAGGATATACACCTTATGTTGAGAAGAAGGTATCTGAACCCACAAATGATAAGGAAAAACAAGTTTGGATGTTTGAACATACAAAAGCTCTTGGTTGTCTATAGAGTTTTGTTTCTCTTGATATAATGTTTCAGATTGAAGCATGTAAAGATTCACATGATGCATGGGAAAAATTAAAAAATCTCTATGGTACAACTGCTGAACTTCGTGGTTATCAAATTGACAACAAACTAATGAGTCTTGATCCAAAGTCTTTTGATAACATCCAAGATTATGTAACAAAGGTCAATGACCTTAGAGCACAATGTAAATCATGTGGCTTAGAGAAGAAAGACATTTAACTTGTCTATAACACTCTAAATAAATTTGGATATGAATTTGCAGCTTTTGTTTCTAGCTTTCACACTCATAGTTTGACAATGGGATCTACATTCACTACACCTTCTTTTGCATCATTTTTTGAAATGTTGATGCAAGAACAAGGCAAGCTTCTGTCAATGGGTCTTCTCAAGCCTTCACATTCACAAGCTTTGATGGCTGGTCAACCAAAGGTTCATAAAGAATCAAGGAAACCTGACAACAAACAAAAGTAGTTCAAGAAGAAGTCACAAAGAAATCAAGCACAATAATCTTCAACAAAAAAAGTTTACTCCAACTCCTACTCTTCAAAGGGGAATTTTCAAAAGAAGGAAAGGCCAACTTGTAGCTACTGCAAGAAACTTGGTCATGAGGAACATTCTTGTCATAAGAAGTAGATTGATGAGTTAAATCATCTTCTCAAAAAGAACAACATTAATATGCCTTCTTCTGTTGCTGAACAATCCTCTACTCCTTCCAAATCAGGTAAAGGGAAAGCAACAACACTTGTTGCTATGCTAATTCTTCAAAAGAGTGGATTCTTGACTCGGGTGCATCACATCACATGTGTTCTATTAAAGAACAATTTTCTTTGTTGGAGCCTTGTTCTGTGCCCCACATTCTCATTGGGGATGACTCTCCAGTGGAAGTAATCGGGAAGGGTTCAATTGATACTGGCAATGGTACATTTGAGGATGTCCTCTGTGTGCCTGATCTGTCAACCAACCTTCTCTCTATCTACCAAATCACTCAAAATGGTAGAAAAGTTGAATTCACTCTAGATTATGCCAGCATCATAAATATGAAGATAATGCACTCCTTGCAGTTGGTAAGGCCAATCATGAGTCTCACCTGTATGCTTTCTTTCATTTTGTACTCGATTCACATTCCACTACATTGCTCACCCATTCAAATGTTGTGAGAAAACTATGGCATGAGCAGTTTGGCCATCTCAACTACCACTATCTTCAAAAACTCAACAAACAAAATATGGTCACGAGTCTTCCTCAAATCAATTTTTCAGATGGTGTATGTTCAGGTTGTGCCTTGGGAAAACATCTTGAGGAGAATTTCGACAAAGGGAAGGCTTGAAGGGCTTTAGAAGTCCTTGAATTGGTTCATAATGACTTGGGGGGTCCTTTTCCATCATTATCTTTCAGTAAGGCTCGCTATTTTCTCACCTTCATTGATGACTATTCTAGATACACATGGGTTTACTTTCTTTGAAACAAAGGAGAAGTCTTTGATAGATTTCAAGAGTTTAAGGCTCGTGCTGAGAAGCAATCTGGAAAGTGTGTCAAAATTCTCCGTACTGATAATGGAAGAGGATATGGGAACCGTCAATTTGAGACATTTGTATTCTTGAAGGGATTAATCTTCAATATACTGTTGCCTACACACCACAACAAAATGGTGTAGTTGAGAGGGAAAATAGGTCCCTGAAAGAGATGGCTAGCTGCATGATCCACGCTTGCTCCCTTGCACCTGCATATTGGGCGGAAGCTATCAACTGTGCTACTCAAATCCAAAATAGAGTTCCACATAAGGCATTAAAAGGCATCACTCCATTTGAAGCTTGGTGTGGAAGGAAACCTGTTGTGGGGCACTTTAGAGTTTTTGGCTCCCCAACATGGGCACACATTCCTTCAGAGAAGCGCAAGGCCTTGGAAACTCAAAGTCAACCTTGTATCTTTGTTGGATACCTTGATGGTGTCAAAGGATATAGGCTAATGGATCTTGAAACACATGAGATCTTCATTGAGCGCAGTGTGCATTTTGAGGAAAGCTCTTCTAGCTCATCCTCTACTCTTCCTTCCTCCACAATGTATTTAGAGGATTTTGACATTGAGGATTTTCCTCAAGATTCCTCTAGTCGTCGATTTGATCATGATATTTCATCTTCCTCTTCAGAGAGTTCAAAATATCCTCCTCCATCTCCTACCATGCCTCGTTGGGCTCACCAAACACTTGAGTTTGTAGACGATCTTGTTGGGGATCCTTCAAATTCAAGGAGGACTCGATCACAACATCACAACATTCCACATTCCTACATCGCCACAACTTCAAATCCACAGTCATTTTGTGAAGCATCTGGTATTGCTGAGTGGGATTCTGCAATGGAGGAAGAGTACAAATCTTTAATGCAGAATGCAACATGGGATCTTGTTCGACTTCCTAAGGGAAGAAAACTGGTTCAGTGTAAGTGGATCTATCGAACCAAATTTGCAGTGGATGGATCATTTGAAAAGTATAAAGCAGGACTAGTGGCCAAAGGTTTCTCTCAAGTACCAAGTATTGACTACACTGAAACCTTTGCCCCAGTTGCCAAAATGAACTCCTTTCGCTTGCTATTTTCTATTTTTGTAGCTCATGGTTGGGTTGTACATCAAATGGATGTGAAGAGTTTATTTCTTCATGGAGATCTACATGAAGAAATTTACATGGATTAGCCACAAGGATTCATTCAAGATTCTTCATTGGTTTGTAAACTAAGGAAGTCTCTCTATGGCCTCAAAAAGGCATCACGAGCTTGGTATGTCAAAATGGACTCCTTTCTTCTCTCCATTGGGTTCTCTACATGCCACTCAGATCCGAATGTCTACATCTTGCGACAGGAGGATGCTCTTCTCTTCTTGGCTCTCTATGTTGATGACTTGATTGCCACTGGGAGCACTTCATCCATCATCTCAACTGTCAAGACTTCTTTGCATGACAGGTTTACCATGAATGACTTGGGTCTCTTGCACTACTTTCTCTGGATTGAGATCACACATACCTCTTATGATATCTCACTTGCACAACCCAAGTATGCTCTTGATATTTTGTCACGTTTTCATATGGCTAATTGTAAGCTTGCACTGACTTCCTTTCTGTCTGGAGTTAAACTTGAGGCCAAATGTTCCACACCATTAGTTGATGCTACTTTGTATCGTCAACTTATTGGTAGCTTCATCTACTTGACACATACTCGCCCCGACATTTCCTTTGCAGTTGGCATTGTTTCATGCTTCATGATGGAACCACACGAGCTTCATTTGAAAGATGCCAAACACATCTTGCACTACATCGAGGGCACTCATTGGTATGGGATTCACTATGCAACAAGCACACGTTTAGACTTACTTGGATACATAGATTCTGATCGGGCTGGTGATATTGATGATCACAAGTCCACATCTAGCTACAATTTGCACTATGGTTCTGGCTCCATTTGTTGGCAAAGCAAGAAGCAACATGCCATTGCTCTTTCTTCCACTGAGGCCGAGTATCGGGGAGCTGTCAATGCTGCCACTGAGGCTATTTCGCTTCAGAATATCCTCACTAAACTTGGTATCACCTTTCAGAAGCCATCAGTTATCTATTGTGACAACTAGAGTGCTATCCAAATCTCAAAGAACCCAATCCATCATCAACAAACCAAACACATGGAGATCCATATGCATTTTCTTCGGGAGTTGATTTAGGAGCAGGTCATTGATTTGCGATATTGTCCTACAACAGATTAGGTTGCAGATATATTCACCAAACCCTTCACTGAGATCAAGTATGTTCATCTTCGATCTCTCTTGGGGGTGCGGCAAATCTCTTTTGGGGGTGTCACTTAGACCTTTTTCATTCACCCTCTCATGGGAAAGAGTTTTTTCCCACATGGTTTTCTCCTTCTTTTATCATTGAAAGGTTATTATGTACATGGGTACCTCATCAGGCCTAGTAGTCGGGTCCCATATTTGCATCTTTGCATTGTATACTTCTCCCTAAGTTGCACTTAAGGGGGGGTGTTAGTGTGAAAGGGATACTTTATCTAATTAGTTCATTCTTAGCTAGTTCTCCACTAAAGTCCTCTTCACACTAGCTTAACTTTACATAGGGATAAGGTGGTTGAGCCTTTAGTGACATGAGTTGTCACACCTCATAGGATGCCAACACTTGTCATAATCTGGTTGCATCTATCTCTCCCCTTGGCCTATATAACCAAGGTATTTCCTTTGTAATTCTCAATTCTCAAGTTGAATATAGCTTTGCATTCTTAAGAGGAATATAATTTATTCCTCCTCATATTTCTAGTTTTTCTTTCCTTTAGTCATTAGATTCCTCGATAGGCTAGTTAGCAAATCTCACAAATTCATATGCATGAGATGAAGATATTGTTATTTATTTTTAAAACCATTGAAGATAGAAAAAAGTAATTAAATAAATTAAAATTAATTTATTTAAATGTAGAGGAAATATTAGCTAATTAAATAATTAAAATCATTTAATTATAATGTATAAGAAGAATTAATAAATGAATTAATTAAATAATTAAAAATCATTTAATTAATGTGGATGTAAAATATTATTTAATTAATATGGAGATGATGATAAATGAGTTAATTAAATTATTAAGAATCATTTAATTAACGTAAAGAGAAAAAACTTGATATTAAAAATTATTTGATTGATGCAGAGAGAAAATTTTGATGAACTAATTAAATAATTAAAATTTATTTAATTAATATTGACGAAATTTGATGAATTAATTAAATAATTAAAATTTATTTGATTAATGTGGATAGGAAAAGTTGATGTGAATGATGTTAATTAAATAATTAAAATTAACAGAGGAATTGATTGAGAAGTGATAAGGTGATGAGATAGAACGCGTTAGTCATTTTTAGGTCTCTACATTTTGCCTCTCTTTGAGACAATGCATTGCATAATTGCATTGTTTCAAAGATATAATTTTGGTATAATTTTTTTTGGTGACGACATGCCCCAATGTGTCCTAGTGGATCAAGGGATAGAGGTTGGTTTCTCCCTCAAGAGATCAATAAAAAAAGATATTTTTTTGTTTTAGCTCATGATAGGAAAAAACAAGATAGGTTTAGTGAATTAGTGATGAAAAATAGAGTTGGATGGAAGAATATTGAGGAATAAGGATGGTGGGATGAAGAAAATGGAGGGAAGCCAAGACAAGGGGTGAAGAATTAAGATTTTGAGGGTTATATATAGGATTAGGTGGTCATTTGTCCTCATTTTCATTGTCTCAAGTTCATAATTCCAAATCCTCTAGAATGAAAAGCAGTTGGTGAGATGATAGGGATTCTAGTGGTGAGTCATTAGTGGAGCACATGGGAGTCTTTGGGTGGGAATGAAGTCGATTCCAGTGGCATGTATCTATCCTTCGGGCCACTAGGGGTAGGTCTAGGTGCAATAAATGTAGGTATAAGTAGGATGAATCAAATGCACCACTAGGCTAGATTGGTGCTTATGATGAGAAGATTGGAACAAATGATGCAATTGATATAATTGCACAAATGAAGGATAGTTTAGTGCATTTGTTAGTCAATTTGGCACATTTATTTTGAATTCCACCATTGATAGAAAAAGTGGTGCAATTGATTTACATTTGCACAAATGATCATTAAGATGGTGTAATTGATGGAATTGCGTAGTTGATGGGTGGATTGGTGCTTTTGAGTTAACAAATTTGGTCTTTTTTTGAAGTTGATTATGCATGGACATGTGTTGTGGGAGGATCTAGATTCCATCATGTCTTGGAAGCATCATCCTCTTACGATGTGTTTGCAAGTTGACCTTATTAATGTGGAACATAAGTTTCTTGGAGAAGTCAAGTTATGACACATTACATATATGCTTGAGATTAGAGCGCACAAAGTGATGATGACAACATTGGTTGAGAGATTTCACAACGAGCATAGTGCATTTCTTTTGCCTATTGGGGAGATGACCATCACTTTGGAGGACATTTGAAGGATACTTCAGATCCTTATCCATGGTGAGAAGGTTATCTACGGTATTGATAGAGGGGAGGAGGCTTTAGAGAGTGTTTATGATAGATGACTTGGGTGTTGAGGATGGGGAGATGGATCTATGAAGGGCAACAAACATAAAATAACACATGGAAACTGTGAATGAGATTGGATGATAAAAGTGAAAATAAGGATAAAGAAATGAAAATGCCTATTTCAACATCCAATAATCACCTTCAATAGAGTTGAGTACAATAAATTAAATCAAAAGCAATAACCAACTATATTACCTCCGTAAATTGCCTAAATCTTACTCCATTGTATATAATAATGCTGCAAGTTTGGTATGTGGATTGCTCTTCAAGATCAAGAATAATTTGTAATAGAAAATGAATGTATGGTGATAGCATATATTTTCTCAATGATTGTGAAGTGATTGATAGCTAGGAATGATGAGTGATTTAGTTTTCACTTGATATCGATCAATAGTGGAGGATGGTCAGAAGGATCGATAGATGAAATTGATTTAGAGATCATGATGAATGTGCAAGTGACATGTGTCCTTTGGTTTATGAGTTAATAGATTGCATGGATGATTTGACTAACTGCATGAATGAGTGAACTGAAAATGAGTGTGATTGGACTAATGTGCCTTTTTAGCGAATTCACTTAATTTATGAGATAAAAGAATATTAATAGAAATAAATAAATAAATAAATAAATATTTTTAATTTTTTATTAGATTGTAGGAATCGGGTAGCACGACCCCCTATAAAGTGCAGTGCGCTTGGTAAACTTTTTAATGTGACTAGCAGCGCTGGCGCGACACTCCCTTTGGTACCACGGGGGTGGGGGAGACTAGACCTCATGACCAGCCTCCTGTAATAGGAAAGATTTAGCCAACTGAGCTAGGGCCCCAATAAATAAATATATTTAATTCATGTGCATGAGAGGAAGATATTGTTAGAAAATAAATAAAACATTAATTTTTTTTTTTAAACCATTGAAGATAAAAAGAAATTAAATAAATTTAATTTAATTGTAGAGAATATATTAGCTAATTAAAATTATTTAATTATAATGGATACGAAGAATTAATAAATGAATTAATTAAATAATTAAAAATCATTTAATTAATGTGGATGCAAAATATTACTTAATTAATATGGAGATGATGATAAATGAAGAAACTAAATAATTAAGAATCATTTAATTAATGTGTATGTAAAATAATTTTTAATTAATATGGAGATGATGATAAATGAGCTAATTAAATAATTAAGAATCATTTAATTAATATGAAGAGGAAAAAACGATATTAAAAATTATTTGATTAATGCAAAGAGAAAATTTGATGAATTAATTGAATAATTAAAATTTATTCAATGAATGTGGATGAGAAGAATTGATGTGAATGATGTTAATTAAATAATTAAAATTGATAGAGGAATTGATTGAGAAGTGATAAGGAAATGAGATATAATGCGTTAATCATTTTTAGGTCTCTACATTTTGTCTCTCTTTGAGACAATGCGTTCATTGCATTGTTTCAAAGATATAATGTTGGTATGAAATTTTTTGGTGATGACATGATCAAGGGATGGAGGTTGGTTGCTCCCTCGAGAGATTAAAGAAAAAAGATAACTTTTTGGTCGAGCTCACGATAGGAAAAAATAAGATAGGTTTAGTGAATTAGTGATGAAAAATAGAGTTGGATGGAAAGATATCGAGGAATAAGGATGGTGGGATGAAGAAAATTGAGGGAAGCCAAGGAAAGGGGTGAAGAATTAAGGTTTTGGGGGCTATATATAGGCTTAGGAGGGGTCATTTACCCTCATTTGCACTGTCTCAAGTTCATAATTTTAAAGCCTCCAGAACGCAAAGTAGTTGGTGAGATGGTGGAGATTTTAGTGGCGAGTCATTGTGTGGAGCACACATGAGTCTTTGGGTGGGAAAAAAAGTTGAGTCTAGTGGTATGTATCTATCCTTCGGGTCCCTAGGGGTAGGTCTAGGTGTAAAAAATGTAGCTATAAGTAGGATGAATCAAATGCACCACTAGGCTAGATTGGTGCTTATGATGAGTGGATTGGCACAAATGATGTGCAATTGATATAATTGCACAAATAAAGGATAGTTTAGTGCATATGTTAGTCAATTTGGAATATTTGTTTATAATTTCTCTATTGATAGGAGAAGTGGTGTAATTGATTTACACTTGCACAAAGGATCATTAAGATGGCATGATTGATGAAATTACACAATTGATGGGTGGATTGGTGCTTTTGAGTTAACAAATTTGGTCTTAGGATTTTTTGAAGTTGATGATGAATGTGTGTGTGTTGTAGGAGGACCTACATTTTATCATGTCTCAGGAGCATCATCCTCTTATGATGTGTTTGTAAGCTAACCTTATTTAGGTGGAAAAAATATTTCTTAGAGAAGTCAGGTTATGACACATTGCATATATGCTCAAGATCAAAATGCACAAAGTGATGATGACAACACTGGTTGAGAGATGGGACAACAAGCATAGTGCACTTATTTTTCCTATTGGAGAGATGACCATTACTTTGGAGGACATCTAGAGTATCCTTTAGATCCCTATCCATGGTGAGAGGGTTCCCCACAATACCAATAGAGGGGAGGAGGCTTTGGAGAGAGTGTTTATGATAGATGACTTGGGTGTTGAGGATAGGGATATGGATATATGAAGGGTGATGGACATATTTGATTAGATTATGGTATTATTGGTAGGAGTGGTTGGTAGGGTGTTGATACCAAATGAAAGATCAAGAGGGTTTTGATTGGATGGGGTCATGTGATAGAGAGGATAGTTAGTGACGGGGTCATCTATGCATGAGGGCCTTGTGTTTTGGCACATTTGTACCATGATACACATCAAGTTATTTATAGATATGGAGCTAGTATTGATTTTGCAGTGAGGCTTGGGATCACATAGTTGTGACTTGGACGATTACACCTAGGATGAGGGGGATTGGACGACCTTATGTTTAGTTTTATGCTAGTGTGTTGACATATTGACGATTAGGTGATTTGGATTATTGGTGGTGGATTTTTGATGAATTAGATGAGGTGATTTGGATACCATATTAGTAGTGTGAGGTGTGGGAAAATGATGCACAACATTTGGTATATTGTAGGGTGTAGGGTTTTTTTAATATTTGATTGGGTGTATTGTACATATTATTGAGAAGCATATGCCAGAGCGAGTGTGACATCAATTGGATTAGCGTAGAACTTACCTATTCATGAGGATAATTTTTCTTAGACACATTAAGAGATTATAGATTGGGGTCTTGTAATTGATCCAGATAATACCTTAGCAAAGCTTAAGTTGCTGGTGCCATAATAATGGGATCTACCTCCTAGGGTTGTAGATGTAGGGATGAATCCTAAGTTTAATAGATGGTGGGCTGCACATAGGCCCATTAGATTGATTGAACCAAGAGGTCATGGTTTGAGATGAAGAAGATAAAGTGGGGAGGCAAGTGGAGAGAGGAGGAAATAGTGGAGGGTTGAGGAGATGGAGGAGGGGGTGATAATGATGGGGATGATGGAGGAGGACATGGAGTGAGAGATGGTGGGGATGGAGGGGGTGGTGGTGATGGTGATTATTATGGATAGGGAGGGGTGGAGATGGTGATAGGGGTGGGGATAGAGGGGGTAATGGTTGGGGGGATGATGGAGCTATGGGATGGGGTGGAATTGGTGGATATGGATGAGGTTATGGGGTTGGGGCTAGTGGGGATGATGAAGGTGATGGAGATGACTTACATGTATGGTTAGCTATTACTTTATTTGAGAAAGATATTCTTTAGATTCAATTGGATTAGAGGACATCAAGGGACTAGATACACATTGAGAGAGATAGTATCCTTCTCCTATTAGCTTAGAGGACCGCTAAGAGGGATGTAGAGGTACAAGGGATACAAAAAATAGAGGAAAAGATGAGGAGGATGAGGGATACAACAAGGCTACCTATGGCACATGCCATGTCAAATATCTAGAGGTCAACACAAGAGGCGACATACTACAAGACCTTATATTAGAATTAGGTTCTTGCAGATCATCAGGCTCCTATTTTTACTATGCAAATTTGATCAAGGGGGCTTGGTCAATGAGCTTAGGGACTCCATCAGTCATGATGCCACCTTCAACATATCCACCAATGGTACACACACTAGCAACACGACCATTGGTATGCCGTCCTTCTCATGTACCAAGATCACTTGGCCATTCAAAGGGTGGTAGTTCTACCTAGAGGGGAATTTTGTAAATATGTATGATATCATGTAGACTATATATTATTTTTTCCTACAGGCTCATGTATTTGTGTACATTTATGGCTCGTGTAACCCATGTATAGGAATTATTTTTGATGTATATCATGACATAATTTTTTGATATATATATGATATGAGATTTTGATGTGATGACTATGATGTTCATGATGATTATGTAGGGATGCATATGTTTATGTGATGGTTATTTTATGATGCTATGATGATGTATATGTATGGTGGATATTTTTATGATGGTATGATTGATATATGTGATGGATATGATGAGATGTAATGATGTTATGATTATGATGCATGAAATATGATGGATATGATATGATGTTATGACTTATGCTAATGATTGTGTATCTAGGAAATATGATGGATATGATATGATGACATGACTTATATTAATGATTATTTATACAAGAAATGTGATAGATATGTCATGATGGTATGAGTTATATTGATGATTGTGTATGCAGTAAATGTGATGGATATGATATGATGCTATGAATTATATTGATGACTTTGTATGTAAGAAATGTATGGATGCAATGAGATATTTTTGGTGATTTTATTTTTGTGTCATGATACATAAATGGAATGAGTATTAGGATGGGATGGGGATGAGTTAGTATGTCTAGTATGAATAAATATAACCTTTTTGTTTGTAGATTCAAATCCCATGCAAGGGATACAACATCACCCTAGTTCGTTGATAATAATGAGATTCAAATAATGAAGTCTTATGTGAGTTTGGTAAAATGGGAAGAGGATGGCACTGAGAAAATAAGGTGAGCATCTTCAATTTCTTGACCTGCATAGCAATGGGAGCTTTGGAGAATTGCCCTGAGATATGTATGTAAATATGGGGCACACAGAAGGTACCATAAAATGTGACATGGAATGTTACTCTCCCGACTACCTTTTCTTTTTCCTTCTTGAAGGAAGTTATCATTCATTCAAATATGTAAGAAATTTATTGATTGAAGCCAATATGCTGTAGCATATGGAGAGCTGTAAAAATATAGAGTTTAATAAAAGATATTCCCCTTCCTGGAAAGTGGATGTAGCCATTTGGTGAACAACTATAAAAATCCTCGTGTTCTGTGTGTTTTGCATATTGCATTTATTTTTATTTTTGATTTTCTGTTGTTTATCTTTCAATTGTTTGCAACAATTTCTCAACAATTAGTATCAGAGCCATGGTGCTCGATCATTTAGCTTGAGAGGTTGAGTTTGAGTGGGAGAAATTCCGCTTGATGAAGGAAGTCGTAGGAAATCACAAGGGAGGTCAAAATCCAGTGGGAGAGATGCTGGTTGCTGGTATTGTAGCAAGCAAGCCCACATCAAGAAGAATTGTTGGTTTTTGAAGAAGGATAAAAATCAAGCGAAAGAAGATGAAGCGATATCAGTACGTGAAGAGGATGCGGGTGTAACAATTGGTGTTCTTGTCTTAGCCTCAAAAGAAACATCACCAAATATTTGGGAGCTTAGTTCAGGAGCATCATTTCATGCCACTCCGTGTAAGGAGTACTTCAAAAATATGCAAAGCGGTGACTTTGGTAAGGTTCTTCTTGGAAGTAATGACTCTTGTGATATTATTGGAAAAGGGGATGTTTTGTTAAAATTAAAAAATGGAAATAGTTGGTTGTTGCAAGATGTTAGATATTTCCCTCAGCTAAAAAAATTTTGATTTCAGCTGGACAATTGTTTTCACAAGGATGTAGAGTCGATTTGAATTGAATAGCTGGAAAGTCACAAAAGAGGCCTTGGTAATCGCTTAGGGCAACATAGTAGGCACCCTGTATGTAGTAGAGAGTCTTGCTTTATGTGAAATGGATAGGTTAGATGATGTAGTTTATTCTATCGTTGATGAATTTATTAACCTATTGGAATTTGATCAAATATGTGTGCAAGAAAGTGTAAGAGATTGCTGGAAATACACAAATTGAAAAGAAAGTGGTATGAGATGATGATTTTAAAAGGCATAAAGAAAAGAAGATCATGAATTCCTTTGAGGACACTGGTATTCCTCCTTTTGATGTAGAGGTCATTAATGAGGCCGTGCCCATGACCCATTCTAATTTATATAGGCTAGACATTGATGTCACCAACATGTTTCTTGTTTTGTAGTCTCATGTTAAGGAGGAAAGTGGTAGTTCAATCAGAAGAAGAGGAGGAACTAAGATGATGACTCAATTGAAGAAGCACATAAAGAAGAGAGGACATGTGAGTGGAGAGCATGAGTGTATTGGAAAGCATAGGAAAAATACTAGAGGCAGGGGAAATGCTAGAGGCATGCACCACCACTGCATCCTTTTTGATAAGTATCATCCTGGTTATTCATATACAACCATGACATACACATAATTGGATGTGGGTGCCTTAGCTCCAAAGAAGAGAAATTTCAAGAAGTTTACTTTCAGAGGTGTAGATCTCAATGCTATTCTTGATATGTCATCCGTTGACCTTGTCAAGCTCTTCCATACCTGTGCGAGAAGGAGGTTCTAACAAGGCTTGAAGAGGCAGTCAATGGCTCTAATCAAGATGCTCCATAAAGCTAAGTGAGAAGCTCCTCAAGGGGCGAAGCCAAAGCCAGTTAAAACCCACCTCCAAAATATGATTCTTGTTCATGAAATGATAGGAAGGTTTTTACAGAGGGCTAAAAAATCAAGCACACGCTAGAGGAAAGAGAAGAGAAAGGATCTTCTATCTCATAGGGATAGCACAGAAAAGTCCCAGTGCTCCTTTAAGGACATAAATGGTGGAGAAAGCAACCATGACAACCGTCCTTTCAAATGGCGAAAAAGAGAAGATGAAGAGCTAATTGAGAAGGGATGGATTGATATTGGATATGAGGGGGTTCATGTTTCTCTAGATGTGTAGCCTTCAAATGTTTCACAATAGCCTATAGATGGTCAATCAGTGCCTTCAAGTTTTTGACAACCTTTCTTCATAGTCATCTAATGTTCACACGCTACCTTCTCTAAGTTCATCATAGCCTTCAACTTTGAATGCCCCACCTCTAAATATTTATGTGCAACCTCCTATGTATTTATTGCCTCCCTCTCTATCCATGTGGGTTCCACCAAATAGTTCTTGATGGGAAAAGATCCCAATTAAAGTGGGAAAAGATGAAAAAACACACAACAAAGCAGACAACAAGGAGGCAGAATAAATTTTCCATTTCATTCATACACAAAAAATTACATTAAAAAAATGTTTACATACAAAAATTAGATTTATGGCTATGTATTTACTTCATGCAATAGACTACCTAGATTCTGGTGCAATTGAGATTTTTGTGTGCTACTGCAAATATTCTAGAGCATTGAAGCTCTACACTGTGCAATATCTTCTTCTGCTGTAGGTTCTTCTTCTTCTTTCTGTGTTCTGTTCTCTTGAACATTCCCTCCTTTTTTTTTCTTCTCTCTAATTTTTTCCGTTGAACATTCCTTTGTTTTGTCTTTATTACCTTTTCAAAAACTGCCGCTCAAAATTCAAATTCAACCACCAAAATTAATTAGTTACCAGAAACATTAACTCGGACAACAAATGTCTTACACGATAAAAGGGGAATGATCCAAAATGGATCTCTTCTGATACTGCATTAAATACAGTTGGTTGGTGCTACTCAAGATTATTAACTCCAACACTCCCCCTTAATCTTGATCCTTTCTATTTTTCATCACCATTCAAAATTTCCAGAGCTAAATTTCTGAAGCTAAATTTTTAGAGCTATCATGTTTGCACCTATTATGTGTTCTGGAGCTGTCTTGCCTAGACCTGTTCATATTTCTGGCGTATTTTTGAGTTTCTAGAACTGAAGTTCTTGAGCATTCCATCATGCCAAGCCTATCTCTTAGGCATTCAAAGGAGTCTTTTGACAATGCCTTTGTGAAAATATCAGCGAGCTATTGCTAAGATCTGTAGTACTGAAGTTCAATCTCTCCATGCTCACCAAATCCCTTATGAAACAATAGCAGATTTTAATCTGATTGCTTCATCCATGAAAGACGAGATTTTTAGTCAAGGCAATAGAAGATATGCCACAAAATATGGCTGTACCATCTTCTTGCTCCTCATTCAAGTCTGCAAGGATTCTTCTAAGACAAATAGCTTGACATGCTGCTACATTTGTTGCTATGTACTCTGCTTCAACTATGGAGAGAGAAACTATGGGCTTCTTCTTTGATGCCCATGACATTTCTCCTAAACCCACGTCGAACATATATCTCGATGTGCTCTTCTTGTCATCTATATTTCTTTCCCAAGCACAATTCGTGTAACCAACCAACCCAAAATCATTTGTTGCACTATAAAAAATTCCATATCCTTTGGTTCCATTCACATACCTCTGGATTATTTTATCCACTTACCAATGTTACTCTTTTGGAGTCTCCATAAATCTGGAAATCAGACTTACACAATGCATTATATCAGACCTAGTTGTTGTTAGATACATCTGGTTGTTGGTGTAGGGGTAGGCTTTCTATTTTGCATCCTAAACCTCTTCAAAATATTTGCTGCATACTTTTCTTGAGAGATAAATATACCATCATGCATTTGTTTTACTTCTATGCCTAGAAAATACCTCAAGAGACCTAAATCCATCATTTCAAATTCTCTTTTAATGGCCTCTTTAAAATCAGAAGTGAGGAAATCATCATCCCCAGTGAAAACTAAATCATCAACATACAAGACAACAATTGAAATCTTAACATCAATTGCCTTGATGTAAAGAGTGGGTTCACCATTGCTTTTTATAAAGCCATTGCTCAAGAAATATGAGTCAATCCTGCTGTACCATGCCTGTGGTGTTTGCTTCATCCCATAAAGATATTTCTACAACTTGTATACCTTGTTTACTTGACTTAGAACTTCATAATTAGGTGGCTACTCCACTTACACCTCTTCTTTCAACACTCCATTCAAGAAGGCTGACTTTACATCCATTTGAAATACTTCCCATTTTTGTTGGGCTGCAATTGTTAGGACTACCTGCACTGTTTCCATCCTTGCAATTAGAGCATATGTCTCATCATAATCTCTCCCAAACTGCTGTTTATACCGCTGAACAACTAATCTTGCCTTATGCCTCTCTATTCTTCCATCAACATTGCTCTTGGTCTTATAGACCCATTTTAGTCCAATAGCTTGCTTGTTGGGAGGAAAATCAGTTAGCTCCCATGTTCTATTTCTCTCTATTGCATCTATTTCCTCATCCATAGCTTCACACCATTTCTTTTCTTTCAGAAAATCCTCAAAATAAATCAAATCACTATGAGAAAATAATATAAAATTCATACTTTCATCAAACTCTTCATCATACCTTGTGCTATCATACATTTCCCTAATGCTTCTTATCTTTTGTGGAATCAATGATGCAAGCCTAGGGTTAGAATTTCTGGAGTTGATTGACTATTGGACTGATGAAGAAAACTGAGCGTCATAATTTTCACTCTGTTATAAATTTTTGAAGCAACTGCTCTGCTGAAAATTTCTGGAGCTGTTGCTGTTTTCTAAACTATTACATTGTTGTAGAGTTCCAAAGTTCCTAACTTCTGAAGCTTCTTCATCCTCAAAAGGTATTGTGTTAGAAATACACATGTTTCTATCCACCGTTCCATCCGATGACTCATTCTCTAAGAACTCTACATCTCTGCTGATAACTATTTTCTTGGTGACTGGGTTATACAACTTGAAGGCTTTGGACTCTTCACTATAGCCCACAAAGATACACTTCTCACCCTTGTCATCCAATTTTTTTCTCTTCTCTTTTGGCACATGTGCATATGCCACACACCTGAACACTCTCAAGTGCTCAATCGTCCACTTAAATTTTTCCATGCCTCTTGTGAAAGCTTGTCACAAACTATCTTTGTAGGACTTCTATTTATCAAATATACTACTGTTGATATGACTTCACCCCAATATTCATTTGGAAGTCTCTTGGCTTTAAGTATACTTCTTGTCATCTCCACAATGGTTCTATTTTCCCTCTCATCCACTCCATTTTGCTGCAGAGTATAGCCTACTATTAGATCCTTCTTAATACCATGTTGCTTGCAAAAATTCAGAAACTGATTGGAAGTATGCACTCCCCCTCTATCTGACTTTAGGACCTTGATGAAATGTCCACTCTCCTTTTTAGTCTGAGCCTTAAACACTTTAAACTTTTCAGATGCTTTAGATCTATGTTGTAAGAAATAAACCCATGTCTTATGGATGTAGTCATCTATGAAGGTCATAAAATATTAGCTCTTACCAATATAAATTATTTGCATAGGGACACACAAATTAGTGTACACCAGCTCCAATGGTGCTCTTTCCCTTCTATAATTGCCTGATTGAAAATGTTGCCTATGTTTCTTGCCCAAAATGCAGGCTTCACATCTACCACTAGGCTCTATAATGATTGGAAAACTTCTAACCATACCCTTCTTTGACAAAATATTCAAACCAACATAACCTAAATGTCCATACCTGAGATGCCAAATCTTGGAGGGGTCTTGAATGACTCTCTTGAGGGCTACTTGCTGTTGTAAATTTTCCATGCCTAGGGGTTGCAGCTGCGGACCGAGCTAAGAAACACATTTCTAACTTCAAAGGAAACATTTTATTCTTTGTCATTGGCATTGTTGCAACTATTTTCTTGCTTTCATCCTTCTCATAAATGATGCATTCACCATTTTCCATCAAAACTTTGTAGCCTTTTTGGATCAACTGTCCAATACTCATGAGATTGTGCTTTATACCAGGGGAAAAATATACATTGTCAATCCCCTTCTTCTCACCTTGCTTGGTTTGAAACATAATAGACCCCTTTCCCACAACTGGAACTATTTCATTGTTCCCCATTTTTATCTCAGACTTGACATTTTTATCAATGAAGAAAATAAACTCTCATTACTAGTGATGTGGTTCCTACATCCACTATCTAAAAACCATACCACATCACTAGCTTGGTCAACAATGTTGCACATGATGAAGACATTTGATTGATCACTTTCAGCCACATTTTCATCAACCACATTTTCATTTTGACTTCCCTGGTCACACCGTTTCTTCCTAAATTCACTTGCATAGTGACCATACTTGTGACAGTAGTAACACTGCACATTGCTCTTTTAAAACCTCTGATTTGAGTTGCTATTCTTCTTTATGTTTTAGAAGTCTAGCCAGGAGGTGCTAGCTTCCTCTTGATTGTTTGAGCCTCCTCTTCCAGAGTTGCTTCTACCTCTGCCCCTTTGAGCTCTTCCTTTGCCATTTCTTCCTCTTCCCCTACCTCTCATACTTCCGTGGGATTTGAAGGATTGTTCTAGGGAAGGAACAAATCTGTTTAGTCGTTGCTCATGGGTTTGAAGTGGACCCATTAACTCATCAATTGTCATTTTTGAGAGGTCCTTTGCCTCTTGAATGGAAATCACTACTGCATCAAACTTTGAGGGTATAATTCTGAGAATTTTCTCCATAATCCTCTGCTCTTCCATTGATTCTCCATTTACCCTCAACTAGTTAATCAAGGTGGAAACCCTTGTATGAAAATTATAAATGGATTCACTGTCCTTCATTTGTAGGGTCTCAAAATATCTCCTTAGTAGCTAGAGTTTCACTAGCCTCACCTTGTCAGTACCCTTGTAACTGATTTGAAGTATTTCCCATGCTTCTTTTGCATAACTAGCTACTACTGTTCGAGGGAAAAATAGCCTTTGTCAAGGCTGCCTCAATCAAACAAAGGAATTTAGCATATTTTTTCTTGTCTCTTTCAACTAGTTCTTTTGAGGATTTCTCAATGCTGTAAATGCATTTAGGTTAGTCACATATGTGAACCTATTTGCTACTAACTCCCAAAAATATCATTTTCTTTGCCCAAACGTCATAGTTTTTACCATCAAACATAGGTTGCTGCTGCCAAATCCTATTATCTCCTCCAACCATTTTTCTAAATGGGGGAAAACTACAAATACCAAGAAAAAATCTAGGGCTTTTCTTGATGACCTAGAAAACTAGGGCTTTCCTTAATACCCAGAAGCTAGGGTTCTATCACTACACACCCAAAAAACACTAGGGCTTTAATAAACAAAGCTCTGATACCAAACTGATGGTAAAAGATCCAAACTAAAGTGGGAAAAGATGAAAACACACACAACAAAGGAGACAACAAGGAGGAACAATAAATTTTATATTTCCTTCATACATAAAAAATTACATTAAAAAATGTTTACATACAAAAATCAAAGCTATGGCTTTGTATTTCCTTCATACAACAAGCTGCCTAGATTCTGGTGCAATTGACCTTTCTATGTGATGCTCTGTGTTGCCACTGCAAATATTCTAGAGAACAGGAGCTCTGCACTCTGTGCAATATCTTTTTATTCTACAGGTTCTTCTTCTTCTTTCTATGTTTTGTTCTCCCGAACATTCCCTCGTTGTTCTTCTACTCTCTACTTTCTACCGTTGAACATTCTTTTGTTTTATCTTTGTTTCCTTTTCAAAAACTGCTGCTCAAAATTCAAATTCAACCACCACAATTAATTAGCTGCCAAAAACATTAATTGGGACAACAAATTTCTGACACGACAAAAGGGGGAACGATCCAAAACGGATCTATTTTGATGTTGCATTAAATGCAGTTGGTTGGTGCTACTCAAGATTATTAATTCCAATAGTTCTTTCTCATTGCAACATTTAGGTGATCATTTGTGGCCCTCTCAAGGTCCTGCACCTCCCTTATATGTCTATGCAAAACCTTCATTGGTAAATATCGATAGAGAGGGGATTTCCATTGCAGGGTCATCAAAGTGTAAGAGAATAGGATGAAAAATATAAAAAAGAATCAATGATACAAATGGGAACACTCAAATAAAATGAAAGCGTAATAAATTGGAGGCTACCGAGGATGACAATTGTTTTGTTCCTGGTGGTAACAATAGGTTGGTCGAGGCCTTGTTAGAGAATCTAACTATTTTTTATGAAAATACTATGCATACCATCGATTATGCGAGTGATAGGGTGCAGGTGTTTGCTAAATGTCTAGTGTTCCAAGGTGATATGGCTTGCTGTGACATTCCTAAACCTATTACTAATTTTAAGGATGTCAATTTTCTTAGCCAAGGTAGGTCACTTCCATGTGATGATCTCGTACCTATGGTAAGAGAAGTGTATTTTGATGAAAATATAAAGTATCATGGAAAGCTTGTTCCTGTTTTGAATAATGTAATAAGGTAGAATGCTACTACCAAAGTAACTATAGATCTCAAGCAAGAGATGAAAAAAGATGTTCTTGAAAAACCATTCCTTATGCACATAGAATATGTTTTTTCCATTCAGGGTCATGGAACAATGGTGACTGGACGTGTTGAGCAGGGAACTATTAAAGTTGGAGATGATGTCGAAGTGATAGGACTAAAAGAGGGCCCTCCAACAAAGAGAATCGTTACTGGTGTGGAGATGTTCAAGAAAATACTTGACCGAGGTGAGGCTGAAGATAATGTGAAAGACTTATTCCATCTAGGTCAAGGAGTTCCCTTTCATTGTGTTATCAAAGGTTTTATGATAGAAGGTTGGGAATTCTCTACTCGTAATGGTCCTATAGCAGGCCCTCTTGGTCTTGATTGCAACAAAGAAGGATTAATTGTTAGTGATAGATAGAGGATTAACGGTGAACATGGTGCCAATTTTGTTGAGTTGGTTGGAATTCTCATTGGGATTGGTCGGTCAATGAATTGGTTTCTTGATAATGTAATTAAATAGCAATAAGATTGAAGTAGGGGAAAATTTGGTATGTTGCAACAACTGTTGGACTTCAAGTGGGATATTGTTGAGATATGAAGTCCAATTGACTTCTTGTCCGTTACTCTCTCTACTGCCTTTTCTTATTCCTTCTTGAAGGCAGTTATTATTCATTAGAATATGTAAGATTTTTTTTGATTGAAGCCAGTATACTGTAGAATATGGAGAAATGTAAAAATATAGAGTTTAATAAAGATATTCCCCTACCTGAAAAGTGGATGTAGCCATTTGGTGAACCACTATAAAAATCCTTGTGTTCTATGTGTTTTGCATATTACATTTATTTTTATTTTTGATTTTCTGTTGTTTATCTTTCAATTGTCTGCAAAAAATTCTCAACAAAATCCAGATTATGCACATAAAGGGAGTTGTTAAAAAAGCCTTCAAAAATATCAGCTAGACATAAATGAAAAATGCTAATTGTTATAAATGAGTTCGAATTCACAAATGATGGCCAATGAAACAAATGTTGATTGCCCAAGGAAAAATTATTATCTCTTTTTCAACTACATTAGAGGCTATCGATTCTCGTATCAGGTAGCATTTTTGGTTTGAGCCCGACTATTAGTAATACAATGAGAACATGACACCTATCTTTGAGAAAATAGATGACGTCAAAGGGTTTTAGCAATACACATACATGACATCATCAAAATGTCTGAGTATCGAAAGTGGTGGTTACAGGTGCCAATATTTTTTGTTGGATGGATATAGTATGATCCCCTATTTTGCTATAGATATAAACATAGTGTTCAATGCTTAGTTTCTTTCCACATTTATAACCTTGTTAAGAAATGAAGAGAAGTCACATTAATGCCATTTGGTGAAGCAAGATAGTTTGCATATGACAATTTCAAAAGTACCGAACTTCAGCTATTTTAGCTATCAATGGGGCCGATGGCATAAAAGCTTAACCTTTGGAATATAATGAGAAATCAATCTCGAGAATGTCATTGTGAAGGAGCTCCAACAATGTTTTGAGAAAATACTCAAACTCATACGGTGTTTTGTAAATTTATTGTAACTGTCCACTCACCTGCCCATAAAGCCTATGTTTCAAGGCAAGCGAAATTTTGAGACGGTTTAAGAAGCATCATTTACTCCTGAAGGATTGGATAAGATGAAAAAATGGCTCAATATAATACCTCAAAGGGATATTATCTCACTAAACACAATGTTTTCAAATGGCGCAAAAAATGTAAAGGCAAGAAGAAAGTTAAAACGTTATCGGTATTCCTAAAGGTTTTAAACAGTTCTTTGACTGCCAACAAGTAAGGATGTAATCACACCCTAAACCAGTGACAAAGACGAGGCATGAATGACTGTCTAAGAATATAATATATTGGAAATGAAATACTTTACCTTCGATTTCAAAAGTATCACGCCGTATTCGAAGAGTTCATAATGACTATCAAATAAGTTCGGGTTCTAGCTTCTTCTTAATAGAAAAACGGTGTAAATGACTCAAAGGAGGTGCCAAAAAACATCCTCCATTGCACAATACTCCCAATCGAGCCGATAAAAGGAAGACAGTGGTTCTCCCTTCAACGAGATCCTTAACATAAAGCATGATGAGATTAAATGCAAAAAACATGAAGGTAGATACTAATTGGCAAGATTGCAAGGGCTCTCGACGACAAAATCTCTTTAAATATAAGCCAGGGATAATTAATCTTTCCAAGAAATTTTGATAGGCAAGAATTTTAATGCTTTCAAGGTGCATAACACTTGGTTATTTATTGAGCTTTATGATTGAAACAAAATACTAAGGAGGCACACCACATGATGATTAAGTAATGGTGTTCTAAATGCTCGATGTTGTAGCCTGGGTATTTTCCAAGTACACCTACTTACAATTCGATGATCTCGATATATTGCTATGCTAGAAAAATAGAGGATGCACCCTTCTTGTTTTGAAAAGATGACTCCATTAAACAAGTTTGATCTAGATAGAAAAAACCCCTCTATGGTTTTAGCAATGAGAGTTTGAATATGGACAACCAGTCTCGGGAGCATAGTGAATGTTCTTTCCAGCAGTCAATGCAAATCACTATGCTAATGCAACATGATTGAATAAAGAAAGTATAATCTTTTAACTAATGTTGCGATGGGGGAAGTTAATGGAACTAGTGGCACAGGTTTCAGAAATCCTTCGTTTCTCTGACACTGTGTCTTGAGAGCCACAAAAATGGAATTAATTTTAATAAGTGATGAGACTCCTTTCCATACACAACATACCATGATAGATGAAGTTGTTCTCAGGCATCAATTCCTCAATCGACGCTAGCATTTATAAGGGTTTATAATTCTACTACCTAGTGGCCAACATATTGGAAACAAATGCCATCTTTGTGTAAACAAGAACAAAACATATGGCATCTCCTTTGGCACACAATATGAGGAATGACATCAATTGGACATCTGGAAAAGAGAAAAGTAGGGGACTCTTTTATGCTCCATGTTGATTTAATTAGGAAATCCAATATTGCTTAACCTTAGCATCCACGGGTCTCACATTATGTTTGCAGGAGAATGTGAAGAGTTCGATTTGAAGAAAGAAGTTATGAGAATCAAAACATTTTGTAACTGATTTTCATCAATGGTGAAGGATCCGAATGGTCTTATGGGGAATATTTATTTATTGTAAAAGGTGAGTTCTAGGGGGAGATCTTTTTACCACTATCAGAATAGGGGAAATTTTCTGTGTGAGTTCTAAGGGGAACATAGTATTTTCTAGTTTATTTATAGTGCTTCTTTCATGCAGGGCCATTTTTGTTATAGTGTCTTTGAGCTCTATCTTTCAAATGAATAAAGGGATATTTGAATCTTTGAGTTTATTTGTCCTCTTTTTGATTGCATGTTTTTCTGTGTGAAATCACAATCTCTTTGGGTATAAAACTCTGCTATAATTAGTTGTAGATGGATATGTGAAAGGATCTATGAGTTTCGAGCATCTAAATCTACTCTCTTGTTTGGAAGAAGTTGCTGCTTGTTCTGTCGATTATTGTTTGCAGGCGTGTAGCAGATGGTTTGTGTGTCATTTGTTTCCATTTGCCTTTTACTTCAAATTGCCTTCGCATTTGTGTCATTTTTATGCACAAATGTTTTTTTGCCTTTGTCACTTTCTGGTTGAAAGCACACATTAGTTTTGTTTTCAATCTTTTCCAATTCGTTGAAGATAATAAGAGGGAGCCATACCTCCAAAATTTAGAGGAAGATCACTAAGTCAATATTGATCTCCAAACTATTGGTAACTAATTTTTCTTCACTGCTGGGCATATTTGAGTCATTTTATCTGATTATTTGAAGAAGGCCAATCTGTTTGCTAACACTTGTTATCTGATTTTTCCTATTGTAGGAAGGATATATCCATTAAGACATGGATTATGATGATTGACTGAATAATTAGGAAATATGTATGTAGGTAGTAGAATGATTCAACATTGGTCTTAACTTACAATTATCGTGAAAGCTCAATATTTTTGTGTGATGCATAGGTTTCTTTTTTTCTTGAGTGTTAAGTCTAGGCGATGATGGTTAATTATGAATGGGATGAAGGGTGTTGCATATGCTTATTTATTATGAGTTGTGATAGATAAATTTATTGTGGAAGATATGTAAAGATAAAATTATGGTAGTGAAAATTTTCCTCTCAAGATGATAAATAAGATCCAATTCAATGACTAGGTCGAGGAATATGCCCCTAGTTAGGTGTAGGATCATTTATTATGGGATGAGTAGACCAAATTTATTATGGCATTGGGTAGGATGGATAACAATATACATTGATAACTATCAAGCCATGATAGGTGGAAATATGAAATATATTACATAGATGTATATGGATGGAAGGATTAAATTTATTATGGATGAAATGGATAAGAGCTTGATAGATGGTAGATGGTTCTTGCTACACATGGAACCTGTAAACAATTTTTCACCATGGTACTTGCCCAAGGTGCCACCGAAGTGGTTTTCACCATTGGATGGATTGTTTTTGATTAGAGGTAAAATAGGTTTTGAAGGGACTTGAAACCCTTTACAAAAAGATCAATGCTATAGAATAAGAAAGACAACACAAGCATCCAACCATAAAAAAGACAACAATAGAAAAAAGCAGAAAAAATAATATTCTACTATAAATTCTTTAGGATCTTCACAACTTCCAGATCTTGGGAGATAATGTGATCATGCATGTCCACCACCTCAGCCAGCTCTTTAGTTGGGATATCTAGATGTTTATTGGTATTACTCCGAGTATGGATACTCAGACCTATACTTATAGTAGCACCCTGATTACCCTTAGTCAAATCCACCTCAACACTGGTAGCCTCCTTCAGTTGACTAGACACCTCCCCTTTCCAGTTCCTCATTTTTTCATTGAGAAGGTTAAGACCTTGAACATTATTGTGAAGCACAATCTGACTAACTTTGACCACTTTCTCAAGATTATCATACACTTTACAAGTATTTTCCTCCAAAATAGAGATTCTGGATTCAAAGTCCTTCATAATCAAAACATCATTAGCCACATCCTTGAGAATACTCAACATTCTATTATACTGTTCATAGTCTTTAAAATCCTCCTCTTTGTTGATGTTTTTATTAGCTTTACTGATCATGGAGTGGACTTTCACATTGATCTGATTAACCTTAGAGAAAAACTATTTGAACAGTTTGAAAAAAATGACGCCATACCGAGAACATTATTGAGCTCTTCTCTATTATAGTTGAAATTTTTGATATTATTTGACAAGTCAACAAAGGGATCATTCAAGATCTCCTGTTGAGTGTCAAAATGTATACCAACCTTACATTTTTATTTTTCATAAACCTCACCAACAATTTTAATTTTGGGTCTAGGGCCATCCTTAACAATAGTTGAAGAAAACTTGATCTGAGCAACATCCTGATGCAAGAGCATCCTTGGTTGTAAAGCAATCCTGTATCAACCAAAAAACTTTCTTTTCTTGTAGTAGCAGTTTCAACATTTCATTTCACATTTCACATTTCACCTCATTATTGTTTCTCAGCTCATGAAGCAAGATATAATATCTACACGAGGTCATCTACATCGTATCCATATTTCAAATCATTTATATTTCTGTATCAAAAGTTATCGCTCTCAAAATTTTACTATAATTCATAATCAAAGCATTTGGGGCCAACCTGGTCCAGAATCCTTAGTGTAGGCCTATTCCAGAACATGCAAAGCTTAATGAGACATCATACAAGCATTTTGTATCCAATGGGATCTTTCTTGGAGATTTGGAAATCATTTCATTTCGTGAAAGACTATCTTTCATGTTTTGAGGCTGACCTTAATGTGTGATCATTCATCAGGTTTGTAAACCCTTGTGGCCGATGCAAACCTTTGTTGGAGCTGGAGAGTCATATTTATAAGATCATTCGTAATTCATTGTATTCATTCAATAGTAGAGTTAGTCTAGGATCCAATATTTATGATCTGCCCTGGGTAAAAGTACAAAGTTGTGTCACACTTTATAAAGGAAACAACCAACACTGATCTAACTTTTAATCTTGAATCACTAAAAAGTGACATATATGTTTTGAATTTTGAAATGACGTAAACTAGTGAAATGTATATTTTTAGTATATTTTATGTTTCTATTTTTCTAAAAAATCTAAGAAAATATTTTTAAATAGTTTTTTATAAATTGAAACTATAATTTAGTTGTTGATAAAATGCTAAAAATTAAGTTACATGAGATGCCAAACTTTTTATAGTAAATTTTATTTTTTTTCTTTCAAATTTTTTGTGTGTATTTATAACTTGAAAATTTAGTGTATGAATACATTTTTTTCCAATTTTTATAAGCATATATTTTTGAATAAATATTAAAATGTGTGTGTATTAAAAACATTTGTTTCCATTTGATGTTAACTTTCATATTAAATATTTATCTAAAATAGAAAAAAATTTATAGCATCTCTAAATAGATTCTTTTATCTAGTGCACCATATTTTTTTTCAAATTTTTGTGTTAAGTTTTAATATTTTTCCTTGGCATGGTAATCAACCTAATATTTTGTGCCAATAACCTACCTTTAGTAAAAAATATATATAAATAATAATTAAAATATTAAAATATATATATTTTTGAAAATTACACTTATTAATCTACAAAGGGTATTTTTATATTTAAAAAGAATGTTATTTACATTAGTAGGTGTTATTCAAACCTCAAGTTTTCAATTTTTTTTTTTTTTTGGCAAATTGACCTTAAAGTGGTGCTACATATACATTTAGCCAACAATTTTTGTTGGAAAGTTGTGAAAATATCTAATTTAGCTAGAATGAATCTTAATAGATCATATATTTGACCAAAATCTATTTTTAGTTAGAAATACTTATATTCAGTTGTGCTGATAAGTTGGTTGAAAGTGACAAAAATTTGTACTAATACCCCCCTATTAAGGGATTGTAATAAGGCCTTTGGCCAATTGTAATGTTGAATGCTCTTGTGGCAGGCCTATGAGCCCTGGTTATTCACTTGCGAGGCATATGTAGCATGTAAGACTACCAATTCAATAAAGTTTCATATTTGTAGATTACTTTCTTGTGTTATTTCTGTTGTGTTGACTCTAAGCTACACGGGTTGGACTTTCTTTCTGAACCCTCCATCCATGACTGCACCAATTGGTATCGGAGTGAGTTTTCAAGTTTTGAAGGAATTCCTTGTAGTGAATAGATTGCCAACTTGAGGTAGAATGCATGTGTTTTCAACCGATCACTGGCTATGAGGTAGTTGAAAACCTTATAGCCAGATCATCGAATTGAGGTAGTTGCACCAGACCCAAGGGAGAGATTCCATCAAGGAGAGCACTTGCTATGGTAAATGTTGTTGGAAGAATGGATGAGATGTTAGAAATGAAGCGAGAGATGCGAGTCCGATTAGATGCAGTAGAAGAAGACCAAAGGTGAGGCCTAAACCCTAGACATGAGGATGAAAGCAAAGATGAAGTAGATCATGTTGCAAACCAAATTACAAAATCCATAGGTGAAGAAGAAGAAGAATCAAATCAGATGAAGATGTTGAAAGTGATCTCCAAAATTGGTAAGCGACCTAGAGTTGAAATTTAAAATTACGTGAGAAGTTTAAACCCTGAAGAATTGATTGATTAGATCAACAAAATGTTTAGAAGACTAACATCTCAAAGGAAGAAATTGAAGATCTAGAAAGAGTTAGATTTGCGAAAACAAATTTTAAAGGTCATGCTGCTTTATAGTGGAAAGAAGTTCAATTAGATAGAAATATAAGAGGAAAGGAGAAAATCATCAAATATGATAGAATGATGACAAAATTGAAGAATCAATTCATACCTGCTAATTATGAACTTGAACCATTGAAGAGATAAAGAAAAACCTAAGGCAAAAGGAGAAATATGTCAAAGAGAATACTAAAAAATTCTACAAGATGATCATTAGGATTGGACATAGTGAAGCAAGCAAAGAAAAGGTGGCGAGGTACATCAATGGACTGAGAAAAAAAATTCAAGAAGAGCTAAGCCTAGTAAAGATGACATCAATTGAATAAGCATACCAGTTTGCATTAAAGGTGGAAGAGAAGCTGGACAAGAATTTTGAGCAAAAATAAAGAAGTTCAAGAGGAAGATTCTAGAAGAGTGGATCACAATCCGAAGAAAGAATTATCTATGTAGAGCCGAACAAAGATGTAAAACCCTACCATAATGAAGAAAAGGATCACAATTCATACCACAGAGGAAGAGAAGATAAAAATTTCTACTACAATGATAGAGGAGGTCATATTTCATACTACAATGATGGATTCTGAAGAGATGACAAAAGATTTGAGAAGAGACCATTTAGAGGAACCTGTTTCAAGTGTGGATGTGAAGGAAATAGAATTTGAGTGTCACCAAGGAGGTACCAAAAGGAAACTTGAGCATACAGGAAGAGAAACTTATGTGGATGAAGAACATGTTGAATCCCCTAATTCAACTAGGAAACCATTGAAAGGAAAATCATTGGTAATGAGGAGAGATTTGATGCATGAAGAAGTGATTGAGGAACCATCACAAAGGAAGATTCTTTTTAGAACAAGATGTAAGTCCAAAGGAAAGGTATATAAAGTTATCATTGATAGTGGTAGCACTGATAATCTAGTTTCAAAAGAGATGGTAACCAAGTTGAATTTGAAGAGATTGAAACATCGAAACCATATAGGATAGCATGGATTGAAGGTGAGCATAAGATATTGGTGAATGAGCAATGTTTGGTGAAATTTCATATAGGATCATATAAGGATGAAGTATTGTGTGATATTATGCCTATGGATGCTTGACATTTACTATTAGGAAGACCATGGAAATATGATAAGAACAAAATTTATGATGGAAGAATGAATACCTATATTGTGACTTCAAATGGCAAAAGAATCAAGTTGATACTCTTAGAAGGAGAGGAGAAGACTAAAGCTTGTGGCACTGCCAAACTATGTTTGGTGGATGGAAGGAAATTTTTGGATGGATTGAGGCATGAGAACATGTGCTTTTCATTGATTCCAAATAAAAGAACTGGTTCAAAGATAGAGACCTCTACCATAGAGAATGAAGAGGTAGCATATTTGTTAGCAGAGTATGGAGACATCATGTTAGAGAATGTACCAGATGGTTTACCTCTAGCTCAGAGTATTAGTCATCATATAGATCTAATTGTTGATATTTATCATTGATGTCATTGAGTGGTTTGGTATTCTTGTCTCCAACTTATTCTTTATTTTGGTAGCGATGTTATCGACATAAGGCTTTTTTGTGTACGCAGTTTTTGGTTCGGCCCTATTTGGCATAGTGTGAGATAAATTTTTACATCTACGCTAACATATTGGGTAACATGTTCATCCATTTATATCTCCAAGTGCAAGCTAACTATGTAGATATGTATATCCGGTATATAAGTGAAGTGACACAATCTCAAAGACATAATGAATGAATCATATGATGTATGGAAGCAAATTGGTGATATATATTATGAACTGATATATCTGATATAGTTAGATAGAGTTGTGTTTGTATGGAATTTTTGTGCCTCAACAAGAACTGTATTCATGCATATGTAGATGCAATTATAGCAGTTCAATTTTGTAATATTCTCTCCGACTGTAAGCCATCTCTCAGTTGTAATAGCTGATTTTTTTATTCAAGGCAGTGAGCCCACTGATAGCGAGCCAACCCGACAATGAGCCAAATCAACAATGAGCCACCCTTGTATTCTGTAACCAGTTACTTAATAATTGAGAGTTAACCCTCTTCATGGGTTTTCCCACCTTGGGTTTCCACGATAAAAATATTGGTGTTATGTGGTGTTGTGTTTTGTTCAGTAATTTTAATTATGTTATGTGGACAACTATGTAAGGGTTTTAATGTTTTTAGATGAATACTAATTCACCCCTCCCCTTTCAGTATTTTGGATGTTCAACAATTAGTATTAGAGCCATATCCTTTAGAAGAGACTAACATCTCAAAGGAGATTGAAAATGAAAATAAGGCTCTTGTAGAAAATCTTCAAATGGAAAATGATTGAATCAGTAAACTAAATGATCAAATATGGAAATTCAAGCTAAGGCACAAGGAGGTCAATAATGAACTCAAGCTAGCAAATAGTACTATCCTTGATTTGAAGGCTAAGAGCGAAGAAGATGAAAAGACTAAGGAAAATTTGAACAATGTAATCAAAGGAAAATCTGATGAATGCAAGAAGCTAGAACAAGAAGTTGCATCTCTCAAATCATATTTAGAAGAATCAAAGAAGCAATAGGTCAAATAAAAAGAAAGTTTAGAAAAGCTTGATGAAATATTAACAGCTCAAAGGTCTTTGACAAATAAGGAAGGTTTAGGCTATGAAATTGGTGAATGCTCACACAGTAAAAAGAAAGAACCTGATCCACTACAAGAAGCTAAAAATGAATCTGGCAAAGAAGATAAAGGAAAGTCTCTGAAAAAACAAGAGCTAAGTAGGAAACCCCTCTC
This sequence comes from Sequoiadendron giganteum, assembly GCA_007115665.2. Taxonomy (NCBI): domain Eukaryota; kingdom Viridiplantae; phylum Streptophyta; class Pinopsida; order Cupressales; family Cupressaceae; genus Sequoiadendron; species Sequoiadendron giganteum. Next base: position 691,246,742 of record CM021100.1, on the reverse strand, counting down.
TTTTAATGGTCATTGTTTTAATTGAAATAATTTGGGTCATAAAGCATCAAATTGTAGAAGTAATATGAATAAAAAAACTAGTTTTTACTCCAGTAGATGTTACAATTGCAATGGTTATAAAGCTAATCAATATAGGGAACCAAATAGAAACAATTATTTCAATGGTTAATGTTATACATGTTATGCATATGGACATAAAGCTAACCAGTGCAAGTCAGGATAAAAGGAGAAATCCAACAGGTGTTACATTTGCAATAAAATCAGACAAATTGCAAGATTCTACAAAACCGATGTAGTCAAGCCAACCAAACCAACAAAGAAGGTCGATAAAGAAAATGTTAAGGCCGAAATGAAGAAGATCTGGAGAAAGAAAGAAGAGAATGGATCCAGCCTTGGTACAAACATCTGTTTCGGTAATTAGCCGCTCTCCAGCTATTGCCCAGGAGAGGAAGGAAGTTCAGAGCAACATGCAGACATCCAATAAAGTCACATCCATCTATTGAATTGAGAATTGAAAAATGAGTTATGGCACATTTAGTGCAAAAGGTGCATGTTTTGTGGAGTTAGCATAAAGGAAATTTTGCAAGTCATTTTTGATCACTCAAGTGAAAAGTTACAAGTAGCCAAGAAGAAGAAAGAAGCCACATTGTATACTAGGGTTTGCGAATTTGCAAAAGGTTATTTTCTTGAATTTCTCTATGCTTACTATCATGGTTACTCCCTCTCTGGTCAAAGTGGAAGCTTATGCTCATCCTAAATTTAAGAGGTATCCAGATATATTAGTCGACAATGATATGGCTGGGTGTTTGTCGAGAATCCCGCATGGAGTCATTCCTTCAGAATATGTTAGGGATTTTATTCATTCAAAGCTCAAGGAGTTCAATCACACCAAGTTGCTTGATTTATGGATAAATGAAATCACTGGTGATGAATTTAATGTCAAACTGGAATACAAGGCTCTAGTTGAAAAGAAATTGCATGTTTGGAACAAGTTTCCACATTTATGTTTTGATGACAAATGGGTGCAAATGGTTATGAGTAGATTCCATGATAATTTTCTATGGATAGATGAAGATCACCTAATCAATAAGGAGGTCATGAAGGTTGTTACTAGGTTGAATGCCACTGAAATTATTCCAACACTGAAGGTAGTAAGAAAAAAGGAGGTTGAAACCCTAACTCAGGCCATTTTTGATGGTAGGTCTCTGGCAGTTCATACAATCACAAATACAACTGTGAAGTATGTTGCATAGGTTATAGGCAAAAAAAATTACTACACAAACATAGATAACTCCATCTCTGCTAGAGCCGTCTACACTATGTACGATATGGTAGTTAATGGAGTGGACTACGGCCTTTGTGAACTCATCAAAGAGCAATTTCTTGAGAATCCGAATCAATACAAGCGAAGCAAGAAGAAGGTCACATTCTAGTATGGAACCCTTGTACTTTGTTTTCTTGTCTATTTCATGCATGAAATGCCTAGTCTTGGTCTAGTTGTATGGTCATCTAAAACACTCGTTGCTCATCAAATTGCTAAGTGAATGAGGAAGTATGGTGATCCTATTGCATAGGAAATGGAATTCACTTCATTTTTCTCTTTACTATAGTATAAAATGCACAATCAGGATGAAATCCTTGAGTTTGTAGTCTCCAAATACAAGAACTATATTACATTCATAGTCACTGTTGACAAATGTATAATGAAAGCTATTGTTTCAAGAACTTAGTGGGTACCTGAATTGAGGTATGAAGCTTTAGAAGAGTATGTGGAATGCCTTGCAAAAGTTTTACTAGAAATTTTGGTAGATGCCTCTCAGAAGAGGTTTGGCACTGTAGAAGAAAAATCCAAAGAAATCTGGGAGGAATAAATGTCAAATGGAATTCAAAAAGAAAGTTCAGAAGACTCTATTTAGGTGATAAAGGAAGAAGGAGGTATAACTAAGGAAGATATTGAAGCAATCAAAAGAATTACTCAGAGTGCAACTGGTAGCTCATCCAATAGTCTTGTAAAAGTAGTTGGTCCTCTGGAAGGAAAGGAGAGTCTATTCGATAAGAGGAAGACATACCTTCCTTTGCATATTCCAAGCAAGAAGGTGAAAAAAGCAAAAGAATCTAAAGTTAATATTGTTATTGAAGAGTCTGAAATAGAATCTGAATGAGACAAGTACCATATTAAGGTCCGAGAGAATCAATCCAAAGAAGTAAATCATGATCGTCTTGATGTAGATACCTTGTTTGAGATTCTTATTAAAGGAAACTTTAAAGAAGTTGGTGATTTATATAACACTGCCTCGTCCAAGGGAAAAGAGAATATTACACAAGCATTTATTTATACTGCTCAAGATTAGATGGAAACATAGAATATTTTAAAGAGGATATTCCTAATAGTCTTTGGGTTGGTTTAAACACAATTCAAGAGAATGCTAGGCAGATTGATAGGGATATTATAAATGAAGCTATCTCTATTGTTTCAAAACTTGTAAAAGAAGAAAGTTTAGCAAGTTTTTAGGAACTTAGCAAGTCCGGGCTAAGAACAAAGAAAAGGGAACACACCCTTATGGAAAATAAAGAAGTTGCAAAAAAATTGAAAGTAGAAGTTATTGATAAACTAACAAGCATGGAAAGAAAACTTGGGATGTTGATCGATGATGACCCTGCTACATAATCTATTGCCCCCACTTTCTCTCATGAAAATTTAGATACTAAAAATGTTGTAAACCTTGTACCGGAATATACAGATGTAGAAGTGTACAATATTGATATGAATCCTCTAGAAATTGGCACTCTCTTTCTCTGGATAAAAATACTGCTCCGGTGAATGTAGTAGAAGAACATGAAAAAAAAGTTGAAAAAGAAGAAGAGAAAATTGAGGAGAGGAACTAGGAAGAAAAGAAGAAGAAGAAATAATTGCAGAAGAAGTTGGTATCGATAAACAAGAAGTAAACATTGAGCAAGAGGAAAGCAAAGAATCGGTGGCAGGGGAAATTGAGAAAAGAGAAGAAATTGCAAGAATTTCCATTGGTACCTGCTCTGATGATGCCTTGAAGAGTTTAATTTCTTCACCAATCATGGTCCAGCCTATCACCTCTTCCAAGGTATTTCTTGATCTTGAGAAAATTAACCTTGTTCATAAATTTCAAATCAGTGAATCCATTCAGTCCTCGACAAAAGCTAAAATAATCAAGGAGTTAGAGGAAACAGATAACTTGATTGAGGAGACCATTGCTTCTCTCCATAATATTATCACAGAATGTAATATTGATGAGTTTGAAAGCAACATAGATAAATTTAGAATGCTCGTCAATGCTGTCAAGGACCTATCTGCAAGTATGAATGAAAATCTCTAGAAGGAAAAGGTAGTTGAAAGGAATAAAATTTTACAAGAGTTAAAAGATCGGTGTGTAAGTGCCTTCTCAAACCTTCATCAGCTTATCCGGCAAGGACAAGACCTTATCGAAGAAGGAAAATATTTGTACATGTACAACCTATAGTGGTCGAATGCCACAACTAAAATAAGAAAAGGAATTGATTCAATTGAGTTAACAATTTGGCAAGCATATCAATCTTTCAAGCTATCTAAATATTTGCCCAGTTTTGGGAGATCCTCAATTGAGGAACTGCACAAAAGGTACTTCGAACTATAGCAACAAAGCGACAACATCATTTTTCCCTTAGGAAATCTCTGGGACATGTGTGCAGGTAGTATTTCATTGATGAATTGTGCCCTCCTGAAGGCACAATAGGCTACTCTTTCTAAACCTTGCTCTATTATCAATGGAGAATCTCTTCTTATGTCTATTCAGGTTCATGCACAAATGTTAACTAAATCAATATTGCAGTGGAATGATAATAAGGGTAAGTGGATTGCCTATCTTCAAAAGATCAAGCAGTCATTCTCCAGTGGCACACTCGATGCTTCTTAAATAATTTTCCTAACACCCCTTGTTCATTGATGTCAAAAGGGGGAGAAACACAGAGAAAAATAATTAAAAAAATAAAAATGGAGATAGTTATCTTAGGGGGAGTTTATCTTTCTAATTTTTTTGGTGTTCTAGAATTTTGTTTGCCATCAATGACAAAGGGGGAGATTAATGATATTTGTCATTGATGTCATTGAGTGGTTTGGTATTCTTGTCTTTGACTTATTCTTTGTTCCGACAATTATGTTATCGACATAAGGCTTTTTGGTCTACACAGTTTTTGGTTCGAACCTATTTGGCATAGTGTGGGATAAATTTTTGCATCTACATCGACATATTGGGTAAAAAATTCATCCATTTATATCTCCAAGTGCAAGCCGACTATTTAGATATATATATCTAGTATATAAGTGAAGCAGGATAATCTCAAAGATAGAATGAATGAATCATATGATGTATGGTAGTGACTTGGTGATATATATTGCAAACTAATATATGTGATATAGTTAGATAAAGCTATGTTTGTACAAAATTTTTGCACCTCAATGAGAATAGTATTCATACATATGTAGATGCAATTATAGCAGTTCAATTTTCTAATATTCTCTCCGGTTGTAAGATGTCTCTTAGTTGTAATAACTAGTTTTTGTATTTAGGGAAGTGAGCCCACCGACAGTGAGCCAACTCAACAGTAAGCCACCCTTGTATTCTGTAACCAGTTACTTAATACTTGAGAGTTAACCCTCTCCGTGGTTTTTCCCACCTTGGGTTTCCATGATAAAAATCTTGGTGTTATGTGGTGTTGTGTTCTATTCAATAATTTTAATTATGTTATGTGTACAACTATTTAAGGGTTTTAATATTTTTAGAGGAATACTGATTCACCCCTCCCCTCTCAGTATTCTAGATGTTCAACACTAATATCGAGAGCAAGTTTTCCAAACATGACAACACATAGAATGACATTGACAAAGAACACAAAATTAAATCGATAGATACAAGAGTTGTTGAAGAAAGGATTGGTCAGAGAAAGTTTAAGCCCATGTGCCGAACCTATTGTACTTGCACCAAAAAAATATGGAGAATGGAGAATGTGTACATACTCAACATAAATCAATAGGATCACTATCAAGTATAGATTTCCATTACCAAGGATGGATGACATTATGAACTGTTTAAGTAGAGGGAAGTATTTCACAAAGATTGGCCTAAAGAGTGGCTATCATGAGATCAAAATTAGAGAAGGAGATGAATGGAAGAATGCATTTAAGAATAATGAAGGGTTGTATGAGTGGTTAGTAATGCCTTTTGGATTAACCAATACATCGAGAACTTTCATGAGATTGATGAAACTGAAGAAATTTTTGGGTAAGTTTTTCATTATTTACTTGGATGATATTTTGATTTTCAGTAAGACTAGAAAAGAACATTTGTGGCACATTAGAAAAGTATTGCAAAATTTGAGAGAAGAGAAGTTGTTGATTAATGTCAAGAAGTGTAGCTTTATGAAGACATAGTTGGTATATCTAGGTTTTGTCATTTCTGCTGAAGGATTGAAGATGGACCCTGAGAAAGTTAGAGTAATTGTTGAGTGGCCTATATTGGTGAACATTAGAGAGGTGATATCATTCCACGCATTAGATAGTTTCTACCATAATTTTTTTAGAATCTTTAGTAACATTTGTACACCCATAATAGAGAAAATGAGAGGAGATAAGAAAGACTTTAATTGGACATCCAAAGCACAAAGAAGTTTTGAAATGTTTGAAGAAAAAAGTGATAGAGAAGTCAATGTTAGCATTACTAGATTTTGATGAAGTGTTTCAAGTTGATTATGATGCAAGTGGGAATGTAATAGGAGTAGTTTAGTCAAGAAGGAAGACCTATAGCTTATTTCAGTGAAAAATTGAATGATGCCAAAATAAGATATTTAGTTTATGATCAAGAATTCTATGCCATAGTTCAAACCTTGAAGAAGTGGAGACATTAATATTTGCCTAAGGAATTTGTGTTGTACACTGACAATCAAGCTTTGTAGTATCTGAACAATCAAGGGAAATTGAATCAGAGACATATGCGATGGGTTGAGTTCGTGCAAAGTTATACATTTGTGTTGAAGCATAGGAGTGGCAAGTCAAGCAAGGTTGTAGATGCATTAAGTAGAAGAAAGAATTTGTTGATAGAGATGAGGATAGAAGTATTGGGCTTGAAGAACTGAAGCATATGTATGAGGATGATTCAGATTTTTCTAAAGGTTGGAGAGAATGTAAGGAACCAGTAGTGACATACCAAAGCTAATGGTTGGATTATTTTATTCAAGAATAAATGTTATTCAAAAGAAACCAATTATGTATTTCGAGGAGTTCAATGAGGGAAAAATTGATCAAAGAGAAACATAATGGAGGACTAGTAGGAAATTTTAGAGTGGATAAGATAGTAGCTTTGGTGAGTGAACACTATTTTTGGCCACAAATATATAAGGATGGTAGGAAGTATGTTCAGAGTTCCATAATTTGTCAAGTTTTAAAAGGGAGAAGTCAAATTACTGATTGTACAAACCTTTAACAATACCAAAGAGACCTTGGGAAGATAGAACTATGGATTTCATATTGGGATTTCCAGGAACACAGAGAGGATACAATTCTATAATGGTAGTAGTTGACAAATTTTCTAAAATGACACATTTCATTCCTTGCAAGAAGTCTAATGATGTTGTGCATGTTGTTGACTTATTTTTCAAGGAGATTGTGAGATTGCATGGATTACCTAAGAGTATAGTTTCAAAAAGAGACACTAAGTTCATTGGATAATTTTGGAGGACATTGTGGAAGAAGATGAAGATAGACCTAAAAATCAGTTTAGCGTATCACCATAGACATATGTAAAAATAGAAGTAGTAAATAGAAGTTTGGGTAACTTGTTAAGATGTTTGGTTGGAGATAAGGCATGCAATTGGGATATAGTTCTACCACAAGATGAATTTGCATACAATAATTCAATAAATTGGAGCACAAGGAAGACATAATTTGAGATTGTGACATGAGTACATCCCAAAGGAGTTGTAGAGTTAAGACATATTAGTATGGAGAATAAGAGGAATGCGAAGGCATAAGAGTTTGTATAATTCATGGAGATATTGCATAATCAAGTTCAAAAGAACTTAGAGGACATGAAATGTAAGTATAAGGAGAAGGAATATGAGAAAAGGAGACATAAGGAATTTTTTGTTGGAGATGAAGTGATGGTATATCCGAGGAAGGAGATATTTCTAGTAGGAGTATACAATAAGCTGTAAATGAGGAAGTTTGGACCGTGTAAGATTCTAAGGAAGTTTGATTTAGGAAATACATATGAAGTGGAGTTACCACTGACATTGGGTATATCACCTATTTTCAATATTGCAGACATACATGAGTATCATGAAGGAAAATTGATTAGCAATATCAATGAAGTTGATTTGAAGGAGCAGTTACCACATCAAGAACCAGAGAAGATTGTGCAGATTTTAGATGCTAGAACTAGAAGGAGCACTAGGAACAAGTAGTACACATAATATTTGGTGAAGTGGAAATGCAAACTAGTGGAAGGTTCATCATGGATTTCTCAGGCTGAGGTGAACCATTTTGGTTTTCCTCTTAGATCTAAAAAGTGAGGGATTCACTTTTCTTCCAACCCTGGGTGTGTAATGCAAAAGCATCCCTAGTTGTAAAGCAATCCTATATCATCCAAAAAAATTTCTTTTCTTGCAATAGTGCAGTTTCAACATTTCATTCTGTAGTTTACCATATTATTGTTTCTTAGCTCATAGAGCAGGATATAGCATCTACACAAGGTCATCTACATCATATCCAAATTTTAGATCATTTACATTTTTCTATCAGAAGTTATCACTCTCAAAATTCCACTATATTCGTAGTTAGAGCATGTGGGGCCGACCCAATCTAGAATCCTTAGTGCAGACCTATTCCAGAATGTGAGAAGCTTAATGGGACATTATACAAGCATTTTGGGTCCAATGGGATCTATCTTGGAGATTCATAAATCATTTCATTTTGTGAAGGATTATCTTTCATGTTTTGAGGCTGACCTTCATGTGTGATCATTCATCAAGTTTGTAAAGCCTTGTGGCTGATGTGGACCTTTATTAGAGTTGGAGAATCATATTTATAAGATCATTTGTAATTCATTGTATTCATTTATTAGTAGAGTTAGTTTAGGATTCAATATTTTTGATTTGCCCTGTTGAGGGACTATAATAAGGCCTTTGGCTATTTGTAATATTGAATTCCCTTGCGGTAGGCCAGTGAGCCTTGGTTATTCACCCATGAGGCATATGTAGCATGCAATATTTCCAATTCAATAAAGATTCATATTTGTAGATTACTTTCTTGTGTTATTTCCGCTGTGTTGACTCGAAGTTGCATGGTTTGGACTATTCTTTTTGAACCCTCCATTCGTGACTGCACCACATCCTCATCCACATACCTCCCCTCCACATTCCCTTCACCAACCTCTTCCTCATTACCAAAATTCCTTTTTTTCTTAACCTTATAAGTAGCCCGTCCCTTATTTTTCTGACCAACATCCTCATCCACAAACCTCCCTTCCACCTTCCTTCACTAGCCTCCTTCACATTACTAGATTTCATTTTCTTCTTAGCTACATTGAGATAATTTTTTCTACATATAAAATAATTTTTTTCATAATCAATGGGTTGCCTCATACATCTATTTCCCACCTTCAGCAATATCTCGGTAGGAAGGCCATTGACTAAATCCATTTCAACACAAATTCAAGCACACATAGAATTTTGATAGTTGATAGTTTCCTTTGAGGAGAAATGCTACCTTCCAAGGCTGTTTCTAATAGCCCTCAAGCAATAAAGTTCCCATAATTGAATGGGAAGATATGGTAGCCTTACCCACAAAAATACAATGGTGAAAATTTATGTGCATAGATCAAAATTTGAGAACGAAGGTTTCATGCACAAAAATATCCTTCATAGATCCAAGGCCCATTTTCCATCACCAACTCCTTATCTTCTTGAGAACCAAAATCTAAAATAAAAAGCCCCCTAACATAAGGGAAAATGCTTATTTCCCCTTCCATACATTATTTCCATTTCTCCATTACCCATGCATGTAGGTAACATAAATTTGGACATGTCTTTGTAAAATGATAGATCATGACATGCTTTGATAAAAAATACTCCCTATTTGAAGCCAAACTGTCCAAATGTACTTTAGGAGTTGTTACAGAAGGGTGGACAAGAAAGTGGGGGTTCTACTTGATGATAATGATAATATTAAGGGCAACGACTCACGACATGTTGGGATTCTAGATGTGGGATAGGCCAAAGATCTCCATCATAGTGTTGGAAATGTATTGTTGGTGCCCAGTTTTGTTTTGGTTACAAGTGTTTTTAACAACTCACTAAGTTTGGAATTAGTTAAAATTGTGCAAGGGATGTGTATTCCTTTATATATGTAATGGTTTGAAATGAGATGGACAAGGAGCACAATATTATTTATGTATATTTTCTTTGAATGCCTCTATTATTCTACCTAAAATCTCTAATATGGTATCAGAGCGTGCACGATAGATTATGTTTGAGTGAATACATTTCACAACACGGTAATTATTGAGAAGATTTAATTTTTTGCATTTTCCATCTATTAGAGAGGTTTGCACTATTGTAGTGATTGTGGGATATTTGATAAATTTTTCCAATTTCCCAAGATTGACATTGAAGGTTTGGTAGGCGCATAAGGCACATGAAGAGGCCAAGAAGAATTCCTAGAGCATTATTTTGTAGGATCAACAAAGTTAATGGAGCTTCATTTCAACATTTTTTAAAAGTGCAACACAATAATCATGCTTAGATCAATGGTAATATCAAAGCCAATTCTTTCTCCTTATCTGCATCTGTGTGGAATTTCAAGGTTGGGTGTTTGATTTCTATTATTTGGTGAAGATTAAAATTCTTTAACAATGTGGAAGAAGGATTCTATTGTTTCTTCTCACTTTTATCTTTCTTGCGAAGATAATATAGAGGTATGCAAGCATTATAAGGTAACATATCTACATCTGGATACATCTTCATGAATTTAAGGATACACTAGTCTTTTATTCCTCGTTGGAATTTTATGGTGTGCTAGATGCTCTTATGATTTTCCATGACATAGTTGTCCATGTTTGTCTTGCCAAGCCTTGTAGGTGTTGGATTCAGTTGGTGTGTTATATATGTTTGGGGATCGTAAAGAGGAGAGGGATCCTAAAGAGCAATCCAATATTTTTTCTCATACTTTGGTGAAATAGGTTTGGATCTCAAGCACCACAAACTGCATTCTATACTCTTAAAAAAATTATCGTTTGTAGATCATCCTAGTAGAGTTCTTAGTGGTGGAAAATAAGTGGTAATTTAGTTAAAGGTCAGCTAGAACATCCAAAAAGTGTGGTGGTCCATTCTCAATCAAAACCTGAAGGTGTCAAATAATGGATTTTAGCTTGAAGTTAAGTTTTTAGTAGTTTCATAATGATAGGTTGTCAATATTAGTTATTATCATTTTAGTGTCTCTAAGTGTGATTGAGTCAAGTTATATTATTTTCTATAAAATAGGGTCCATTATATGAGCCATAAATTATCATGTCATGGAAAGTATGTCTATCCAAATTCAAAAGTATCCAAAAATTATAAAAATAAAAATTTCTTCAATTGTAATAGGATGCATTATCGCTTGTACACAATGTCCATCTTTTGGGGGGAATTTAACAAATTGGTTTTCAATGAGAGATTTGATAAGTAGAAAATTAACTAGAGGATGGAGGCACATGAGGTTGAAGGACACTCAATGACTTCTTGTGAGTCACCAACGATGAGATCACTTATCAGTTTTGGTGGCATTTTATTTCTATTATGTGACAGTGATAATTTTCTATGTTGTTGGAGATCAAGTGCCATGATAAACAATAGTGCTATTAATATTCACATGTGTGTTATTTTCTTATATAATCTCCCGGTGTAAAATATTATATTGAAAAAAAGCACTAGTATAATGCAGTTCATAGATCTTGAAATGGTTAGTGGTAATCTAGAAAACCATGTGAGGTGAACAAATGAGTGTGTTCTTGTTCATGTTTAGTTTTGTGGTAAACTTGTGTGAAAACCATGAAAGGTTGATGATAGGTTCCTTTCATTTGAATTAAGATTATGAGCCAGAAGAGTTGGGCTTATTGTAGTTGAAAGTGTTAAAGTTTGAAAGGAGGAGAATATGAACATCATTGATATTGTAAACAATTGTATAGGAGAGAAAATGTCTATAGAGACCCTCTGAAGTTTTCAGACTTCTTGGAAGTGTGGTTGACCGGTGATGGGTTCACTAGAAGTGAAAGTGGGATAAGTTCTCGTATGGAGGTGATCATGTGTGTAACAATATTTAGATAGTAGTAGCAAACCTAAAATTATGCATAGGCATATGATTCTATTTCTAATTTGTGTGATATACCTTCTCTCCATGTTGAAACTAAGGAGGGGAGTGTTGGAAATGTATTATTAGTGCTCAATTTTTGCTTTAGTTACAAGTTGTTTTAACAACTCACTAAGTTTGGAATCAGTTAAAATCATGCAAGAGATGTTTATTCCTTTATATATGTAATGGTTTGAAATGATATGGAAAAGGAGCACGATATTATTTGTGTATTTTTTTTTTTGAATGCCTCTATTATTTTTCCCAAAATATCTAATATATAGGTCTTGTTTGCCATGCCATACCGTAACCCCAAACCAATAGATAACCATTGATTTGAGGAATGACAATGCAGGATAAGGTTGCAATCACACCCAAACAACAAATATGAAACCCTAGCATTTCCCTTTAGAGCTTTCAAGAAGTTCATCCAGTTGGGGTGAATTTTTAGGCCCTTATAATAAGGGGCACATTCACTAAATTCACCACTGGCATAGGTTTCATCGCGCTTGCCATGGAGTCTACCATTAGAGGGAGGAGGAAATTTTGTAGCCATGAGAGCAGAGTGCTTCATTGTGCCAAAATAATCTTTCTTTGGTCTCTATGAAACACTATTACCAAAGAGGAGAACACAAGAAAAATCTATGAATGGTCCATTAAGTTACATGGACCAAAAGTTATTTTTAAATATTTTAATATTTATCTTTCATGTTGGCTTAGAATGTTCATATAATTTTAAATACATGCTCATGTTAGATTCACATGTATCTCAAAGTGATATTAATGTTAAAATTTACATGGCCATACCAATTCCCATTTAGTTTTTGGTCAACTTTGATGGAATCTATCAATATAATTACATGTTGAAAAGTGGGATGTACTCTTATTCTAAGTTTTAATAATGATCTATTCCTTATTCATACCCATTCCATCACCTTTATATACATTCCCACATATTCATTTATTACTCCTTATTCAAACATAATTTTATACATTTTCTCTTATTCATACCCATTCCATCACCTTTACATACATTCCCACATATTCATTTATTACTCCTTATTCACACATAATTTTATATATTTTCTCCCTACCTTGATATAATAATTTCCCTAGCAGTTTAATTTTTTATCTACTTGATAAATTGAACCTAGTTTGGTTCTAAGGAACATGGGATTGAATATAAATTCAAGATTTAAACTTAAATTACAAATTTCCTCTATTTTCACTAGTTGTCATGATTCAACTTGATACATGTTTATGTGAATTGTTACTAATTTTGGTATTCAAATACATTCAAGTGTGTTATTGAAGTATATATAAAAATACATAATAAAGCAAGAACAAAGAGAGATTAGTGTAGCAAAATTTATTTCTAAAGGACAAAGAATCATTTGTGTCAAAATCATATAGGCTACCCACATGTATGCACATGTTTCTGGTTCATTTAGTGGGTCCATTTAGGATAGCTTAACCCTAGACATCTAAGAATCTCCCCTTATGTCTTTATGAGCATTGTTTTCATAAATCTAGGTACAAAGAAGGAAAATGTGAATAATCAATGCACACACTCTATTGGTTAATTCATGTGCTATAAGGTTCATTCCTAAAAATGAGATCAAAGACACAACACTTGATTTGAAGTTGAAGGGCTCATCTAAATCACCATAAAAAAAATTAACCTACATAAAAATAAAATATCTTTCAAATTTGGAATTTTTTTTTTTTTACTTAATGATGAATAATTTAAACTTAACATCAATATGTTTCTTCATCATTATTTCTATAACTAAATACATATATCCTTATTTCAATTTTTATATACTTTTTACCACTTACTTTAAAACAAATGCAATATTTTTTGATAAATCTAAATTAATTTTTTACTTATGAATACCATTTAACTATATCAACCTTTTAAAATATTATAACTATTAATAGTTTTATATAAATATTTGATTTCTTTGAAAAACTGACAAGCAAAGAGGCCCTTCATATGAACTTTAAAGATCTTTACAAATGTAATCACACACTATCCTAGTTCAATATATCAAACTATTCACATTTAAGTTTTCATTTAAATACACACCTACAATATTTTAAAGAACAAAAAGATCTATCATTCTCATCTATATTGTGAAACATAAATAAGACATTTGATTTTGAAAAAAATAGAATTAAAATGGTAGTACAATATTCTATTTTTTTTATCTTCTTTTTCTTATACTTATAATATAATTGAATATTAAAAAATATTTTATTCAAATTAATAAAATATTTCTAATATAAAGAAGTATTTCTAAAAATTAGATAACAACTAAAAGAGTTTCAAATTTTAAATTAATTAATATTCTTAAAATATTCATATATTATAATATTTTAGTTAAATATTTTCATATTAACTTAATAAACATCATTTAAATAAAAAAAAAAAAATTGATAATTTTTCAATAGTTTTATTAAAAAATTATTTTGATATTATATATTGATAAATTAAAAATATTATTTTAAATTTAGAATAGCTAATTTTTAAAAATAATTTCCTCTATTAAAAAATATTTACAAAGATTTAATATTTAAATTTAATAATAAATTAATTTATTATTTTAATATGAAAAATTAAAAAATAGGGATTAAAAGTCTTATTATTATAATGTATAACAAGTTGAAAAATATTAAATAGTTTAAAATTGTAAAAAAGTTTATTATATAATGTAAATAATATTATATAGGTTGATATTTTTGTATGATTACTTAATAATTTTATATAATCAATATATAGTAAAAAAAATTATCTTTCAAATATTCAAAACATTAAAAAATTGTAAATATTATTACCTTTTTTTGATACGTAAGAGGTGAGTTTTATAAATATGCTGGAATCTGGCCTGACCAGTATCAGGTGAGATCACAGAAGAGGGATCTCATCCCCAAAGGTTGGAATTGCATTCGATTAAATTAGCCATGGTCAAACTAGACCATTCAAATTTCTACCTACTTGTTCCTAACACCACAACCAAGAACCATCTCCACCTAGATTAAAAGGAAAAAAACAAAAAATAGTTTGCATTGTCATCCTTTCTACACAAGTACCCAACACACATGTTTGATCATGAAACCAAAACTAACTAGTTTATGAGATAAAACCTAGCGACCGTTGCCTACTGAGTGTTGACACCAAATTTAGCTTGAGGATGAAACTTACTTCTAATTTCCTCTAATTTGTAGATAATGTTTTCATTTTTTTGCGTTCCGTGTCTTTCTATTTCCCCCAATCTTTTGTTCCTCATAAACTAATTTGGTGTGAGATCAAAGCAAAATTTTGTTGCAGATATCCCCATTTTGATTGTTATTTCTTTTCTTTTTCCTTATTGTTTTCCATTCATTGTGCCCATCCCCAACATTTGAATCCTTTAGATCGTGCGGTAAAACCTGAGAGAAGAGGCACTCAAATTTTGTGGTGTTAGAACCCTCGCTTGCTACAATAGATCTTTGAGAGGTAGCTTTGGTTTTACCAACATGGGGCAATTGCTGATCAACTTTTGACTTTGTAGGGAGCTTAAAAATCTTCTCCTCTGTCTTATTGCTAGTATAATTTTTTGGAGAATCACAACTTTTAAGGGAGTTCAAAACAAAATAATGTTTGGAGAAGCATCTTTCCACCATGTTCAACCTCCCATTTTGCTTGATATTTAGCAATTGGACAATTTTCTCAATGTGTCCAATTTTGTAACATCTTCTACACTTGAAGGTTAAGCCTTCATAGTCCAAGGATTGCATCCAGCTGTTACCATTTGCATCATAAATGATTTATGCCTGGAGGGCTTTGGAAGTGTCTAACACAACCAAAATCCTGGCATAGGTTGTATGGATGAAATCCCTTGAATATGCATCTATAAGAATGTAGTTACCAAGAGTGTTTCCAATAGTTGCAAAACAAGACTCAAACCAAAAGTGTAGAGAACGATTCAAGAGACAAACCCAAATAAAAAATGATTCATGAGCAAGTTTGAGTGCCATGATTTTAAGAGCAGTGTAATTTCTCCCCAAAACCATATGTAATTGAGAATGGAATTTTTGTCTTGCTTTCCATTAAAAACCACTATGAAAAAACCCTTTGCACAAGGATAAATATCTACATTCTTTTTCATTAGAGATAGCCACGATCTCAAAATCCATTCATGGAACACAAGAAGAATAGACCAAAAATGATTGAACCTACTGATTAAACCATTCTAAAAAAAAATCCTTCATTCTTCCTCAATTCCTTCAATAAAGTGGCATCAAAATCTAGTTTCAGGGGTTTATTAGCTCAATGAATAGTTTCCTATTGGATGTACTTGAATACTTAGATTTCAATGAGTATGTAGGTGAGTCAAACCCATATATGGTATTTATCAGTAGAGCACCCATTTGAAGGGCATCCACAAGCTGCACTTTGTTCCCCTACACTCTTTTCACTGCATCCAAAAAAGAGGTTTTTGTAATAGATCTGTCTCCAAAAGGCATTTTTTGGATTTCATGGTGGGTCGTAGGGGTGCTCTTTCCGATTGAACACACCCCCCATTACCCCCTCCCTCAGGCACTGTTTGAGTGCCATCTCGAGAAAAAAGTGGCTGGATCGTGGAAGAGGCCAGCCTCATTTGGGCCAACAAAAATTTCTATCGCCATGAGTTCATAGGCCGTCAACTATTATCTATTTTTTTAATCATTTAAAAAAAAAAACACACCCTTTTGAAGAAGACTCTCTCCTCTTGTGCCCAATATATTTTTAAATTTTTTTTAATATATTTTACTATTTTTTTAATTTCTAATCAGCTTCTTTTTTAATTTTAACAACCTACTTGCATTATTTTAAAAATAAAATATATTAAAACTAATCAAAATATTAAAATTTGGATTCACCACTCCGAGCTTTATAAAAGGGTATTTTTCTTTTTTGCAGAAAATCATTCTGAATGGAGAAATTTTCTGCCAAAGTTGAATGTTTTAGAAAATTTTGAAAAAAGGTGAGTTTGTTGCCAAGTAGGATGCCAACTAGACATGCTCGATTGAGCATGTTTCGGTTGAAACCTGCTTGACCAAGCAATTTTTGACCAAAATCTGCTTGGTCAAGACATAACTGGCCAATAGATGCTCAACCGAAAAGAACCAATATAAATAAATTTTATTTAAAAAAAAAATTTCAACTCAAGAAAATTCGATAAAATATATATTTCGACCAAGGAAGGCTTATTTTGACCAAGGAAGGATTATCTTGACAAAAGAAGGTTTATTTCAACAAAAAATGGTTTATTTTGACAATTTAGAAGACTTATTTTGACAAAATAAGGTTTATTTCAATAATTTAAAAGACTTATTTCGACAAAAGAAAACGTATTTGGACAATAGGAGAGCTATTTTTGAAGGTACATTGATCTTCAACTTATTTAATTGATTATGTCTTTATTTTCATGAATGCATTTGAAGTTTGTTTTTACTATTTTTCATTTGAATATGGTTGAGAACTAGGGTTATTAGGTTATGGTGTACACATATACAAAGACCCACAATTTTGTTGCATCTTATGATGATATTCCTTCTACATATCATGATGATTTGATATGTCCGTAGAGCCACATGTTCTTTCTATATCCTTCTTTATTTTATACATTATGATGTGTTTCACATGATTACCAAATTCTCCGATAGCTCATGTGAGTCCTATATCAATAAATTAAAGATATATACCTTTCATGATGCTTGGAATATGTAAATTGATGATATATTTTGTCATCGTAGATCATACATATGCACATTCATGCTTCATCACCTTTTCTTACATTACATGATGATATCGAGCTTACCCATGACAAAGAGAAACCACTTAATACATGAGATATATATCAATTAAATCTTAGATCTCATTATTATTGATCACCAATTCTATGTTCTTCCATTCTTATTCTTACATCCTCCTTATGCCTATGTTTAATTAAATTTACCTTTGCCTTTACTTTTATTTCCAACTTGGACTTATCTTTTATGTACATATATTATTTTTCTATTTAATGTTTTGCATGCTCATGTTTATTAGAATTTTGTTTAGTACTTGGTATTTTATGATCTTTGCCTTATAATTTTGGTTTCTCATGTTGCCTCATTAATTCTTAAATTTTCATGCATGTATTGTGATACTTTTTGAGCATGTAACTTTTCCACAAATTATTCTTTGACTATTGATTATTTTCTTTGATCCTATATATGTTCATGGACCACACTTTTATCTAGTTACCACATAGACTAGAGGGAATCATGCATTCCATTACATCTTATACCTTCATCATGTTGCATCTTCATATCATGGAAATCATGTCTCTATCCCTTTACATATTATGCTTATATGGTTATATCCTTACATTTTAGGTCATTAATCCTTCCTCCTTTTAACAGAGTGTGATTTTATTTGTCACATCCTTGCATTTAAGGAATCATGCCCTCCCCTTTATAATCTTATCCTTTCATTTCTATATACCTTTTCATAGGAGATATATATATCATGTTTTCTCTCTTTCACATCATATAAGTGGTGATCTACACATTTAGGTATATATCAAACTCATGATGTTTCTCTTTCTATGTTTTATAGTACTCATTTTATTAAAAGATCCAAATATTTCAATGCACATTTAGTGGTGATCTAGTAAGTGATGTCATGATCTAGCACGTGCATCTAGTTACATGCTTTAAATATTGTCAAGTGATATATATTCCAAATTTATGCTCATGATATGTTTGTAATTTATGTGTTTAAATAAATTTTAATTGATGAACCTTTTTTCAACTGATATATATACCAAATATGAGCTCATGATACCAAATTTTCTCATGTGATATGTTTGTAGTTTGAATGATTTTCTACTTTGGCTTTAAAACAAATAAAAAATTTATAATTTAGTGTTAGATATTTATGCAATATTAAATGTACATGTTTCATTGAAAGCTCATGTGTGTACAAATTTGTATGCAGGTGAATTCAAATCTGAGTGCAATTTGTGATGGTGAATAGAAAGACTAGATCGAGGAAGTATGATCGAACACAAACAAGATAGAGGAAGAGAAAATCAGGTGAAGGAACATCTACTGAAGAATAACCCATGGAAAATATTGATGACCAAGGTGAAGTACAAGTACAAGAACAAACCGAACCTAGTAATAGGATTTTTTTCTATTGTATGGAAAATCTGATGGAGATGGATGAGGATTCTCTTTTCAATAATATTTCATTTGAAGATATGTAATTTGAAAGCACATTACAATTACACTAAAAAAGAATATGGGATGAATATTTTGAAGAAAAATCTCTAATTGGAAGAGCACAATTAGCTGCGAAGTTATTTAGATGAAAATAAATGACCCCTATTTTGGAGTTGTTAGGGGTTGATAATAGGATAAGGTCATCATATTAAAAACAAACAATTGTTGAAAACTTGCAAGAAGCATTGGAATGTATTGAAAACAAGAGTCGATGTAGTGATCTAAGTGCTGCAGGTAGAGCATTGGTGACTGCAATTTCTAGTAAGAAATTATCACATAGAATACAAGTTAAAGCAATTTCTGAATTATTAAATGTTTCTAGGAGAACTATTCAAAGGTATATTGAAAAGAGAAATGAAATAGATGAAAAAATTGAGAAAAATTGGGTAAATATTTGTAGGGTTCCCCGAAAAGATAGAATTTCAGAAGATGTAAAGAAACCGGTGGTTGAATATTGGACCAACCACTCTCATGTTTCTTCCAATAGAAGGGATACTATACAAATAATAGGTGAAGATGGTACAAAAAATTCTCATCCAAAACATTTTATAGATACAACACAAAGTGAAATTTTTGAAGCATTCGAGCAAGAATTTTCAAATGTGAAGATTTGTGAAAGGATGTTTGAGACACTATGACCATCTTTTGTACGTATAAATAAAGTACATGAAATTTTTTGTTGTCGAAATCATGTTGAATTTGATCTACACTTACAATCATATAAAAAAGCTATGGTAGTAATTGATCAAAATTTAGCCATCCTTGGAAGCACAACATAATTTGTGAAGTCTCTTGTATGTGGAAAATAGAAGATTCAGATGAATTCAATGTTTAGTGTATACAAAATGTATGTAATGATTGTGGAGATTTGAAGAATCTTTTACATGTTGACAATATTGAAATGCAAGTTATTTAGAAGATATTTGAATATGAGACATACTTAACGAAGTTAGGAGTTGAGGCAAAAAAAAATGTTCTCAAAGAGAGTGGATTGCCTTACAATGAATTCATGAATAAATTTCACAATATCATATATCCACATATCCAACATTGTCAGGGTGCAAGATGACAAGCTAAGCAATTTCGTGATTCAAAGAATTGCTTTCCACTAGGTTGTATTCTCTCTATTGTATATTTCTTTGAGAACTATACATTTAGTCCTCAAACTCATATTCAAAGTCAATATTATCATTCAGAGCAAGTTGCAATCTTTGTGCAAGTTTTCTATATGCATGCCGAGTTAGAGGTCCATGGAATACAAAGTAGCAAAGATGACTGAATTATCATCAAAGAGGTTCACTTTTATATCAGTGATGATACAAATCATGATAGAAGCTATGTATCTCATTGTTTCAAAATATTTCTTGAAGACCTGAGACAACATGGCATAAATCAAGAACAACACTATATATGGTCTGATGGATGTGCTAGTAAGTACATTTTTTTAAATTATATTTATTTATTTACTTGTAACTTTGAGACTTAAATCATTCAATTACTTATATATAGTTACTTTTTAAAGCTAATTTGGTTTGAGTGTAATTATTTGTAACTTCATAGGACAATTTAAGTCTACAAAAGCTTTTGTTTGGTTAATCCATCAACATGCTAGATGCAACACCAATTTTTTGTGGAATTTTTATGAGAGTGGACATGGAAAATGAGAGCATCATGGAGTAGGAGCATGTGTGAAGCGTGCACTTCGTCAACACGAACTTTCTGGTAGTTCACCATATATATATTCCAATCTAGAGATATTTTTTTTAAAATTAGATATATTTAAACTAAATTAAATTCTTAAGTTCCTTGAAAGTAACAGGTGAAAATTTTTGCCAACATGTGTACTTGTAGGTAATACCATACAAAATGCAAATGAAATTGTTGAATGGTGCAAAAGTCATTTTTCCGCTTGCGACTCAACATACAACACACAATATTTTTGGGAAGTTACAGGTACATCTAGTCAAAATTTGTTAAATTTAAATTTCAAAGTGTGTGTACATGATTTAATTGAATTTTCAAATTTGAATTATATATATAGTCCTTAAATTAATCACTAGTGTCCATGTTTGTAATTTACAAATATTGATCGATCAAATCCTTATAATTGTCAAACAATTCATGGTATTAAAAGTTCACATCAAATCATAACAATGGGAAGTAGCAGGCCTTATGCAATTAATGTGAGAGAAAAATCATGTTTTTGTGTTGATTGCATTGAGGACAATGCAAATATTGTTTAATGTGAGAATATTAGAGATGGGTATGTTTCACGATGGGAAATGAAACAATTAATATCAATGCCTCCTTTTGATGAAAATGACAATGTCGATGTCTACGATCCTCTATATTCAACTGATTATGAACGTGCATATGATTTAGTTGTTACAAGTATGATAATTAATTTTACTTAGAATTGATTTAAATATATTCTATGTAAGTAAGTTTCAAGCATATTTATATATTTTGTACAACTTTACATGGTGTGTGTAAAGGAGATATTTTTGTTGTTGTTGTAGATCCTAACAATGCAGAAGGTGTATATTACTATCTTCTAAGATGTACTCAACCAAAAATAAAATTGGTGGAATCGATGATAGATGGTGATGGACAAGAGTATCCCATTGAATCGGTTGTTATTGAAGACACATATTATCAAAAAATAAAGATAGATAAAAATGGTATTATATTTGTTGATTATATTCTCGGACAAAAGGTTCTACATTATCGTCACTTAGTTATAGCAATAAAATTAAATTTAGAAACTTTACCTAAAAGAGGACATGCCAATTAAAAGTGGAGGTTTCCTATTGAAGATCATGAAAAGATTTTAGAGATAATTAAAGATAGGGAGGATCTGGATTATATGTACCAAGAGCTTTAAGTTGATTTTTGGATATATGTACATGTACATTACTAGATATATATATTTGCACTCAAATTTTTATAGATCTAGATCTATATATATATTTATTGGACATGTGACATGTTTTAGAATGGGTTTTTTCAAAGGCTTGCTCATTTATTTATGGAATTTTATTTAAATTCAAGTTCCATATGGAATTCTTAATTTAGTTCAAGAATATTTGATTTCATAATTTACATAAATGAAACTCCACTTAAATATGTATGTTAGATCATATATGCTTGATACAAAGCCTAATGAATTTAAAAATGTTTTCAAACATTTTGCCTAAATTCCTTTAAACCATCTAAATTTCCAATTGCATTTTTATGTTGGACATTAGTATTTAACTACCCTATGACATGGTAGTTGTGTTCTTTTACTCTAAATATATATTGTGTGAGAGTGTTCATGTTGGAAGTCTTCTTTTGGTTCCCTAGTCATATGGGTAAACACTAACTTAGCTATGTTGAATACCATATGAAGTGTTTATGTTGGGATCATGTGGTTTTAGAAGGTTTTTTCTAGCAGGTTCTTAAATGTGAAAGTGTTGGTGTGCTCTTTATTAGTGTAATTTTTTTTATAGTTTTTCTTATTGGGTTCCTAAACTATGATTACTTTATTGTAATTTGTGAAAAATTGGATCTAGCTGATTTGGTGTTTGAGTGGTAAAGAATCTACATGTTGTCTCTAGTTTTCTTTATTTTTTATGTTACTAATGTGACATTCAATATTTTTATTATATTATCCAAAATCTATAGGCATTGTAATTTATTAATTCTTTCATTTAGAGTAGCAACCATGATTTTCTATAACCTTTGGTATGTTACTTATGTGTATCATTTTGTGAATGTTCTTGTATGGGATCTCTTGGATTGGTATTTCTTGTTAACTATGATTCATTGTAGTGAATCATAATGATGGTGTTTGGGGTGCTTGAGATAGCTATATTTTGGCATCAATAGTTGTTTACCATGTATAGCTTGAGACCACATGTAATGGGATCTTTGGTAATTATGTGGATTGATCATTTTTTAATATTTAGTTGTCATGGGAAGATCTAGATACTTATATTATGTGCATAGTGAGATTTTATCAATTTCCAATTGCATAAATGTTCCATGGAATTCTTAAGTTCAAGAATAGATTTGATTTCATTTACATTCAACTCCACTTATAGCTCATCATCTAGATCACTTTCTTTGCACGCATAATCAAATTCATGTGTATTAGGTTATATGGAATTATTAAGTTCACTTGAATAGATTTGATTTGATTTACATTCAATTGGACACAAGTATAGCTCATCATCTAGTTTGAATTCTTTGCATGCACATTCAAATTCATGTGTATTAGATTATATGGAATTCTTAAGTTCATATAGCATCATATATGCACAATTTACATTTAACCTAGAGTGACTTTAAAAATGAACATTTATAGCTAAGAATTCCTTATCATCTATTTCCAATTGTATTTTTATGTTCCACTTAAATAGTATTTAAATTATTTCTATTTCTTGACCTATTTAAAGGTAAATTCATTTCTATTTAAAATTAATTATACATCCATCTTTTTAAATTTACAAATAGCAACCATTAGATAGTCTAGTTCATGTTTATTTCATGATGTAAATAGATGTACAACAAGTGTTCAAACCATAATAAATTTAAATAAAGGTACAAAATTGCTAAATAAATAAAACCATAATAATGCATGATGTAAATAGACGTAACAAGTGTTCAAACCATAATAATGTGTATAAAAAATTTGTTCAAACCATAAAACATAAATGTATGAATGTGATGTAAATCATAACAAGTGTATACCATAAAAAATAAACATGTATACGTAATGTGATGTAAATCATAAAAATATTAGAAATATGGGCAGAGATTTGAGGAGAGTTTATAGAAGCTGCACATAAAGATTTTTTACACATAATAATATGCTCCACTTTATTTTAATTCAATACATGGCTAATATAGCCACTTACATAGCCAAACAACCTCCTATTTAATAGGGAGGTGTTATAACAAATATCCTGGAATATCATTCACGGGTATAACACACTAACCAATAACTATATTATTATATGACTAACCATCAAACCTATATTAGTGAGTTGTTTATTAACAACCTCACTATTACAATAGTATTTACCTTTCTACATAATTATTAACACCTAGATGTGAACACTAATTTCCAACACCCCCCTTAGTGTGAACATGGGGTGAAAGTACATCACAATACTTGATGACCACACATAGTAGATCACCAAACAATATAAGATAAGAGTAGGGACATACACATCTACTCATGTCAACCAATAGTGGAACTAGCCTCACTATGCTTAGTGTACCTTTATCCAAGGATAGGGACAAACTCATCTACCCATGGATCCAAGGATAGGGACTAACAAATCTATCTAAGGTCATTCAATATGCTTGGATAGGGAGAAACACATCTATCCAACATCATCAAAGTTATGAATAGGGAAAAACACATCTGCTCACAATAATTATGATTGGGGACACACACATCCAATCATAATCACCAACTCCTATGACTGGGGACAAACACTTCCAATCACTTACATCATCTTGTGAATGGGGACAAACACATCCATTCACATACAACCAAGAGTTGTGGTTGGGGACATACACATCCAACCACAAATACAAAGTTTGAGAAGTCCAAGCCCTCATTGTCACGTATGCAACCACCATTATAGATCATTTCCACTCTGATCACAAATGATATGAGACAGTTGCCGCGGTCACCTGGAAACTGATCTTGGCTTTAGTCTTTTTGGCACAAGTTGATTTGTCACTAATACAATTTTGCAACCCCGTCGCTAGTGACTCAAGAGAGGTTGCTGAGTATCCTCTAGCCTCTGGTGCCTCCTACCTCCAATTGGTTTGCTACTTAGAAAATTTATCTTTTGAGACTCATTTCACCAGTTGTGAGGAAAAAATATATCCTCCCTCCCTGATGTGAAATTCTTACAAGGAGTTATTATGCCTTGCATAACCACCCCATCTTTTGCCTTGGTCAAAATAGCTCCCCCTTTGTTATTTTATCTTTTGTTGTTTTTCAAACAAAGTTTGGAGTCGTTTGCTTCCAATACTTTGTTTTTCTTTGGTTTAGTCTGTTGGAATCGGAGCCGGAACCAAATCGGGTTCTGAAACTTCTTTCAAAACTCATTTGCGATCCCCATCCCGGTAGTCTTTCTTTTAACCTTTTTTGTTTTGTCATTATCGGAGTTGGAACTGGAATGGGCGTTAAGTTGGTGTTTATTGAAAATTGCAAAATCAAAATCCATCTCGTCTTCGCCTCCGCTTTTTGAACTTTTGGTTTTAGTCTAGGTCCTTATGTTAAGTTTTATTATGTCGGTCTTTTATTTCACCTTTTGTGTTTGGTTTTGTTTTGTGCTTTGTTGGCAGAATCAGACCCAGAATGGGAACGAAGTTGGGAAATTCTTCAAGTTTCCGGATCAGTTTCCATTCCGATTCCGCCCCTGTCATTTTTGATCGTTGACTTTTTACTGAGATCACATTGTAGTGAAGTGTTTAGTCTTCTCCAGTTTCGACTCTGCTTAACTGCATTTAATGCATTAATGACAGCTGCCATGTGTAGGTAGAAATTTTGATTTTTACCTTCATTAAGGATTAAACGCATTATTATTATCATTGTTAAAGAATCAAAGAGTGAAATAGAGTAGCTGTGGAGTCCATCTGAGTGAATCAATTGAAGGAGGAGAAGATAGTTGTTTGTGAATCAATTCAGAAGGTTAGCCTGGTTTTGCATTCGAGGTAAGGATCTATTCTCGTTTCTTTTATTTATTTGCTTTCGTGTTTTCTGTTCGTGATTGTTCGATTTTGATCTTTGCGCGGGTTCGCCGTTTTAGTAGGTTTGTGTGTTTGCTTTATTTCTTTGTTTTTTTTGTTGTTCTTGTTTTTGTCTTGTGCTTGCATTTCTGGTTTTATAGTGGGTTAGAGCACGGTTGCTTTCATGTTTTGTCATGATTGCATCGTGCTGCATTAGGTTTTAAATGCGTAGGTTTAATTAGGGTTTTCACAATGAGGTAGATTAAATTTAAGTTTTACAGTGAGTTAGGGTGGATAGAATCTTATTTTTACGTAGGGTTTTTGTCACGCATTCAATTTGGTTAAAGTAGAAGTGTTAAATTCTTGCCCTAGTTTTTTATATCGTGTTTTCTAGTTTAGGGTTTTATGTGTTTCTGTGATCACGCTTAATGATTAAAATATGATGCCCTAAAATACAGTCATTCCCACGGTCATATGGGCTTAGTCTTTTTATGCTATATTTTAAGCCTTATCTCTTTTAATATGACCTTAGTCTTTAGTCGTGAAATTATGCATTGAATTGATAAATCATTGATGACATCATGGTCAACATAACCGGAAGCGAGATCGAAATTGATTTAGAGTTTTGGATATGTTTTTATGTTTAGTGTCAAATCCTTTTCCCATCCCGTCTCTGACTCCGCGTATAGTAAGAATCTTTACTTCACAAAAATGTTTACCGAGCAGAAGCGGAAGCGAAACCGAGACAGAATATGAAAATAGAAAGTTTGAAGGAAACCGAATCAGTTTCCATTTTGGTTCCGGTTCCGGTCATTATTTCACTTCCGACTCCAATCCCGCTTCTTATTAGTAGACTGATAGTAACAATTTTTGCTCCGAGCCTGATAGTATGTTAAAGGAGGGTTATTTAAGATGTTTTCTCCTTGGTTTCGCCTCCGATGAATGTTTGGAAGGTATGATTTTAGTGACACATTTTGAGATGTTTCATTTAAGGATCTAACTAGAGATTTTGTTGCAGGAAAACTAAGAGGATGTCGAGAACATCAGGAGAAGCTTCTCAAAGGAACCGGCCTACAGGAACATCAAAGTTAGTACCTAAACCAAAGAAGATGAAGCTAGAAGAGTTGCCTTATGCCATGAGGTATAATCATAGGAGTCCTGTTGTGAAAGTGAGAAAAGTAGAATCAGATTGGTCAGACATCACCGATACCAATTCGGGTCAATATAATTTTGAGGAGCTATATACAGAAACCTTTGCAGAATGGGAAGATGTAATAGGAAGGACACAAAGAATTGTTGATTCCGGCTTGGCCCATATCACTGTGTTTCCTATATCAATCCAGTGCTCGGAGTTGATCTTGACAGCAACCATTGCCTACAATCCTGCTACCAGACAATGCATGGATTCACAAAACAATGTAATTATTGATCTCACTCCTCAAGCATTTCAAAGTATATTTAGTGTCTCGGATCCTAAGAACTTGGTGCAGTTGGATGAGGCAGAGGCCTTGGAGAAATATAGTAAGTATAAGGAATCCAATAAATCTCACTTGAACAAAAAGTGGTTGAAGACAAAGAAGAAGTCTCT
This sequence comes from Sequoiadendron giganteum, assembly GCA_007115665.2. Taxonomy (NCBI): domain Eukaryota; kingdom Viridiplantae; phylum Streptophyta; class Pinopsida; order Cupressales; family Cupressaceae; genus Sequoiadendron; species Sequoiadendron giganteum. The sequence continues at coordinate 691,219,734 of CM021100.1, read as the reverse complement.
AACCAAGCTTGCAGACCAGCCAAAGAGGGTAGATTTCTACAAAGAGGTATTGGATTTCATAATGATGTTGTCTAGGGCTTTTGGGAAGAGAGAAACATTTCGTTTCAAGGAGTGGATGTTTCCCTTCATCCAAATAATTTTAAATGGCTCCCAGCAGTTTGATTGGTTGATGATCATGTCAAATGCTATGCATAATCAAATGACCAGCATAAGGGAGACTAAATGTTTCTTTATGACTTCTTACATTGTATATGCAGCAACAAGATTGGGTATCTTCCCAGGTTTAAACATAGTAGGGATAATGAGAGTGTTGGATGGACAGAAGAAGGTATGGGAGCACTATAACCAACTGTCTCTACAAATTGCCGAGACTCAGTTCAGAAGGGTTAATGATGCATTCATATATGTAGTCATTAACCAACTAAATGGAGATGCAGGGTACAGGCTGAGTCAAGAGGCTATGGAGTTCATTGATGAATGGGGATGTTGGTACATTCAATACCCCCAGTTTACATATTTCAGGATAGCTGGTTTTGAAGGCCATCCACATTTGCTGCTGAGGTGTTGCAATAGCAAAATAGTATTGATGGAGTTTGTATATCAGGCTCTTGGGGTTAATGTTCGGTTTGGAATAAAACATAAGACAGGATGTCACAAGTTCCCCATGAAGTTGGGTGAGTATAGTTGTCAGCATTTGGTAGGGGCAAAGGTGGTCTGCAGTGAGCTAATACAATTAAATCTAGGCTTATATACAACTCGTAAGTATTTTGACCCAAAAGGGAAGATGCATGCCTTGTAACCTTCTATGTTTGACAAGCATTTCAATTTTTTAGAAGATTTCTGGAGTGACCGCCAAGATGAATATGACTTGAGGAAAAAGAATTATGAGAGGTTATTTATCTCACTCATGGTAGAACTTGGAGTCAAAAATGACATTCCTGACACATTGGTGGATGATGGAGTTGTATTGGATCCATCTTATGAAGCTTTGAACATTGGAACTAAAAGCTTGGATCCGATTGATTGGAACAGTGAAGAAACTATTGACATAAAGAAAATAGGCAGAACAGTCTTGGATCGAAGTGTTCACTAGTTGATGTTAAGAACCAAAGCTCCTCAAGGACCAGCTCCTCAAAAAGGGGAAGGGTTATAAAAGACTCAAAAGAAAGACACCTCCTAAAGAGCCTTTGGAGTTCTTTCCTCCAGACATCGAAGAGATAGAACTTGAAGCAACAGGCGATGAAGCAGAAATACAAGAAGGAGAGGCTCAAGTTGGATCGGTTGTTTCAACACCTACATTAGGTGAATCTTCCACACAAGTCCCACTTGCAAAGAAGTAGAGTGAAGAAGTTCAAAAGGGAGCTCTTCATAGTATGGCTGAAACTGGAAAGGGAAAAGAAGTGGAGAGGGAAATTCATGATGTTGGAATAGATTCAGACAAGACTGTGTCAGAAAAGGATGTGCAAGAGAACATGCCTCTAGAGGAGGATGTTGAATAGGTAATGACACAAGGGGAGCAAATGACATTATTTGAAGAAGTTAGAAAGAATGCTGAGGCAAAATCTAAAGAAATAGAAAAGCAAAAGTTAATGGATGCCAAGACACAAACTGATTCCATACTACAACAACAACAAATTGAGGCTAAGACAAGAGTTGATGAAGTAGAGAGACAAAAAAGGCAACAAGAACATGAAATCAAGGTTAAAGAAGAAAATGATAAGTTGGAGCTGATACAAAAGATTCATGACCTTGAGGAAGAGAAGGCAAGACATCAGAGGGAGAAAGAAGTCTTGGTTGCCATGTTAAAACTTGCTGAGGAAGCTCGCCAAAAAGAAGAAGAAGCAGAGCGATTAAGAAAGGAAAGAGATGCTACATAACTGATCCAGAAGCAACGAGAAGAAGAGGAAAAGCTTAAGGATTTAGAATTAGAAAGACTAGAGAAAGAAAGACTAGAGGATTTAGAGAAAGAGAAACTGGAAAAAGAAGCTCTAGAGAAAGAAAAATATGATAAGGAAAGATTGGAAAGGGAAAAAGTGGAGAGAGATCGATTGGAGGAAGAGAGGTTGAAGAAAGAAGAAGAAAATAAGAAGATATAGGGACAAAAAGATAGGGAAGAGGCTGAAAAGCTTGTGCAGTTGCATGTGGTGCAAGAACAACAAGAGGAACCAAGGATTGATTCTCAGTCCCAAGTAAATGTGCAACCACCTTCTACCACTACTATTTCTTCTTCTTCCACTGAGATGACTACAACTCCATGTGCTCCCACTTGGCTAAAATTGGACCTACAGAAGAGAACAGTAACTCCTCCACAACCTATCAATTAGGAGGATATGATGAAGGAGATTGAACAAGAGAGGCCTAAAAAGAAGGCCAAGATCCTACACTCCACCAGGCTCATGGACAAGGGAGAGATTGTTGCTGAGTGTGCTATACCAATGACAAAAAAGGAGGTAGGAGACATGTAGTTAATGGATTATCAATTGAGTACTGTCAACTTGGGAAGGCCTACTAGAAATCAATAGATGAATATGATTGGTGTGGTAGCTTCGACAACCAAGTCAAGAATGTTAAAGGATAAGCAGAAGAAGGATGAGCTTAAGGCTCAATTAGATCAATTACATTCCTTTTTGAAAAGTCTTTTCTCCAAGATCACAAAAGGTAGCTGCTATTGAGACTCCAATTTTGTTGAGCAAAAAGGAGGTAGATGTTTAGTGCAGTTAAGAGGAAAAGTGGAGATGTTAGACAGATGGGTTGACAAGTTAAATCAAGAGGTAAGTGAAGTTTTGGTCGAAGGTTTTGAGGTTAAAAAAAGGATAGAAGAGTTGATAAGAGAAATTCATCTATATATTGAAGCAACAGAGAAACAGGAAGAGGAATATAAAGAGTATAGTTAGAAATTGGAGAAGGTTAGTACATTGCCTTTGACTACTCTTCTTGAACAGTCAATACTCGAGGAAGATAATAAGGATTTTGTGGAGAAGACCTCTCGTATACTTCGATTCAGAACAAATTTCTTGTGCAAACATAGAAATGAGGTCCAAGATGCTGTTTATAATCTAACCGAACAGTTTGAAGAGTTGGAGGCAGTCATTGCTATCATAGTGGATGTCAATATACTAACAAAGGAAGGCCTGCCTTTGAGCCAAGTAAAAGAGAAATGGGATGAAAGTTTTAGAGGACTCATGTAGAAAGGAGATGATGATGAAGATTTGATGATAGATCGACTTATGGATGTCAAAGAAGAGATAAAGGCTGCTAAAAGAGAATTGATAAAACTGAAGAATATGAGAGGGTTTGTGGCAGTAGAATTGGAGCGGATTAAATTTGAAGACAACTATGTGGATGGGATAGAATTAGATGTATTACAACAAGTCCTCGCTAGTTATGACGAGTTTATTGCAGACCCAACTTCACACGCATAAATCTCTTGCATGCATAGCTTTGTTCTTCTTTTCATGTTGCATGCAACACTGACAATTTTGAAGCGCATGACACTTTTTCTCTTCTATTTTCTATTCTTTAGTTTAACTGATTGTCTAATGTAAGAACTCAAGATCAAATTGATCTGAGTTTCCAAGAGTTTTTTGTTCCTAAAAGGGTGGATGACTTAAAATAGAAGTGGAGTTCGAATTTTGTATATCTATAAATACCCTTTGGGTATCATATTGTAAGGGTCAGCTAATAGAGAATAGAATTGGCCACCTAAGAGTAGGAAATATAATTTTGTAGTGATTACATAGATTCATTGTTACTTAAATTTCATAGTTGAATAAAAATTACAGGTTTATGCAATATGGTGTTAGAATTGAATTTTACTTGATAAGGTTGATAAGTTATAATCTATCTATATGCCAGTGATTGTGCTGAAGCATGATTGTTTCTTATGTGATGAAAGTCATTAGAAGAAACCGGATTTAAGGATTATCTTGTTAGATTATCATTGGATTAAATTTATTGGAGTCTGTTGATCTATGACCTTGGCAATGAATGAATGTGTGTTCTTTTAAAAATCTTTGAAGTAGTTGTGATAGGTGAATTAAAATAAGCACCTTAGATGCATGCAATGGTATAGATTATTTTGTGAATTGTATCATGCTTTGGTTTTCTGATCTGATTGGAAACATTCATTGTTGAAGGTATATGTCCGGATGCTAGATAAGTTTTGTTCATGTTTACTGATTTACCCTTTGAGCTATCTTTTTCTTTTGTTTGAAACCCTCTCTATTTACAAGAACACTTGGTAGAATGAGTCATTGCTTGAATTATTTTGTTACCAGCACAAGCCCCTTGAACATTACAATTGCATGGACCGATTGAGTGACACCAGACAGTTGAGAACCAAATATTAGGACCTTGGGAGTTAGGCCACTACATGTTGTCTTTCTTTTTCAGGAGAAATAGAGTAGAAATATTCTGTTTACACGTTGTTTGTGTCATTCTCACCATCAATAGGAGTTTCGGGTACCACCGATCATGCACTTTGATTGACATTTTTTTTTTTGAATTTTGATGACATAACAATTATTAACTCTACAAAATAGACCCTATTCTAACTTTGACAACATATTTCTAATAATACATTTCAGATAACGAAGGAATAATAACTACACTTAATCTATGATGTAGACTTAAAAGAACTAAACTTAAAATAAATACTAATCGGCTTAACTAAAACTTGACACCTAAGCCTAATACAAAAATTCTTAACATTTGGAACAAATTCTTAGTATTTGGAACAAGAACATCTAAACTTGGGAAACTAGACCAACACATGCTAGATCTCCAACCTTATATTTTGCAACTGCCTCACGCACCTCTTTCAAGTCACCTTGGTGAAAATAAGCCCAACATTTCCCACTAGCAAGGGCATCAAGTTCGGATAAGCCACATTGCCAGAATTCTCGGTATAAGTCCTAATGGATCTTTTCAACATGGTATTATTTCCATTTTATGTCAAACTCCAACTTAGCCATACCAATACCAATACCCTTACATAGATCATGTTGCTAATTGTAAGGAGGCAGTGCCGTGCTTCGTTGCCATGGATGGTGTGGTTCATAATTCTATGGGTTCTCATCATATTCGTTGTTCCCCTTATTCTTTTCAATTTCGTATTTCACTTGTGTTTGATCTATTTCTACATTGACTATGTGGTGCTACTTTCATCATTCACATACGTGCTCTTCTACGAAAAGGTAGAATTAGAGCCCCCACGTGTAGAGTGGTCATCTCAAAGCCAAACGACGATGGTGGACATGGAAACACTGGCATTCAATTACATTTCCTTATGAAGAGCTTAGAAAAAATGCTTCAGGTTTTAATTTAGCAGAGAATCCATCATCACAACTTATACTCTGAACAACATGGGAAAGTCTCTTAAAGATGCCATGGGCAACAACTCTACTACCTTTGTGCATGACACTGGTCATGTGGACACCAACAAAGCATTGGCTGTACAAGACATGAGTGTACAAATCCTCGAGCCACCAAAAAGAACCTCTGGAAAGGTCAAATTGTGACCTCACATGGTAGTTCTTTCCTCAAGAATACAGATTGCCCACCAATACAGAAAACATCACCTACAATAATTAGATCGTATTTGTGCCGTGCCAAATGGGTTTAACGATGCCTATTGATGAAATTTGTGGCCTGTCAAACAAATTGTGGCCTCTCAACACATCGCCTCTTCAAAGGTTGAGCCTGCACCTTGATCTTAGAGGATTTTAAACACTTGACTCAATTATTAATGCTCTGATACCATATTAGAAATATGGGAAGAGATTTGAGGAGAGTTTATAGAAGCTGCACATAAAGATTTTCTACACATAATAATATGCTCCACTTTATTTTAATTCAATACATGGCTAATATATAGCCACTTACATAGCCAAACAACCTCCTATTTAATAGGTAGGTGTTATAAAAAATATCCTAGAATACCATTCAGGGTATAACACACTAATCACTAACTATATTATTATATGACTAACCATCAAACCTATATTAGTGAGTTGTTTATTAACAACCTCACTATACAATAGTATTTACCTTTCTACATAATTATTAACACCTATGTGAACACTAATTTCCAACAAAAAAGTGTCTCTAACATAATAATCTAATCTCAAACCATAATACTGTAAAACATGTAAAACATCTCAAAGAGAGGGATATCTAGTATGAATAGAATCATCAAATCTTTGGTCCAATCTCTCCCTTGATCTCTCGCTCAATCCATGGCTTGATCTCTCCCTCGATCCATGTCGCGGTACCTCTCCTGATCCAAGATGTATGGATCCATGTCCCAATCCAAGATCTCCTGATCCATGTCTTGAGCCTTGTCCCAAGCCCTGCATAAGTTCAAGTACACACATGTTTAAATTTAGTTTTTAATACACATATATATGTGTACATATATGCAAAATTATCTAAGACATACAATGTAAAAGTTCAATGTGTTCAAAATTACATCAAGTAATTTAATTTTTTATTATTTAAATGTACCTCAGTTGTATACTGCATGGGATCACCATCATGCGCCAAATTTCCAAACTTTGACAAATCACCATACTACTAAAAAATTTCAAATACACAATTTCAATCAGGAGTTAAAGAACTAGACTTTAAAACATTATGTATGTACGTAAATTTTTAGAGCACAATTATATATATATTTAAATTACTCAAGTACTTGTCGTTCTTGATTGATGGCTCTACCAATGTCACTAAGATCACGAGAATGTAAAGTTATCGCAGGGGGATTTGTAGCTAGTACAATATCAGTTCCAAAAAGAAACTATAGGCTGCTCTAGAATATCCTATAGGCTACTCTAGAATATCCTCTGAAGTTGCCACCCTGTGGCTTGTATGTGTGCCAGAATATCATTGTTTAATAAATCCCTGTACTTGGTCAAGAGAGATCCCATAGTCCTCAGTGCTGACCTGATAAACTGATAGTAAATCCAAAATTGATACTCTACACATATTACACAGAGTCATGTGGCTCATATGCTCAACATCTGAAGGACTAGGTAGATTGGCACAAATAAATGGATCACAATATGCAAATGTAGTCTTAGTGGCAGGAAGGCTGATTTGCAGGCATAATAAGTATCTACCAACTCAATCAGATAACATCTGATTGATCTATGTTGTAATAGAGGAAATGCTATCAAGAAGTTAGGATTGAGTGGGGCATGCTGCTGACTCCCATGTTGCTGCCAATTCCAAATGTTTTGGTAAAACCAAAAGTTTTGGGCAACCTAATGCCCTCTTGTTCACGGGTGGTGGAAAATTTGCATGTCTAAGCTCTTGTTTGTTAGAAAAATGACCTTTACCTTTTCCAACATGCTCAGGATAATATGTGTAGTCCACATCTATCTGTAAATGGAACTCTGCATATAACTATTTGAAAAAATATTGTGGAAACTCATCATTGTGAGGTCATCTATGATACGTTGCCAACCATCTAGGGTATATGAATGACACAATAAGAGGATCTACACACCTCGTAACCAAATATCCTCTAATTCTTTTTTTCCTCTATAAAAAGGGAACATGGTAAACACATTTTCTTGTGAAACTAATTTTCCAACTTCTCTCCATTTTTGTGCGCCAGTAACACTCCTAGCAAGAGACACATAAAACTACCCAATGCTGATTTCATCATAAGGATTGAATGATCGAATTATCTCGATCATTCATAAAATATTGACTCTAATTGTGACTAATCTATCTCGATTAGGAAAATTTGAAGAGTTGTAAATTGTTTGATCTAAACATCCTAGAACATTTTCTAATCTAGCAACACTCTCTTGATATAAATTTGATCTAACTTGAGCATGTTGCTCAGAATGAGGGGAATGGTGAGATCCCTCATCGATCATGATATATATATATATGTGTGTGTGTGTGTGTGTGTGTGTGTATAAGTAAAGAGAGATCTACATATCATTAAAATAAAATATACATGATGTTAAACAAATCTATCAAATTTCATAACTAAAATATATATTTAAATTACAAATGTTTCAATTTTCAAAACTAAAACATTTTTAACTTTATATATCTAATGACATAGTTCAAGTAATAGATCTATGTTCAATAGTTCACCCTGTACAACTTAGATAACATAAGAAATTTGACAACTCCAAATATGTATGTGTATATATGTACATGTATATATAGTAAACATATGTATACATATACATACATGTACACATGTATATATAAATACATATATACACATATGCATATGTACATGTAACTACATACATGTACATATATATACCTATATGTACATACATACATACACACATACAAATATACACATACATCCATACACACATACACATATATGCATACATGTACAAACATACATACACACATACACACATACACATATATGCATACATACATGTACATATATGTACATGTAACTACATACATACACACACACACATATATATACATATGTATGTATATGTATACATACACACATACACATATATATGCATACATACATACACATGTACACATATATGTACATACATACATACACACATACACATATATGTACATGTACATGTACATACACATATGTATACATACATACATACACATGCATACATGTACACACATATACATATGTACACACACTTACACACACACACACATATACGCATGCATACATACATACACTTTACATATGTATGTATACATATACATATGTACACACATACACACATGCAAGGTTAAAATTAGGGTTATTTATTTAGAGTTAAGTTAGATATTTAGGTTACAATTTAATTGGGGTTTAATTAAGGTTCAGCAATGGTTAGAGATCAATCAGGGTCGAGTAAGATTGAAAAAGGTTAGAGTTAATTTTAAGGTTAAGGTTAAAGTTCAAATAGGGTTAGATGAATGGGACAAGGGGTAGATTTTAGGGTTTAGCATGATGCTAATTTAGAAGAATTTTTAATGGCTAAAGATGACCTTAGCAGATGATGGTTAGAGTTAATTTTAGGGTTAAGGTTAAAGTCAAATAAGGTTAGATGAATGGGACAAGGGGTAGATTTTAGGGTTTTCCAGATGATGTTAATCTAGAAGAATTTGTAATGACTAAATATGACCTTAGCAGATGATGCTAATCTAGAAGAATTTGTTAGACTACTTCATATCTTTTGATTCTAGGGTTTAGCATATGATGTTAATCTAGAAGAATTTGTAATGACTAATGATGACCTTAGCAGATGATGTTAATCTAGAAGAATTTGTTAGACTACTTCATATTTTTTTATTTTAGGGTTTAGCATATGATGTTAATCTAGAAGAATTTGTAATGACTAAAGATGACCTTAACAAATGATGTTAATATAGAAGAATTTGTTAGACTACTTCATATCTAGAAGAATTTGTAATGATTAAAGATGACCTTAGCAGATGATGTTAATCTAGAATAATTTGTTAGACTACTTAATATCTTTTCCAATGAACACAACCTTTGCAAGTTATTGTTCAAATTGGTATAAATTTGTTTATTTTTGACCAACTTTATAATAGCTCAAGATCTTGAATGGAAATTTTGAAGAATTTAATTTTAGAAGCAAAATCTCACACTTGCTACCGTTAGATTATTTTAATATTTGAAATTAAAATAGCCTAAAACATTGTAAACAAGGTCTATGATAGACACCAAAACTTAAGATTTATCAAAAGTGTTTGAGTCCATATGCATAAGATTTTAGAAGGGAATTATTCTGGTGAAAATCTTGTATATTCCTATCCAAATCAAGTTTTTAGGGCTTTATTTCTTGTTATTTAAGGTTTTCTACTGTCACTCACAAAAGGTAACTAATGTCATTTTGAGGAGATAAAACATAATGGTGTTAGTATTGAAAACAAATGAAAAAAAAGTTAGCATTCAAAGATTTGAGGTCTATGCAAGATGATAGTAGGGAGATAATAGTCAAAAACGAGTTTGACATGGAAAATGGGCAAGGAGCATTGTCTATTTTATATATGACATTGATCCTAGGATGAGAAATTGACAATAAAGAAAATTTCACCGATTTTTTTTGAAAGAAGGATGCATTTGGTCCGTGTATGTGTATGCAGTCATTCAAAGGCAGGTTTGGAGCAACATAGAAGGGTATTCCTTGAGGAGAGTACATATAATTTCCTTGAGGAGAGTACATATAATTTAATCAAAATATAGAAGGATGCAACTTAGTACGAATAGCTAAATTGATATCAAACATTTTTTCATTCAATATTAATGAAGGTGATGGGCTACTGAGTTGTTTGAAGTAACAATAAATAATGATGCAATGTTATTTAACTTTTCAACCCTAGCAAGGTAATGTTTAGGAAAAGGTTTACATTGTTTTGAAAGCTACGATGGATAGTTAGTATTAAATGCACCATTTCTAGGTTTGAGTGATAGCAAGTGCAAGAGAGTTCATTGGTCAAGTGTTAAAATATCTAATAACACACTCAAAACAAAGAATTTAGCTAGGTAATGCATCAATTGCTCTAGGTTTAAGAACTATTATGCCAAAAATGTGTGATCTATGATGTTTTCATAAAATGTAAAGAGGAAATAAATGTACAAAATGAATCTATTGAAAGGTTTGAAATATATATTTTAAAGCAAATGTAATTGACAGTTTTTTGAACTTCTATATGGTTCTCTAGATCAACCAATTTGAAGTACATTGCACACATTACAACATGGTTTTTCTTTTAGTTCACCCAATATGATAGGAAACTTAAAGTGAATATGGGATGCTAGACACATCCATCCTACTAATAAACAAACATGTATGTTTTAAATTTTGCAATCACTTAATTTATACATATTTATGATGCTTGCAACAATATAGCATCTTGGGTTCTCTAGCATGGTTCAACATCCTTGTAGCTAATTTTCTTCTTGTTAGATTTGAAATGAAACTTGTCAAGGTGTTACATATGGGCACAACTAAAGGACATCTCAATATGAGGTATTTATCAGCCTAGGTATTCAAAATGGCTCTAGATCAAGATGTTATAGACATAGAAATCCCAACTATAAGCTCCTAAGTTTCCTTTATGCATGTATAGTTGTTCGCTCACTGCCTACATTGTATGGAAATTATAAACTAGGCATGAACATCATAAGGCATCAAATTACAAAAATAATCAATATTAACATAGCTTGAAAAAACCCTAGGTTGATATGCATGAATATGGTAGGATCTTGGATGTGATATGTTGTCTGTTGGATAAAGAATAATACTATACTTAATTCTGCTTATCTCCAAAAACTCCTTTAACTACAATCTAAGAAGATCACCATCGCCAAGCTCCAGGGTCTTATGGTCATTGACTAGATAGGCAACTTGGTTTCATAGGGTAACTCACATATTGAATATCACCAACACTATATCCTAACTAAAAACCTCTAGAAATGAGATTCTATTTCTAAATACCCACTACAAAGTTCTAAAATGGGTGGATCTCATAGTAAGGGGGACGAGCTAGAGATCTCAAGTTGAAGGTGTGGAAGAAATAATTCCTCTATTGGTTTTGACTCTAGTAGCCACAGATTGAATCTTCCAGCCTCCAAGATGGGTGCAAGGCTCAAATTACTTTCTCTGGACAATACCCAAGTAGGCAATAGTTCCCAATGGGTTTTCTAACACACTTGACCTCTACCTCTACCATATATAGTGTTTGGCCTCTGAATGGTTAGTGCTAGTATTGACAAGTTTTAAGGGTATGAACATATTGCAAAAGTTGCACAATATCAATAATAAAAAGAAGAAAAATCATTCATCTTTGTTCAAATAATTTCCTTTGATTTTAAACATTATTAATAAATGTTACATAAGAACTATGCAATACAAAGCTGACAATACAAAAATATATAATATGAAGCAATGGCAATCATTTATCTTTATTAATAATTAGTGGACGATGGTTCAAGAACGTTTTCAACAGTCCTTACGACTATCATAAAGGGCAGTCACTTAGACAAGAAAGTAAATCATGGTAAAATATATCCTTTTCAATGTTTAGAAGATACATTGAAAGGGGTTACATACATAAGCCACATGCATTCTTCCATTTTTGTAAAATAAAAAAATCATTGTATCTTGCCCATGGGCATTTTGTAGAGTAACAAATGACATTGAGAAGAATATTGGAGCAAACAACACATAAGAACAAACCTGGGCAATCGAATCTATAAATATTATTGCTGGAAAACCCTAGCTCAGCCGATAGTTGCCCACCCAAAATGCTTTCATTCGAACAAGCAAAATGGTCGAGCCAATTTTTTTAATTTTTATTACTCGTAGATCCGATCAGAACCTTTTTGGCTGACAGGGTTTCAACCAAAACCTTATCGGCCAAAAATGCAATGCCACATCGGTGCCATGTCACTACCGCGTGGTTTCAGTCGAAACCCTATTAGTTGAATACCTTCTGACAGAAACTCATTCACTCAAAATTATTTTTTGTCTGAAAGTGTGCCACACTATTGTGCTTTTACCCATATATATATATTTTATAACCTTGAATTAATTGTAAATTGTCAAAATTCAAAATGGTATAGTTGTGCTACACAATCTCTCTTGGTGAGCTCAATGTAGAGGAATAGTTGACTGATAACTCCAAGCACAATGAATTAAACAAATAAACAAAATAAAATGTTGCATAAGAATATATTTAAACCTTTACAAGTTTTCCATTAAAGGGAAACAAAAATTTAGTCTAAAGAAACGGGGAGAAATAAAATCAAATGAAACCCTTGTAGTGTCCTTTAATTAGCTTAATAACTAGGAACATGAATTCCTTTACTTAGGGATTGAACATCACAACTGGTAGTCATAACCTACTAAAGAACCTCATTTAATCATCAACCTAGGGACGTAAGACTTGAAATGGGTATGCAAAGTATATGCACTAATCACCTATTTTAGACATGGATTATCTACTGAAAACATTATGCTGGAATTGGAGTTTACTGGAACAAATTCTAACTGACTAAACTTGCTTGGAATGAAAAATGAAAGATAAAATTATTCTACATCTAGTGGCTACAGGAACAGTTGATAGTTCTATGTTTCTGCTAGTTGCAGGAACAATTACACTAAGCTCTATAAAAGGAAGTGCAACTATTTTAAATTGTAGAATAAAAAGATAGATAACTCCCTAAGTGGGCCCCCTTAGGTAGTGCCAAAGATAAACAACATATTAGATTGAAAACTTAATAAACATTTTATTGATTCAAGATAGACAAGTCCATAGCTCACAATCTTCAACTGTATTTCTGGAAACTGAAATGTGTTACAACAACAATCTTCCAACCCTTTCTCTGAAGAAGAATGGGTTATTTATTGAAACTTAATCTAATGACTAACCAACCCTTCCCTCATAAAATGAGAAGTCTGTATTACATCATAACTAAGTAAGTGAAGAGGTGGACGAAACAGGAAGAACTAAGTCAAATCAATTCTGAAGTTTTAAAGTGCCACCATCCTAGATTCATGCACCACCAAGACGCTTGGGCTAGATTTCTGGAACACTCTCCCTGCATGGCGGATGACTTGAAGCTACCTCCTTATTTCTTGCTGCTGAACCAATCTTCATTGAATTAGTCTTTTAGCCTTCAAGTGGAAACTAAATTTCTTCCTCAAACGTGGTACCTGCAAAATATCTTAACAACTATTCTTGTGGCAGAAAGTTAGCTCAACACATTCAACCTTTAAGATGATCCATCACCTCATTTATAAATTCATTAAGCATTAATCTAAGGCAAACATTATTTCAGACATGGCTGTAGGAAGTTCAACAGTAGAGGCTACAGGAAGGGTTTGTCATCACACAAAGTCATAAGGCATTCATCAAACTAATAAAAAATTTCAAGGTAATAATCATGGAAAGACTTATCATAATATACTTTTTATATTAAGCATAAAAAGTCTATGTCTTGTCCCATAATCAACACTGAATGTTTGTCTTAGCATAATGAAAAGCATAAAAGTGTTTGTAAAAGAATGATCTAAATGTGCCAAAAACTTGGCTCATCATTCCCCTCAACCATCTACTTGTTGGTCCCTTCAGCAAGTCTAGCATTTCTTCTTCAAGCAAATTCTCTCAGATCAACATTCTATTGTTGTCCACATTCTCCATGCTAGAAACTCCAGAAGTGAGCTCGCATTGCCTCCAACCTCTACCATCTGCTATCCTCAGAGCTCTTGTTGTAAGTGTTGTTTCCCCCCTGCATGGCCAATAGTAGCCATAAAAGAATGGGTGGCTGCATGACTAATGGCAACCAATTCTCTTTCTTTGTTCTAGAATTTCTCATATATCTTTCTACCCTCCTGGTGGCTACATACAAGGTGTTGGGAGTGTGCACTTCTGCCCTTTTTAACTAAAATGGTAGATGTTCCCATCTTGTTTGAACGTGTTGGGTTGCAAGATTAAAATCATTGTTTATAATCTGGGAATACTGAGAAAATACCTCCTGTCTCAAAGGATCAATTAGTGGCCTGGCTCTTTCATCTCTCCACAACTTCTTCCAATCAAAGTAAATACCCATCCCATTCTTAGATTCATTCCTCACAGATAATGGCATATTGACCTCATCATGCTTGTGGCTATCAAATTCCCCCCCTGCTTATCTCATTTGTGATCCAGGAGATCAGAGTGCCAATTTGAATATCACCAACATAGCATAGGGGGTTCCACTCCTTATCTTGGGGTACAGACAAATTGTGCAAATAAAATTCACACATAAGGTTCCTGATGTGCTAAGGTGAATCTCTATATGTATCATAAATTTTTTTTGGGGTATCTAAGGAAGAGTTTTTACCTTTCCAGATTCTGATCAATTGGAAGTTCAGATACAACTCCTTGAGGTACATTGTATAGATAGGTGATGGTGCTCGACATTGCATCATATGCGGAACAAGCTCAACTACCTGGTTGAGAGTGTCGGTCAAATTAGAAATTTCTAGATTCTTGTTCTGGATTATCCTCTGTAATCTCTCAATTTCAAGCTCAGAAGTAGTCCGTTGATGCTGGAGTTCTGCAAAACATGTCATTCCTGTAGAAAAAATTGTGACATGGAGCAGAGGCCTATGATTATAATTTGCTGTAGGTGACTTCTGGATTTCTTCAGGCACACCCACATTTTCTTGTTTTGCTTCTTCAATTATCTCTGTATCATTTGACTGTCTAGAGTTTTCCTATTCTAAATTATCATTCTATTGCCAGTCTTTCTGTTGTTCCCGAACAACAACCATTTCATTAGTTATATCAATGCTTTCACCTTCTTCTTCTGATGGAATCACAATTGTTACTTCCTCCTTCTCAACACATTCCACTTCTTCCTCCAGCTGTTCTGCCATCCCTTCTTGTATCTATTTCAATGGTGGCTAGTTCATCCAAGCCAGCTCCTTTAGGAGTACTCTCAGTCTCCTCAACAAAAGGCTCTTCCTCCTCAAGTACAGGAGTGGAAGGGTCTGAGGTTGGTGGTGTGGCTGGAGAAACATCGAGTGAATGGCGAGCTGCCTGATTCTGGAGTCTAGAGCTTCTTCTCAAGGGAGTGGAAATTGTTTTATGTTTCTTTGAGGGTTTGGCTGCAGGAACAGGGGATTCTCCTGTTTGCTTCCTTTTGAAAGATTTAGGAGTTGCCACTATAGGTGACTTTCCTTTGTTATCTTTGGAGGAAGGCTCAGGGTCTATGACAGGGGTTTGTGCTGGTTGTTTGGAAAATTTCTCAGAAAGAGGAACTTCATCCTATGAATTAGATGATTCCTAAATAGGAGACGCAATAGTAGAGGACTGACCTATGGAATAGGAGGCTCGTTGTTTGAAGGTGAGAGGCTACCCTCTAGGTCCAACATTTTGAATCCTAGGGTTAAAATTAACAACAAATTCTTCCCAGGTCATTCCTGATACATCGTTAACATATTTTTCAACAAGTAACTTAATAAGGCAATGGTGGGAAATAGAGTTAAATCTACCCTTTTTGAACTCAATAGTACTATTAGATAGAAAATTGTACAAGAAATCAAGAATGTTCATTAACAGGCCATGGCATAAATGAGATAAGAGTTTAAAATGATGAGAATGCAAAACTGAAAAACAACCTTCACATGTTATATATTTGATTATATAACCTGCTCGTGATACCTAGTCCTATGGAAAACTCATCCTTTGTGCTCCTTTCTTGTCCACTCATAAAGGAGGATCATTTGGCTGAGTAAACTCTGCCCTAGCACTTAGTGCATCCCTTCCTCTAGGGAATAGCTCATCGGCCTAAGGCAACCCTGTTATTTATGCAATTCTATCTATTGATGCATTTATTGTTATTCCCCTGAATTTTTCCTTTCCTTCATGGAATGTCCTCGTGAACTCTTCTGCAATGCCCACATCAAATTTTTTGAGCTTAAGGAAATAATTAAGCCACCTGTACTGTCTAAATGGAGGCACATCCTGCACATCTTGCACATCCCGCAATAGGACGTTATGATCTGTCGGTTCATGTTGAATTGGCTGACCTCCCATTTTACTATGTCTCTGCAACTCAATGCTTAAGGCGAGAATTCTACCTGGCTTTTTCAAATTATACAACCAATGTGACTTCCTACAAACTAACTTTACTGCACTCTGTCTCCCCTCAACCAATACTTTTGAATCTCTCTTCAAAAGATGCAGGAAAATAGGAAAATGAATTTGAACATCCTAACTTATGTTGCAGATGGAAATAAAAGAGTAATCATGGAGGAGCGAAAAACATTCTTGGTCATTATTGTAGGAAGTAATGGTGTTCTATTCATTAATTGTAGATTTTCAAAAAAAATCCGGAGCTTAGGCCGAAAAGATAGTAATAGTTGATGTGACAAGGCTTTGTGGCATCGAAAACAATGATGTGGCTCAAAGTTATAAAATAGAAATACTTGCTCAATCATGTGGAAAGGCCGAAGGAAATTGCAACCGTATAGGAAATTAGTTTGTATTAATTAATACCTAATTAAATGTAATGAATGAAACAAATAATCAATCTTTAAGTGAAGTGGAGCTTAACAAGAATTATCTGCTGTGATTACCTGATGTAATTTCACTTCTTCATTGGAAAATGTGATCTTGAGAAATGTGGATGGTACAGTGAATGACAAGTGGATGAGGTGGCAGAAAGAGAGTGTGTACGGATTGCAGATGAGATGATTGGATGGAATGGGGACCCTTGTGGATAACCCCTTTATTATGATATTTTGGGCACTTTTATGCATGGCGTAGGGAATAGAGCTGAGACTCAATTCCTGCGGTTGCAGGATCAATTGTTTCCTGCTCAAATTGAAATTGTTTCAGAAATTTTCCCTTGTCAATGGGCTTGAAGTAAAGCTTTAGGCAATGCCCAATGACCAATAACTTAAACTTGACCTCATCAGTGGTCCTCGACTATACGACACCATTGTCAAATACCTTTTCTATTTCATATGGGCCCAACCATCTAGTCTGCAATTTTCCTTGAATGTCTTTATACCTTGAGTCATAAAGCAAAGCCCAATCTCCTGCTTTGAATTTATTCTCCTTGTTATACTTATCATGCCACCTAATTCGATGGGTCTGTATCATTTTAGTATGCTGCAGGGCATTATTTCTGAGCTCATCCAAGGCATTCAACTACATGACTCTTTCCCTCTATGCAGTGGTTAACTCCATGTTCATATCCAAAGCTGTTATGAGAGTCTTATGTTCAAACTCTATTGGCATTACAAATTTCTTACCATACACCATTTCAAAAGGTGTATATCCTGTAGTAGTCTTCCATGTTGTTCTATAGGCCCATATAGCCTCAGATAACCTTGCAGCCCAATCCTTTCTATGTAGATCTACAATTTTTGTCAAAATTGCCTCAATGTCTCTGTTAGTGATCTTAACCTGGCCATTAGCCTGTGGATGATAAGGGGTTGATTTTCTATGGCTTATGTTGTGTTCATTAACTAGGGCTGTAATTAGAGTAGAGGTAAACTGTGCTCCTTGATCTGTCACTATTTCCCTAGGAACACCAAATCTGGTGAAGATTTCTTCATAGAGGAACTCTGCCACCTTATTATCCCTAGCATGTTTCATAGGTCTAGCCTCTACCCATTTTGTTACATAATCTGTGCATACAAGAATGTGAGACTTATCAATTTGAAGGTGGATCAATTGGGCCTAGAAAGTCCAATCCCCATTTGTCAAAGGGTGTAACAATCACTTATGGAAATAGATGCATTTCATCTAATTTGGTCGGCCTCCCAATCCTTTGGCATTTGTCATACCTCCTGGTATATTTTGCTGCATCTCTATGTCACGTTGGCCAATAATAACCAATATTTAAAATTTTCATTGCTATCCTCCACAAGGTTTATCATGGATTGCATGCAGTATATCATTAGTGTCCTCCTCTCTTACAAATCTCCTCATTACTTGATCTGGCCCTGTATAAAACATGCAATTTGTAATCCAAGAGAAGTTAAAGGTTTTCTCTACTAACAATCTCTTTTCCTTAGGTGAGAGGTGAGGAGGAGTTCTTCTTGCTGCCAGATAATTTGCTATATTTGCATACCATGGGTGAATGACTTTGATGGCAAACAAATTTTCATCAAGAAAGGAGTCCTCAATTAGTGCAGAATCATCTTGCCTTTGAATTCTAGACAGGAAATCAGCAACCACATTGGCTTTACCTGGCTTGTCCATAATTGTAATATCAAATTCTTGCATCAACAACAACCACCTTGCTAGTCTCCCTGTTATTGAGATTTTGTTCATGAGATAGCTGATTGCTGCATGATCAGTATGGAAAAATATCTAATAGCCTGTGACATAATGCCTAAACTTGTTAAGGGCATAGATGATTTCTAACATCTCTTTTTCTGTAACAATGTAGTTGAGTTCAACTCCTTGCAAGTTCTTGCTGATGTAATATAGTGCATGCTCAGTTGAACCACCCTTTTGTCCTAGGACAACACCAATAGCATAATCTGATGCATCTGTATGAATATGGAATGGAAGTGACCAATCGGGTCCTTTCAAAATAGGTGCTTGTGTAAGGGAAATTTTTAGATCAAGGAATATTTTTTCACATTCTGTTGTCCAGGAAAACTCTGCATCTTATTTTAGCAAGTTGTATAGGGGCTCTGCTATCTAACAAAAATCTTTAATGAATCTTCTATAATAGCCGGCATGTCCTAGAAATATTCTAAGTTACTTTTGCTTGGTAGGAAAGGGTAGACTAGAGATGACTTCAATTTTAGAGGGATCTACCTATATTCCTATAGTAGAAATAGAGTGACCAAGCACAATTCCTTCTTGCATCATCATGAAGCACTTCTGATTATTTAGTAATAAGTTATGATCTTGACACCTCTGTAATACCTTTTTCAAATTGTCCTGGGCCTCTTCAAATGTTGTACCATACACAGTAAAGTCATCCATGTATATTTCCATATAGTCATAAGAGATATCTGAGAAAATACTAATAACAACCCTTTGGAAGGTTGCAGGTGCATTACAGAGACCGAAAGGCAAGACTGAATAGGAAAATGCTCCCCAGGGGCATGTGAAAGTAGTCTTTTTCTTGTCCTCAGGAGAAATCTTTATTTGATTATATCCACTAAACCCATCAAGGGCGGAGAAATACTTTTTCCCTGATAAATTATCCAGGAGTTGATCAATGAAGGGAAGAGGAAAGTAATCTTTCTTTATTGCTGAGTTGAGCTCCCTATAATCCACACACACTCTCCATTTTACTCATTTCTTAGGGACAACAACCAGTGGAGAAACCCACTAGCTATCTAAGATTGGGTAGATAAAGCCAACATTCAACATCTTTTGCAATTCCTCTTTAACAATTTCTCTTAAGGCTGGGTTGATTCTTCTTTGGGGCTGCCTAATAGGTTTGAACTCACTATTGATAAAAATTCGGTGTGTACATAGCTTTGGATCAAGTCCTTTCATGTCACTATAATCACAAGAAAAAGTTGGCTTGTGGGTAGTAAGCATTTGGACCACTGAATCTTGCTGCTTATTGGTAAGTTTTTTATTGATATTCAAAGTTTTTCCTGCAACCACTTCTACTTGGGAAGTCAATTCAAGCATGGATACTTCAGACAGAAAAGGAATTTCTACCTCATGGGGCAATAAGGTGTGAAAACAGTCAGCTGCTGCAGGATAATGAGCTGAAGTGGACAGAGGAAGAATTGTTTGTAAAGAACATGAAACTTTTTCACAAAGGGGGTATTCAATACCATAATTTTTTAGAAGGACATTAGACAATATCTCTTCCTCTTCCTATTTTTCAATAAAAGGATCTCTTGTGATCATCATCAAATTTTCCACAAAATTGATATCTTCCACATCTTCTCCCAAATCTAGCCAGACTACTTGTCCTAACTCAAGTTGAGGCTGGGCTGGAGCATAAAGGGTGAGCTTCTTAGTGCTATACCCATTAGAGATAGTCATGTTACTAGACCTACATCCTATATAAGCATCTACAGTGGCTAACCAAGGCCTTCCTAGAATTACAGGATAACCTCCTAGTGATGCTTTTGGAGATAAAATCATAAAATCAGCAGGATATTCCCATGAATCTAGGGTGACTACTAGGTCTTCCACTACTCCATCAGGTTTGACAGTTGAACTATCAGCAAGTTGCAAGACTGTAGGTGTAGTTCTCAGGTCTAAAATACTTAGCTTTAGTACAAGGTCTTTGGTCATGACATTGATAGCTGCTCCAAGATCTACTAAATCATTTTTGATCTGAACCCCATTAATAATGATTTCAACAACAGGGCTGCCAGGGTCTAAATATTTTGGGATGCTAAGCTTCCCTAGCATCAAATCAGAGAGTTGACCTAAGACATGAACAATCTGAGGGTCTTTCTTCTTCCTATCTGGCTTCTTTAAACATGCTTCCTTGATAGATTTGCTATAGATAGATACTTCCTTAATTGCTTGGAACAAAGGAATTTTTACACATATGCGCTTTAGCTGGTCAAGAATGTCAAAGGTAGGCTCTTCTTGCTTTCGAACAACTTCACCTTCCAACCTTTGTGGAAAAGGACGTGAAGGTTTATTGGATACTTTAGGCAATGATGGACTTTGTATGGGCTCATTAAATTGAACTTGGCCATTAATATCTTTTTTCTCATTCTCCTTAGATGGCAATTCTGAGATTATGGGAGGAGATAGTGTGGATAACACTGTTCCTAAATGTAAGTTGATAATATTTAGGTTGATAGCATAGGAAAGCTGATGATTAGGATCAGTAAAATAAACTTGCTGCTGTTGCTGAGGCTGAGTATTGGGATTAGGTGCTGCTTGAGTAGGTAACTGGGTTGGATTAGGATTTTGGCTCTTATTAGTTGTAGGAGGTGGCATGATTGACTACTGCTGGGGTTGCTACAGGAAACCAGTGGGTTGATTTGACCATTGCTAGCCTCCTCTCCATTGGTTAGACTACTGCCAATTTCCTTGTGGAAGCTGCCACTGATTTTGTTGTGGTGACTATTAGTTCCCTTGTGGGGGTTACCAATGGTTTTGTTGAGCATTTGGCCAAGGATTATTCCATTGAGGTTGAGAATATGGGCCATAATTTGGAGGGTACTGGTTCTGCCACTAATTATTGTATGAACCAAAATTTTGCAAAGGGTCCTAAGGCATACCTTGTCTTGGGGCCCAAGGCTTGCATTGAGCAACGAAGAACACTTCTTCATCTCCTTAAATTGTTTTGAACTCAGTAGGAAGACACTGCACCTCCAAATTAGCCACTGTCTTGCATCTTCAATCCTTCTTCCTTTGTCTGCAGTGAGGGAAATATTCAACTAGCATTGCCTCAGCTTCATCTTTCTTTCTCCTAGCTTGCATAGTGTCCAATTGAGTAGCTACATCATTGATAATATCTTGCTTGAAGTCAGGCAAGAGATTAGAAATCTCTCCCTTTGATACGCTTGAGCCACTTCCTTTTGCAATAGAGGGTCTGAACCCCCTGCCTTTCTTCACGTTTTCTCTAGAGTAATTGAGATAGATCTTCTTGATATCATCCCATTCGCTTTGGGTGATGTATCCTCCAGCCATGAGGTCTAGTGCTTCCATGCAAGTATCATTGACTACTCGTAGGAAGATAAGTTTTTTAGGCTCCTCATTTAGCTAGTGCTAAGTGTTTTTCTACACACTAAACATAAACTTGGACACATAGTCTTCCAAGGTTTCATCCTCCTTATGTGACATCTTGAAGATGTCATCTCCTCTCATATCATCCCCCCTACAATACTCTTTATAATTTCCCAAGAACAACTCCTTCAACTCATCCCAAGTGGCTGCTGCATTGCCTCCTAATCCCATGAACCATCTTAAGGCTGAATCCTTTAAGGTAGAGGGAAATAATTTCATCTTATGTGCTTCAGTAGTATAATCATAACTCCTACATAGGAAGTCAAACTCAAACAAGAAGGTATGAGGGTGCTCTGTAATAAGTCCATAGAATTTTGGGAGCAATGTGGCAGGAATATTCTTGAGGTTATTTTTGTCATGGAGTTTTGGTAGTGGGAATGGAAAAGTAGGTCTTGCCATCCTTGGTGGTGTTCACAGGTTAGCTCCTGGCTGATAGACTACAAGGGCAAGTGGGTTATTATGGGGGTCATGGTTATTGGAGGTGTGTAGATTATTCAATTGCTCGGTAAGTAGATCCAGGTTGTCAAGCTCATCAAACAGGTTCAAACTTATCTCTCAAGAAGAAGATGAGGTGACTAGGTCCTGACTAGCATCCAAATATGGTTCTTTTGGGACAATTTTTGGGTCAATTTCTTGGATATTTAAACTTCTAGGAGGGAATCTTCCAAATTGGTCTCTTCTTCTAAGCATATCGTAAAAAGTAAGTCTAAACTATGGAAATTCTAGAATGTTGAATTCTAAACTAAATACTTTGGAATGAAATTTAACTCTCTATTAGCATGCCTGCAATAGGTCTTTAGTTTGACACCATCCCCAACAACGATGCCAAAAATGTAGTGTCCTTTAATCAGCTTAATAACTAGGAACATGAATTCCTTTACTCAAGGATTGAACATCACAACCAATAGTCATAACCTGCTAAAGAATCTCATTTAATCATCAACCTAGGGACGTAAGACTTGAAATGGTTCTACAAAGTATATGCACTAATCACCTATTTCAGACATGGATTATCTACTGAAAAAATTATGCTGGAATTGGATTTTACTGGAACAAATTCTAACTGACTAAACTTGCTTGGAATGAAAATTGAAAGACAAAACTATTCTGCATCTAGTGCCTATAGGAACAGTTGACAGTTATGTGTTTCTGCCAGCTGCAGGAACAGTCACACTAAGCTCTATAAAAGGAAGTGCAACTATTTTAACTTGCAGAATAAAAAGATAGACAGCTCCCTAAGTGAGCCCCCTTAGGTAGTGCCAAAGATAAACAACATATTAGATTGAAAACTTCATAAACACTTTATTGATTCAAGATAGACAAGTACATAGCTCACAATCTTCAACTATATTTCTGGAAACTGAAATGTGTTACAACAACAATCTTCCGTCCCTTTCTTTGAAGGAGAATGGGCTATTTATTGAAACTTAATCTAACGACTAACCAACCCTTCCCTCATAAAATGGGAAGTCTTTGTTACATCATAACTAACTAAGTGAAGAGGTTGATGAAAAAGGAAGAACTAAGTCAAATTAGTTCTGAAGTTTTAAAGTGCCACCATCCTAGATTCATGCACCACCAAGACACCTGGGCTAGATTTTTCTGGAACACTCTCCCTACATGGTGGATGACTTGAAGCTTCCTCCTTATTCCTTGCTTTTGAACCAATCTTCATTGAATTAGTCTTTTAGCCTTCAAGTGGAAACTAAATTTCTTCCTCAAACGTGGTACCTGCAAAATATCTTAACAGCTATTCCTGTGGTAGAAAGTTAACTCAAAACATTCAACCTTTAAGATGATCCATCACCTCATTTATACATTCATTAAGCATTAATCTAAGGCAAACATTATTTTAGACATGGCTGCAGGAAGTTCAACAGTAGAGGCTATAAGAAGGGTTTGTCATCACACAAAGTCATAAGGCATTCATCAAACTAATAAAACATTTCAAGGTAATAATCATGGAAAGACTTATTATAATATACTTTTTATATTAAGCATAAAAAGTCTATGTCTTGTCCCATAATCAACACTGAAAGTTTGTCTTAGCATAATGAAAAGCATAAAAGTGTTTGTAAAAGCATGATCTAAATGTGCCAAAAACTTGGCTCATCAACCCTACAAGAGAGTTGAAATTTAAGAATAAGCATTATTTTTTAGTGATTTTTAGTTCTAACCTTGGGCTTGTTAGCTTGGATGAGTTTTCCAAGTGAATGACTGATTATCAACTTTACTACTAAACAAATAAATACAGACCACTATGTGAGTGATCCCTTCAAAATTATGTTACACAAGAAACATCCACATAGATATACACATAGATGCATAAACCATATGTTTACACATTGATATCTACCTACAGTTGTAAAGCTAGTTGTTCCTATACTCCTAACTATGAGTTATAGTTCTTTTGTTAAATCATTTGTGATATTATGCTAGTATTTTCTTCAATGACATGTTTAAGAAGATTGTTGTTATATGAGGTGTCTCTACAAGAAGCTTGCAACTTTGAATGTGATGCATCTTCATTGGGGCTACCTATAATATTTTCATTTGTTGACTCAACCTCAAAAATGATCTTTGAAGCAACATCAAGTGCCTAGTCTTTTCTTTAGCTTTTTGTCTCAATCCACTCTATTGGGAAAATAAATTTGATTTAACACTTTATCTCTGAGTACTAGTGCAATGGAGATTAATTATAGTATTAATCAATGGTCTAAATGACTATGAACATTGCCTTTTGAATTATCAATAACAACAATACTAGTGCCTTGGAATTTTAGAGATTGTAACTAATAGAAACAAATAGTTATCCATCAAATTCTTAAACTCTAAACCTAAATGATAATGTATCATAAAATCTAACATTATGAACTAAGTGGGTCTTGAAAGGCCAAGTGGAAGTTGCGGTGATGGCTAAATGATTCTTTTCCTTTGTTTTTTCCTGTGATAAAGATCCGAGAGCTATGTTTTCTAAAGGAACATGGTCCTTTGGGCATCTTTCCTTGATTCTATGCCCTTGGGAGCCTAGGATGGATCTCTCCAAATGACTCTTTCACTTTGCGCTAGTCTGGGTCAAGCTACCAAATCTGCCCTTGGAATATTGGGATGAAGACGTGTTCAAAGCTGTGGATAACTCCCTGGGGCATTTTGTCTCTATTGATGAGGCTACCCTTTCTAGAAGGTCACTGGTTGCAACTAGATTTTGTGTCATGATTGATCAAGATGCTATGTTGCCAGAGTTTTTCCATCTCAACTTAAAGGTAGGATCTTGGAAGCAGTAGATTTTTTTTGAAAATCTTCTTTTTGCATGCTTCAAATATAAAAATGTGGGTCATTGGGCCAAAGACTACCCAGACAAACCAACACAGAAAAAGAATGATCCTCAAAAAAAGGTATGGAAGGTTAATAAGACCATGGGAGATACTTTGCAACAGGAAAAAGGGTGTTTCTACTACTAGTGATGGCTTGGTAGGTGAAGGTAATTCTAAGGATCATACGGTACCTCTTCTTGAGACTAGTAAGGAACCTGAGAAAATAATGGAAGAGGATGTGGGACAATCTATGGGTCTTGAAGTGGATCATGTCTCAGACTCTTTGTGCTCCCTAAACATCCTATTTTGGATCCTGTTGTTGCTTCTTCTCCTCCGTTGGATGGGGCTTCTAGGTTGGGGGGTGGTGGTGGTGAGTTGGTAGTTGAAGATACAGGATCCAAAGGTGAATAAGGTTATATTCTGGTGAGAGGTAGGAAGAAGAAATCCTCTGCTTCTCCACCTCCCCAAATTTAT
This sequence comes from Sequoiadendron giganteum, assembly GCA_007115665.2. Lineage (NCBI taxonomy): Eukaryota > Viridiplantae > Streptophyta > Pinopsida > Cupressales > Cupressaceae > Sequoiadendron > Sequoiadendron giganteum. Next base: position 691,193,734 of record CM021100.1, on the reverse strand, counting down.
AGGGGAGGCACTACTAGGAGGAAAAAAGTAGATTGTGGGTCCGAATTAAGGAGACAGGGAAGGTCTTCCCTTCACAAGAGCAGGGAGAGGGATTGTAAATGAGAAATTGCTAAAGGGTTCCAAAAAACCCTCTTTGATCTATGCTCGAAGAGAACCCCCTCTTCTTGTAAATGAAGATTATTTCATGGAACATCAGGGGGTTCAATAATTTGCACAAACAAGACTTCTTGAAGAATTTGGTTCGGGATCATAAGCCGGATATCTTGCTGATTCAAGAGACAAAAATAAAAATTGATAAGTTGGAAGCTTTGAAGTCTCTCTTTTTCAAATATTGTGGTTTTCATGGGATGAGATCTGAGGGAGCTTCAGGTGGTAATTCTACTTTTTGGAATGCAAAATTAATCAAAGGTTTTTTGATAGCAGATGGGTTTAATCATGTGGAGACTAAGTTTGTTTGGATTAGGGATTCTTATACTTGGGTCAAATCCAATGTGTATTTTGCTAATCAGAAGAGGGCTAGGAAGAAACTTTGGGATGACCTAGGGGAGTTGAGGCTTAGTTTTTTGGATTTTCCCTAGCTCGTGATGGGAGATTTCAACACTCCTCTCTGTGACAGTGAAAAGGTGGGTGGTTCACAGGCCAATCTTGATAGCCACATGGACTTGAGAAGGCTCATTGATGAAAATGCTCTTATTGATGTCAATATGTCTGGGGCTAAGTATACTTGGTCTAATAGGCAGGTTGGTGCAAAGAATATTCAAGTTAGATTGGATAGATCTTTGGCTTCAATGACCTAGTTTGTGGAGTTTTCTTGTTCTCTCTCCTCAATCAAGAGGTGTGGTTCTAACCATTTCCCCATCTCCTTTGTGGATGAAAAGTTTGGAGGTAAAAATGCTTCCTCTTTAGGTTAAGAGCTATGTGGCTTAGGGACCCCAAATTTTTGGATTGCATTAAGGATTGGTCACAAGTTAAAATTGATGGTTGTGTGATGTTCAGATTAGCCAAAAAATTGACCTTTGTTAAGAAAATTCTTAAGAAATGGAATAGAGAATCATTTGGTCATATTTTTTAGTCTAAATCCTTGGTTCTTCAAAGATTGAATGATATCTAGAATGATATTAAGATCAAGGGTCTGTCGGAGGATCTCCAACTATAGGAGGATAACTTACTTGCCCAGTTGCATGAAATTATCGCAAAGGAGGAAGATTTTTGGTGGCAGAGATTGCACGTTATCTATTTAAAATCTAGAGATCATAATTCCAATTCTTCCATCTTACGACCCTAAGGCATAAATTTTCCAATAGGATTTCTTCAATTTTGGCTAATAGGGTGCTATTGGAAGATGAGATGGAAATTAGGAGGGCGAGTACTAGCTTCTTCGAGTATATGCTTAAGGATGACCTTTTGTAGGACCAGGATAGGGTGGAGGCTTCATTGGAGGTCATCCCCAACCTTGTATCTGATGATCTGAACAAGCTGGTTATGACCATTCCTTTTGCTTCAAAAATCAAAGATGTAGTTTTCTCTTTTGAAGGAAATAAGGCCCCCGAATTGGATGGCTTTCCATTTCTGTTCTTTCAATCGTGTTGGAAAATTATTAGGGATGATGTTATTAATGCCACTAAGGAGTTATTTGGGTCCAAAAAGTTGCTCAGAGAATTGAATGTGACCTTCATTGTCTTGATTCCCAAATCCGTGGATGCTAAGAGATTTGGTGAGCACCATCCCATTAGTCTCTGTAATTTTGTGTATTATTTTTTTTAGAAGGTTCTTGCTTCTAGACTTCAAAAGCATCTCTCAGATTTGATCTCAGTTCAACAAAGTTGTTTTATCAAGGGTCATCAGATTCTTGGCTCTATTGTTATGGTTTATGAACTTTCTCACTATTAATATTTCAAAGAAATCAAGGTTCTTCCTTAAGTTGAACCTTCTGAAAGCTTATGATAGGGTTAACTGGAGATTCTTGTTGGAAGTTTTGGGTCATTTTGGTTTTGTAGGAAGTTTATTTAGCTTGTTGAACAACTTGTATCTACTCCCTCATTTGCTGTTATTGTGAATGGATCCCCTTCCCCTTTTTTCTGGAGCTCTCAAGGGCTGGGATAGGGTGATCCTATTTCCCCATTTCTTTTCATTTTGATAGCAGAGGCTCTAGGGAGAAATATTTAGAAGGCCTTAGTTGTCGGGGCTCTAAAAGGCCTCTCTCCTTCTTTGAGATGTGCTCCTATTACCCACCAACAATTTATGGATGACACTATGATGATGGGTGAATCCTTTATTCATGAAGTTAGAACTATGAAGGGTTTGATTGATGATTATGAGAAGGCTTTGGGTCAAAGTATCAATCTGTCAAAGAGTCAATTTTTCTTCCTTAATACACTTGAAGTTTTGCAGTTGAAGCTTGCCAGGATCCTGTCGTGTAATAGGGGTGACCTCTCGTCCACTTACTTGGGCCTCCCTCTGTGTATCTCAAAGATCCTAGATTCCTTTTGGTTGGGCTTGTTGGAAAAGTTTAGTAGGAAGTTCGATGGTTGGAAGGGGGCGTTGCTTAGCCAATCTAGGAAGCTGCAACTAATTATGTCTACTCTTCAAAATCTGCTAATGTATGCTATGAGCCTATTCAAAATTCTTGTCAAATTCGAAGAGAAGATGGAACAAATTATGAGAAGATTTCTGTGGTCTGGTGTTGAAACCAAAGCTATAATTCCTCTCGTGGCTTGGGATTTGGTCTGTAAACTAGGGTAAACCCATAGTAGTGGGTTACAATTTTTTGCATGAAGAAAAATTAGAAATGCCCATCAAAAAATTTAAAATGGCTTACACCTTCTAATGAAGGGGGTTCGAATGAACCCCCCTTCTAATAAACCCCCCTTTGAATGAACCCCCCCTTTGAATGAAAAACCCCTTCTAATGAACTCCTCTACCCTTCTAATGAAGCCCCACTTGCACCAAATAGGGGGGGTTCATTCAAATCCCCCTTCTAATGAACCCCCCTTTTTTCACCTTCCCCTCCTCCATTTTAAAATTTATGCATTTTTTTTACTATCGAAGTCTAGAAGGAGGTGGAAATGGAGTCAACTTGATAAACCAAGTTGGAGGACTCTAGTGATCAAAACATGCTTTCCAACAACTATAAATTTAATATATTTTGTTTTTATTTTTTAGTTTTACTCAACATAGGTTTTTCACCGAACATCAATTTCAGTGAAATATCATTGTGGAAAAATAGTAAATTTGAGGAAAAAAATTTGAAAAATATATACACACTAGGTATTGATGTCCTCATTCCAACAAAAAAATAAAAATTGAATTTCAATACATACCAAAAAAGTTATGCGAGCCAAAATGCACCTATGTCTAAATTGTAATTTGTTTGACTTCAAAACTTAATTAAAAGAAAATTATTAAACAAAACGTTATGAAACAAAATGAAAGCACTAGATACTAGTGTTACCAACCTAAATTCAAAAGAATCAAAATTTTATCCTTTGTAGAAAAAAATCTATGTGAGCCAAAGTACACACCACTTTTTAGAAATGTTGTTTATTATTAAAAACTAGTTATCAAAGGAGACACAAAAAAAATTACAATTTAATTTCATTTAAAAAAATAAATACATTTGAAATCTATAGACAAAATATCACAAATCACTAGTTTACATCATTTTCAAATTCCTTACAGTTTACCTACTATAGGGGTCAGAAAGTGAAGTTTTTTCTTAAAATGTTGATTTCAATGTCAAGTTTGGCCAAAAAGTGTAACCCATTATTGTGGGATGACCCACCAAAGAAGTGAGGTGGTCTTGGCATCATAAACCTTAAAGCCTTTAATAAGTCTATTATTTTGAAGAATGTTTGGAGGCTCCTTAATGGTGAAGCAGGCTGGGATTCAGTGGCCCATAATAAGTATTTGCATGGTCTCGAGATATCTTGGAATATGTTAACTGTTGATGAAATTCCGACTGGTTCTTGCTTTTGGAGGAGTATTGCTCCTTGCAGGGAGCTAATTGTTGATGGTGTTAAATGGATGATGGGTGATGGAAATAAAATTATCTTTTGGGAAGATACTTGGTGTGGTGAGAAGCCTTTGATTAGTCTTCACTGGGCCACCCCCTTTGGTCCGATGTGTAAAAGGTTTTTTGGATGCTGGGTGGCTGATTATATCCATAATGGGGAATGCAAAAATATCTAGGACTGGGACCCATTGTTGAAGGTTCTTCAGGATATCTTAAGAGTGGTTCAAATCCCTACTTTTCCTTGACTGGACAGAGTTGTTTGGACCTATTGTGCTAAGGATGAGTTTTCAGTGGCTTCTTCCCTTATTAAGTTGATGGATAGGCCTGCCTCTATTCCTTTTTGGGGTAACTTATGGAACAAGAAGCTGGTTCCCAAAGTGAATGTTTTCTTTTGGCTTCTCATGCAAGGTAAAATTTTAACGCAGGACAATCTTTGTAAAAGGGGCTTTTCTCTTCCTAATAGGTGTGTTCTTTGTGAGGAGGATGCTGAAAGTGCATTCCATATTTTCGCTGGATGTAAGTACTCCTCCCTGATTTGGAGTAAATTTCTTGGTGTTTGGAATTTGGTGTGGGTTTTCCTGGAATCCCTAGAATTTTTTTTTGAATAACGGAGGTGCCCATCCACTACTCTTGTTCTCTGTGGACTTTGGGATCTTATGGACCCACACATTGCTTGGGGTATTTGGAAAGAATGAAATAGTAGAATCTTCTAGGATTCCAAGATTAAAGTTGATAAACTTTTCTTCAAAGTTCATAGGGCGATTCTGGAATTTTTTTCCATTTGCTTTCCCGAAGCTCCTCACTGTGACCCTGCTCTTTGTCTAACTGGCTATGATCTTTTAGTGATATCTAACTGGAAGATTCCTTTGATTCCTACCATAAACTTGAATCCCAATTTGAATAAGAGATTAAATACCAAGTGGAAACCGCCTCCTCAAGGGTGGGTTAAAGTTAATTTTGATGGGGCAGCGAAGGGGAACCCCGAGCCTACAGGATGTGGGGGGGTGTTGAGGAATGAGGATGAAAAATTCTTAGGTGTGGTGGCACTCCTAATGGGAATTTAGACCAATCACCGTGTCAAGGTGGAAGATGCGTATGAAAGTATAAAATTTTCTATGGACAAAGAGTATTCCAATTATGGGTCGAAGGTGACTCCTTAAACATTGTTAATTACCTACGTGGCACCCATGTGCCAAGCTAGAATGTGGAGCATCTAATTAAATATAGCATAATGATGTTAAGTGTGTTTGATGAGACTCGTGTGCTGCACATTTTTTGATAGGGCAACTCTTTGGCTGATTTTTTTTCCAACGAGGTTGTAAAAAATAATGAATCTCGAATGTGGGAGGAGGGAGCGATCATTCCCGAGAGAGCTAGGAGTTTAATGTGGAATGATGGAGTGGGATGAATTTCGGTGGTGGAGGAATTTAAACCTTGGTACTTTGGTCTGACTCACACATATTGTGGGTCTCTACCAGATTGCTGGATTTTTTCCTAACAATTTTCGTAAGGGTTTTTTCCATCTGGTGTCTACTAAAATGGGTGGTGACAGAAGTAGAATAGAGCTGCATACTTGTGTGGGCTTGAGGAAGAATGAAAAATTATGGAAGATTTTGCACCATGGAAACTTTACACTGTCCCTTGAACGTCTTCATGGGCGCGAATCCAATGCATCCGTAGAATTTGTTTCTTGCTGGCATAATAGGAAGCTTGAAATCAAGGGTTTGGAAGTGGAGGTGAATGAGAAGCTGATTGCTTATGTGATGGGGATGCTGATGGTAGGCCGCAAGTCTTTTAAGGACAAGAAAAGTAATGAGGATGTGATGGCTCAATTCTTTAAGGATGATGAGTGGAAGAAGTTGGTGAAAATGGAGAGTTGGGGATATGATCGCAAGTCACTTATGAAAATTTGGGCGGAGGTGGATGAGGTTATAATTCAGTATGTGACACTGGAAGGTAGGTTTATTGCAATTCTAGGACACCACTTGACTCTCTTAAACCACTTTAGGCATGAGCTGTATGTCTCTTTTCCTTTTTTCTTTCTTTCGTCTATGGAAATTTTATTGTATTCCCATTTCAAAAATAGAAAGAGCTTGTTCCTCCATGAGAGTCTTATCCTTCTGATTATGGAGCATGTCAAATATCTCATCCCTACCCCTTTCATTTTGGGTAAGGAAAAGACTTCGAGTGATGGATTAGATTCCTCTAGTTCAGATACCAGCAATGACGAATAGGATTAATGGGTTGAAGAGGAGGAGGTGGGTCCTCAATCTCACAAGGCCACCTCTTCCAAAAAAGGGAAGAAGAGCTATCCTAAAAGTAGTCGTGCACCTAAGCGCATCATTCTCTCTAATAGCAAGGATACAGAGGTGGGGTCAAAATATTCTTCTCCTAAGAAGGTGGAGTTGGCTGTTAGTCGGGGCAAGACTGATCTTGGTGGTAAGGAGGGTTTGTAGGAGAGCATACCTAGCTCAGAGGCTAAAGACCAACCAAGGAGATCATCCATGCAGATTTCAAAGTTAAAGAATCAAGTCTCTAATTTTCTCACAAATGATGCCAAGGTGTTAGATGAGGAGAACATAGGGAATATTGAGGACTCTTCGGCCCATAACGTAATCGGTGATGCAATGAAAGCTGAGATTAAGGGTGAAGGTGAAGATGACCCTAAGAGGATGAACACTAAGGAAAAGCCCTTGAAGGTAGAACCCCTCTCTAAGGATTTTTCTGATTTAAATGATGAATCTCCATCAATGTTTCAATTGCTAGATATGGATAGGGTTGGGGCCACGGGTACTTTTAAACTCGCTAAGTGGAATCTGCAGGAGTTCAATAAAGTGAATATTAAAATTAGGGGTTTGAAGGAGAATTTGAAGAATGTGCCATTTTTTTTTTTGTTTCGGACATTCTTATTGATAGGATTGTGGACATTGAAGGTTCTCTATAGGATATAAAATCCTGATGTGATGAACGGTTGGATGGGTTGGAAGCAAAGGTTGCAGGCACCAATGTAGACATCAAAAATTTCCTACAAGTGTGCCATATCTTGGTGAAAAATAGTGCAGACTCCCTAGAGGTCTTGTTTAAAAAGATCAGTGATTTAAGAGAGGATCGAATGTACTTCTTTGAGCTTATGAAGAAGGAGCATATGACTAAAGGAAAAGGAAAGAAGAGTGTCAAAGATGACACTAAAGGCCCTACCTCTAAAGGGCCGAATGATTGGAAAAGATCTTTCGAAGTTGAGAAAAAGGAGCTGCTAGAAATGATTGACCTGCTTAGGAGCTAGTAGCTTGAGGTGGCCAATACCTTAAGCGACATGAATTAGTGGTAGCTTTTCTATTTCTCTCTATTGTTCTGTAGGTGGTCTTGTGTTGTTTTTATGTTTTATTATTGCTGAGTGTTGTTGTTTGTTCACTGTTTTTTCTCTTGTTCAACACTCTTTTTGCCTTAGTTTCCTTTTCGTTGGTTTGTTCCTGGTACACTATGACATATATTCTTAGCAAAATTTTGTTTTATCTCCTATAAAGGGTTTTGGGTCCCTTCAAAACCTGTTTTTCCCGCTTAATCAAAACATTATGAACTATCCAAATTAAATAAGAATAACATGTGAGTATTGCATGCAATAAAAAATAGAGAAAGAACATATAATACCCACCTCGTTTTAGACTGATAATCCAAAGAACTCAAATTGGGAGGGCAATGAACCAAATAACTAGGCTATAAATCCATGGCTTCCAAACAGTCATTGCTATTGTTATTCTTGAAAACCAATTTGAAATGGTATCCTCTATGTATGTTTCAGATGCACAAATCAAGCTTAAATAATTAAAAAAGACATATATGTAGAACTTTAGTAACCTATTGTACTAGAAAATCAGCCCAAGATACTCCTATTTATATATGGACTACTCTTGCTGGTGTAGGAGATACCATCAACTCAAACTGAGAAGTTGTTTGTATGGAATAAATATGGTACGAATTGAAGTGTAGAGATTTTGAATATCTTTGGGAAAATTCAAGGATGTCATCATATGATTGTTTTGTCAATATCAAAGTGGAAAATATCCTTGTATAATGCTCATAATTATTATGATGAGTTGAAAGGCTTTCATGCTATAAAACATGGGTAAGAAATTTGTGGATGAAATTCTACTATTGTAGTTAAAAATATTTTTTGTCAACCCATGGATACTGGGATGGACTTGATTTTTTATGGCTCCTTCTGACTTGGAGCTCCCTCAAAATTTCACTCATCAATGGCTTGGTGTATTTAATCATGCACATGGTGGAAATTTCTCTAGTCAAATTATTGTGCTGAAATTTGATACATTCAAGAATTATATCAATATGAATGACAACCATGAGGAAATCTATTTTAAGAGAATTGTTTGCAAGACGGGCATCTCTGTAAGACTTTTAAACTATGCTAGGAAAAGGGAAAGAAGAATATCACTTTCCAATTCATTACTAGTATGAAAGATTGAGAAAAAAAATCTACTGAAATCATTGTTAAATATTTAGGACATTTGCATAACAAGCCAAGAAAGAAAAATATTCATTTTCAAACAAAGTATAAGAAGAGTCAGGACTGTATCAAATTCAAATTCATCACAATTCTGACTAATTTAGAGAGAAATAATAATTTGATAAAAAATGAATCTTTTGAAATCTATATCTAAGGAATTTCTCTTCAAAAATTTCTACATTTTTAGATCATAGTTGAATGCATAATGGTGAAAGAACATATAGTTGTTTTTTACTAGCCCCATTGATCAATGGAAACTATTGACAATAATCACAATTTTCTCAAAACCGTGGTGAAGATGGTGAAATCCGCAGTGCTTAAGTTGACCATTGTCATAATTTTTCATGCTCCTGTACATCTTTTATAAACATAAAAAACACCAAGGTACTATCAACCTCCATAAAAAGAAAATGAGGAACAATATGGGTATAGGGGCTGGCACATGCAAGTGAATTTCTACTCAAGAAATAGTAAGTCCTTTCATGTCCATAGGTTGTAGACTAGCCTAGGAGTTTCCCCTGCACCCAATTTTTATTTAACTATCATGGGGACCAATCTCCTAGTAAATGTAAATTTACACCAAATGATTACACACTGTCCTTGGTGGGGAATTTGTTTCATGATTTAGATATTAAACTCTATTAGTAGAAGGTTTAGTCTTTGTATGGAGGGGGCAAGGCAAAACAATTGTTTTTTTGTTAAAAGGGTTATAAAAAAGACTACTCATTGCCTTGGCAGCCCAATCTCTCATTGCATGAACAAAGCAGTGGTGTAAATATGGAGTCCAAAAAAGCCTAGGCATTTTGGATCTAACAAACAACTTTAAGGATCCTCCTCCATTAGTATTATTATTATATTTGAATTTACTCCATTGTTACTACTCTCACTTGAACTCATGTGCTTAGGCTACTGCTCATGATGATGATAATGATCATCAGAGTCCCCACCATGATCAAAACACCTCTTTTTGATTTTCTCCTCACTACTGCTTTGTTCATCCACTTGCATTCTAATAAGCTTCAACCCCACTAAACCTAATAAAAAACTAAAAACATCCCAAAAACATCCCAACCCAAATTCAAAACCAAGACCATCATAACCACCCAAAATCTAGCCTACCACATGGGAATTAAATGAAAATGAAGACCAGAGGTAGAGGAGAAAAATGAAACCAACCAAACCCAAAAAAATAGAGCACACATAGAGAGACAAATAAAACCACAAGAATATTTAAATCATATATATTTCATTAATAAAAGAGCTACTGCTCAGAATTTCTTTACAACCTTGCTTCTGCAGAGCATTACCAATTTTTTTTTTCATAGTCTTCACTTCAAAAAATAAAACTTACCCAACAAGCAATAAACTACCATAGAAAATCACCAGAAAAGAGGTGAATTAAATACAATTAATTACAATTATAATTACTTGAGATTTACAAAGGAGATATACCCAGATTTAACTATTTAATCACATTAAATATTGTCCAAATGTATTAAATAGAAAAAAAATGTCATAAAGACATTTCACGTGAAAATTGCCATCGTAGAAAAGACACCACCACACAACTGCCAGCAATAACAAAACACCTAGTGGGTTTGCAGTAGTCACCGCCCTACCGTACAACACTGTAAGAGAAGGCACAAGATTGTGGTAGTCATTGCACATCACCACACACAACAAAAGGAGAGTTTGTGAGACAACGGGAAGAAGCAGCGAAAAAAGTTGGGAGAAATTCCAACACTCCCTCTTAATTACAACTATTGCCATCAATGATGCCCAAACAATTTCTCTGATACATGAAGTTTTCTTTTCCAAGAGCCTTTGTGAAAATATCCACACACTGATCTTCAAACCTGCAAAATTCCAAAAATATTTCACCATTGTTGATCAACTCTATGATGAAATGATATCTAGTATCAATGTGTTTGCTCCTCTTGTGAAAAACTAGATTTTTTGACAATGCTATTGCTGAGTTATTGTCACAAAATATCTTTGTTACATCTACTTGTTCATTCTTTAGCTATTTCAACACTCTTCTCATCCATACTACTTGGCAAGATGCACTTGTTGCTGCTACATATTCTGCTTCTGCTGATGAAAGAGTGACTATTGGCTGTTTCTTTGATGCCCATGAAATTGCACCAGTACTAAGGTGAAAGATATAACCAGACGTTATTTTTCTATCACCAACACTTCCAACACAGTCACTATTAGTATACCCGATCAACTTGAACTCCTCTGAACTTGAATATTGAATGCCAAAATTCTTTGTTCCACTTATATATCTTAAAATTCTTTTTCCAACTTTCCAATGCTTATCTTTTGGAGACTCCATGAATCTGGAAATTAAGCTTACAACATACATTATGTCTAGCCTTGTGGCAGTTAGGTACATGAGACTACCAACAAATCTCTTATACAAAGTTGAATCCACATTTTGACCTTTATCATCCTTACTTAACTTCAAACTTGTCACTATAGGTGTGGGTGCTAATTTGCAATTCAACATATGAAACCTTTTCAAAATATCATTTGCATACTTTGTCTGTGAAATGAATATACCATTTTCATTTTGATTTACTTCAATGCCTAAAAAGTATATCATGAGTCCCAAATCTGTCATTTCAAATTCTTTCTTCATAGCTCCTTTAAACAAATCAATTAATAAAGCACCCGTGAAAATCAAACCATCAACACACAAACATACAATCAGAATTTCACCTTTTTCATTCATCTTGGTATACAAGGTTGGCTCGTTGCTGCACCTATTGAAGTCATTTTGTAAAATATAACTATCAATTCTATTGTACTAAGCTCTTGGGGCTTGCTTTAGACCATACAATGCTTTCTTCAGCTTGTAAACTTTGTCTTCTTGACCCAAAATCTCGTACCCAGGTGGTTGTTCCACATAAAATTCTTTTTCAAGATATCCATTTAAAAAAGTTGATTTCACATCCATTTGATGAATTGACCATTTGTTTTGTGTTGCAATGGAAAGAATCATTCTTACTATGTCAAGACGTGCTACAGGTGCAAAATTTTCATTATAATCAATTCTGGGCTGCTGTGAATAACCTTTTGCCACTAGTATTGCTTTATGCTTTTGCACAACACCATTTGCATTTAATTTGGTTTTATAAACCCATTTAACTCCTATTACATCCTTGTATTTTGGAAGACTTACAAGCCCCCATGTTTGATTCTTTTCAATTGCATCAATTTATTCATCCATAACACATATCCATTTATCTTCTTTAATTTCATCTTCAAAATGAATTGGATCATCTATTTGTGAATAAAATGCAAAAAGAGAAATCTGATCTGTATTATTTTCACCTTCATTTGGTTCATGAATTTCCCTTATACTTATGATTTTTTGTCTTCTCATGCTTGCCAATGTAGGATTTGATAAATCACTTGAACTTGTAGAATGTGGACTTGATGGTCCAATGCCAAAACTTCTTGTTGTAGATGGCGTTTGTTGTCCTCTTGTTGCTGCTCTTACATTTGATGATGACGTCACTTGTGGACCACTTGGTTGAGCTTGAAAGGGCATGGAAGGAGTCACATTAGTAGGAATATTTGTTGGTATAGAATCTTCAATTTCTTCTTGAGGTACACTTGCTGATATATTGATTGTTTTTTCAACACTTCCATCCCATGCTTCATCTTCTACAAATTGTACATCTTTGCTAATTATGACTTTCTTAGCTGTTGGATTATAAAGTTTGTAAGTGTTGGATTCATGGCTATATCCAGCAACTATGCATTTTTCTCCTTTGCTATCTAACTTTCTTCTTAATGCATTAGACACATGAGCATATGCAACACAACCAAAAACTCTCATGTGAGCAGCATTATGCTTTCTTCCAGTCCATGCTTCTTCAGGAACCATATTCATGACACTTTTTTCTGGACACCTATTCATTATATACGCTGCACATGATACAAATTCAACTGAATATTCATTTGAAAAATGTTTGGATTTCATCATGCTTCTATCCATCTCCATAATTGTTCTATTTTTCCTTTCAGCTACCCCATTTTTTTGAGGTGTGTATCTAATAGTAATTTTTTTATGGATGTCATGATTTTTGCAGAAATTTAAAAATTATTTTGAAATATATTCACCTCTTCTATCTGTTCTCAAATATTTGATGTAATACCCACTTTTCTTTTCAACAAGAGCCTTGAATTGACAAAAATATTCAAATGCCCCACTCTTATGCTTTAGAAAGTAAACCCATGTTTTCCTTGAGTATTCATCAATGAATGTCGAAAAGTAGAATCTACCACCAATTGAAGGTGTTTGCATAGAACCACACAAGTTTGAATGTACAATATCCAAAGGGGATTTTTCTCTAGTTGACTTGCCTGCTAGAAATGATTCTCTATGTTGCTTTCCTAAGATGCATCCTTCACATACTCTTTCAGGTTTTTCTATTAGGGGTAATCCCTTGACCGTGCTTTTCCTATGAAGCAAATTTAAACCTCCAAAGTTAAGATGCCCAAATCTCAAGTGCCATAACTAGTTTTCATCTTTTATTTTTGCTTGAAAGACAGTTGCATAACTGTTGTGGTTTTTTGTGGTTGTGCATAATCTAAATTCAGATCTGGTTGAATCTTTAGGGGAAACATTCTATTATTTGTCATTTTAACCTTAGCAATAAGTTGGTTGCTTGGATATTTATCTAAAATTGTGCACAATCCATTTTTGAAAGTTAATCTAAACCATTTTTGTATGAGTTGACCTATACTCATTAAATTGTGTTTTAGACCAAGCACAAAATACACATCTAAAATATACTTTTTGTCCCCCTATTTAGTTAGAATGTTGACATTTCCTTTTCCTTTGATTGACACTTTGTTGCCATTGCCTAATGTGATATCAATCTTTACATTTTCATCTAAACTTGAAAACATTTCTAAATTTCCTATCATATGATTGCTATAGCCAAAATCTAGAAACCACACGTCTTTTTCATTTTCTTGTGCAACATTACAAGCCAAAAAAATTGTACTATTCTGACTTTTGGTTTTGATTTTCTTTTGTAAAATTTGTATTTTATTTACCATAATCATACTGTTTCTTTTTACACTCATTCATGTAATGCCCAAATTTTTTATAGTAGTGACATTGGACTTGAGACTTATCATACCTTTGTCCTTGTGACAGATTTTGAGATGAACTTGAGCCTGAGTTTTGGATGTTTCCTCTTCCACTTGAGATTGAAGGGTTGCTTCTTCCACCTCTATAAAAATTTCATCCTCTTCCTCTGAAATTTCATCTTCCTCCGCCTCTTTCTTGGTTGATTGAAGCTTGTGATTTGAAAGAATGCTCCAATGATGTGTTTGTAGACCTGCTCAACCTATGTTCATGACAAATCAGAGATGCATGAAGCTCATCAACTGAGAACTATGAAAGGTTATTTTTTTCCTCTATGGTTACAACACTAGACTCAACTCTGACATCTTCTAGATTCTCATCATGAGATCTGATTTGGTTCACCAGTCCAATGATTTGAGTAAAGAATGAATCTACTGTACCATTTTCCTTCATATATATTGTTTCAAAATATCTTCTTAGCATTTGTAGCTTTTCTATTTTCACCTTTTCCATACCTTGATAGGCTGTTTGGAGAGTATCCTAAGCTTGTTTGGACCTTGTTGCTGCTTCAATCCTTGGGAAAATGCTCTCATGCACTCCTTGGAGGATGAAGAAAAGAGATTTTGAATTCTTCTTCCTATTATCTTTCAATAAATCCTTCTCTTCTTGAGTTAGAGAATTATATGCAGCTAGATCAACTAGTTCTGGAAAACCATTCTCTACTAGTTCCCATAAGTCTTGTGAGAAAAAAAATTCCCTCATGGTGATTGCCTAGTAGTCATAATTCTTCCCATTAAATTGTGGGATTTTTGGGTTTGTCAAGCTTGTGCTTGCTACCATTTTGACTGTGAAAAATTTGTCTCTTTTAAAACACCTTTGTTGGAAACCTTTGTGAAAACCCTTTGTTGTAAAGAACCTACTCTAATACCACGTGAAGACTAGAGGCAAAGGGGGAAAATGAAACCAACCAAACCCAAAAAATAGAGCACACACAGAGAGAGAAATGAAAACACAATTTTTTTAAATCATATATATTTCATTAATAAAAGAGCTATTGCTCAAAATTTCTTTACAATCTTGCTTCTACAAAGCATTACCAAAAAACTTGTTCACAACCTTCACTTAAAAAAATAAAACTTACCTAGCAAGCAATAAACTACCATAGAAAATCACCAAAAAAGACGTGAATTAAATGTAATTAATTACAATAATAATTACTTGAGATTTACGAAGGAGATATGCTCAGATTTAACTATTTAATCACATTAAATATTTTCTAGAAGTATTAAATAGAAAGCAAATTTCATAAAGACATTTCATGTCAAAATTGTTGCTGTAGAAAAGACACTACTGCACAACTACCATCAATGACAAAACACCTAGAAGGTTTGTGGTAGCCACCGCACTACCACACAACATTGTGAGAGAAGGCACAAGGTTGCGATAGTCACTGCATCACCACACACAATGGAAGGAGAGTTTGCGAGACGATGGGAAGAAGTAGTGGCAGAAGTTGGGATAAATTCCAACAAAAACATGTATTTATTTATCTCTACCATGCTATGTATGAATGATAAAATAAGAAGCAACATGATTTGAAGATTGAATCCAATGTGATTAGCTGCTACATTAAAGGAAGAAGCAGACTCACACCAAGAAATACTAAGTAGCAATTGGAAGAAACCACTGCAGAAAATAGAAGTTGCCTCAACAAATAAAATCAGCTAAGATAAAGATGAATCAGGCACATGAATGTATGGGATAAAGTTATTATCCCAGCTGCAGTTTGAGAAAAAGGGAATCAATATCAAACAATAAATAAATTAAATAAAATATCACATGTATAATAGTTTAAGGTTGCAACTTTTAATCAGGTTCATAAATAGTTCTCATATAAAAGAGTCAAATAGATGTTTCATATATAAAGATGTCAAATTATCAAGGAGACAGTTGAGGAGTGCAATAAAAACAATAGCAATAGTTACAGAAGGTGTTATCATCACCAAAAGAGATCGTTGGTATGCATAAATTATAGAGTTATCATTGATAAGAAGAAGCCATTGGTTGTAGTTGGTAAACACATCATAGACAGATCAAATATCATTTTCAAAAAGTCACTAGGGAAGATTAATTATCAAGTTTAGCATAGATTTATAGATCGTTGAAGCTAAAGAAGCCACTGAATCTTGAGAAGAGGGCAATAAAATATAGTAAACCTATATAAATTGGGTTGGAGAAGACAAGTGAAATATTGAAGATAAAAAATTTCACCCAAATCAAAATGTTGATTGTAGAATAAATTACAAATTTGAAGTTGATAATTTCTAGGAGATTCGAAGGAAAATAAATTATATAGTTTTTTCTTTGTGTATGGAGCCACCTGTTTGAAAGGAGAAGATCAAATATTTTGACGAGGTTGAAGTTTGCAAGAAAGAAGAACAATTTGAGAAGAAAATTGCATGTGGTAAAAGACAAGTGGGAAAAGATTGTAGTTTTAGAAGAAAGTAATATCTACATCTATTATTGGCATTTGAACAAAGAAAGGTGATCACAATTTTTTGTAAATTTTTCACAAAATTTGATGAAGTTTGCAGTATTTGTTAAAGTCTAAGCTTGAAAAGATATGAAGTGGTAGATCATTTCAAATCATGGAAGAGTGAAGGTGATAAATTCACCAAAGTCAATCACCATCAGGTATTACATAAGTAATTATTTTTGTGGTTAAATTTTAATTAATAAGGAAATTATTTTCAAATGGGAAAGGTTGGTAAAAGAGAAAGGAAAGAAAACAAAAAATTAATATGTAAGAATAGTATTTTGGAAGAACTTGAGAAAATTATAAATAAAAATGAAGAATTAGAAGCACAAAATATGTCACAAAAGGAAGATATATCGAAATTGAGAGAAGAATTTATTTTGCTCAATCAATTACTTGATGCTTACGTAAAAGAAAATCAATGTCTAAAGTCTAAACCTACACTATGTAATGTGTCATGGGATACAAGTGATTTTTTTTGTTCATTAGATAATTTTTTTGATAAATGTGATATAGATAAAGCCTCTTTTGATAAAAAATGTAAGGAAGACAATAATATTTCTGAATCTACAAATCTTGTTAGTTGTGAGGATAATGAGAAAGGATATTCTTCAAAGAATGTTGGATTTAAGATAATGAAAATAATGAGATACAAAGGGAAATGATTGAGAAAATATGCACAAGGAATTATAGAGCCCATTGAGCCAATAGTAAGGCAAAAGAATGAAGGCCTTGGATATGCTAGTGGAAATAAAAATGAGGTTGTTAGTGTATATATTGCACTTTATGCATACACTTGGTTCACTTAAGCCTACTTAGGTGTCCCATCAAATCATTCACATTGAGGTGTCAATGTTGATAGGTGTCTTGAGAGGTGTCAACTTACTTTTGAAACCTCTTCCTTCATTTGTGCTAGGCAACTTGCCACCACTCCATGTGTGAGGAGTTCTATCCTCATTTAGTGGAGGTTGGTTGCCTCCCTCACTCCTATATATGTACACCTTGTTTGCCTAAGATAATTGGGTCATATAAATATAATATTGTGCATTGTTCATTTGTGATTGTCTTTTATCTCCTAGATCTTCCTAATTCTAATAGAGGTTACAAGTGTTAGAAGTTCAAAAAAAATATTTCAAGGAATACAATACAATGAGATGTGTTGGGATCTTCATCCTTGTAGTCTTTATAGATTGAATAATCATTTTGAAATGTGCTGAAACAAAAAGTGGAAGAAACAAATTTAAAAAGATAGTATACAAATAGATTTTGGATGGATTGATGTATCTAATTGGAAAAAGATCACAAATATGTTCAAAAGTTTGTACAAGCATAATTATTCTCATTTCAGAAAAAATAACAAATCATGTAAGGTCATATATCATCCTAGAAATCATATAATTTAATCTATGAATTTTGACTACTATAAAGGCTACTTGAATTCTATCCATGTAGTGGTATGAGATTTGAAGTTGGAGCACTCATATATGTAGAATAAGTACCATTGGTCACAAAGATAATTAGTTGATGGTTACAACATTGATTGCAAAAATCATTGTTGAACCTAAAATTTGTACTCTTGATTACAAAGATAATTGTTGAATGATTGTAACATTGATTGTAAAGATCATTGTTAAACCTAAAAAGTTGTAGTATTGATTGTAGAGATCGTTGAAGTTTTTTGTTGTAAAAATCATTGTTAAAGTTGATTGCAAAGATTGTTACTAATCGTTGAAGGATTTGATTGAAAAGATCATTGCTGAAATTGATCATAGAGATCATTGCTTAAATTGTGAAGTTTTTGATCGTAAAGATCATTGTGAATGATTCACTTCCTTTATTAATATAACTATGAATAATGTATTACTATAGATAATGATGTATAAAAATAATCAAAGCTATTCAAAAGAAAGATAAGTTTTTATACTTTCAAGAAGACATTGGTGTTACATATTCTTCATTTGTACATGGATAGCTAATAAATCTATTTGTTACAGGTAACCCCCATCATCTAATCAAAGAGGGTGATAAAATGCAGTCACAGTCAATGGGCGAAGTGGGTCATTGGGAAGATTTGTTGGTGGAATCCCCTAACATGGTGCTGAATATGGCAGAGGCTCTTCTTCTCACACCCCCCCCAATGCATTAATATGATGATGAGAGTACATCAATGGAGCCACTTTACTCCCTCTGGAATGACTGACTGAATATGAGTTTCAGAGTTTCGAGGGGACAAAGTTTTCATGAAATCAATTATATAACACCTCTTTCTAATTTCAATTAGTAACTGTCCACCAGAAGGCCAGCAAATATTTTTGCACATGGGCTTGGCATACAGTATAGAATAGATGGCCCCAACCAACCCATTCGACTCCCCTATAAGAATATTCATGCTTTTTAGGGAGATTTCCCCATTTGGAAATTTGTATCATATGACAAAAATGCATATAAATACAAACTACATGGCCAAGAAATTCAACTCTTTTTACTCATATCTTGCCTCATGATATTTTCTATTTTGAGAAACAATTAAATATTGAGATCGAAGCAAAATATGAAATTCTTTATTTTAACATTTATGATTATTAAAGTTATTCTTTATAGGTATTATTAGAAATATCAGAATGTGCTTTCAAAAAGTCTGCTTACTTTAAAAACACTTGTGGATATATCCTGCCTACCCTTTTCAATGGAATGATATAAATAATTGGTGAGGTATTTCTTCTTTAATTTATTAGTTATAGCCATTTTTTTTGTGTTTGAATCAAATTAATAAATATATTATTGTGTTTTTTCAATGCGGTGGAGAAAATTATTGTATTTGAAGTGAAAAAAAAAAAAACACAACAATGGAAATATAACTATTTTGATTAAAGGTAAAAAATGGATTTTGAAGGGGTCCAAAACCCTTTACACCAAAAAGAAGCTATAAATAAAGATAAAGACAACTAAAGCATAACAACCAACCCACAACAAGACCACAAAAAATAGTCAAAAAAGAAGAAGGAACCCACCCAACAACAATACATATTATTCAGGATATCAATAGCTTCAACATCATAGGCTGCATTCTTAATGCCTTCATCCCCATCAGTAGACAGTTCATGAACAGTAGCACTAGCCTGAGCTTTGGTCTTGTTACAGGTTCGAACCCCAAGCCCACCCAATTTAACCTCTCCAATCAAAACACAACTCTCAACCTTATCACCAAGCTTTTCACCTTCCATCAGCTTACCATCAACAACATCATCAACATCTTTACCATTTTTAACATTCTCCACAGGGGAAGTCATACCAGCATAATCAACATTAAACCCAATTTTGTTCCCCTCCTTCCCTTTATCCACATTAGCAAAAATCCATTCCATGAGATTCTCCAAAGTGAGGATTCTTCCTTCAAGATTTTTCTTCAACATAAACGTTTCCTCCACCACAATCTTCAGAGAATTCATCAAATCATCGATTTGATCCTGAATAGAGGACTCCTTTGTTTTGCTCACAATACCCCTCACTTTCACATTAGTCATATTTATTTCATGGAAAATCCATTTAAAAAGCTTATAAAACAAAATGGAGCCCTCTTTAGAAGCTCCCAAGACATCAACAATATTATCTTTACCAATATTAAAAACCTATTTACCCTCTTCATCCTCCTCATGGAAGGAACTAGCCTTATCTGTATCAACAACAATCTCCTTAACCTTTTCAGCAGCAATCGGTGTAGCAATCGACAATTTGATCTTTTGGATGGACTCCATGATCTCAGCAACAACTGCCATCCTTTTCATCAGCCTCTCTAGGTCCACTACAGGAGGGTACACAACAATATTCCCACCCTGATGCCCACTAGCAGAAACCACAACTCCTTATTCCTTACCATCCAGAGACCCCACAACATCCTGTCCGCCATCCACTTTAAGAGGAGTGTCTAGCTCAATAGTTTTATAAGCAGCCCTCACCACCTTCCTCGTGCCCTCCTCCAGAAGTAATTCCCTATTTTTTAGAGTTGGAGGAGGAGACAACACCTCCCCACCCATATCTTTCATATCCTTTCTGCTCTGGCTCAACATTTCGTCAACAGGTTATTCGCTACTAGTCTCATAACCCTTGTTGGGAATCAACCCCTCTTTTTTACACTTCCCTAGAGCAGGGGATTTCATATCCTCATGCACAGTCGCCAAGGAGTCTGACACAAAATACACATCATCCTCTGAATTTGACTCCTTCTCTAGAATAAGCTTCCTTTTTTCCCTATTTTTGCAGGTCACTTCCTCCTCAAACACAGTCTCATAACCCTTATCCTACTTAATTTTCACATCCTTAGGGGTCGAGAGTGGTTTAACCACCTCAAATGCTTTGCAATAATTAGAGATAAGGAGAATCAACCCCACATGAAGAACAAGGTTCTTCGAATTCTTCTTATGATCAATTATGCCAGCATCCAACGAAACTAGAAGGTAAAAAGGAAAAGAAATCCTTTTTTTGTGACGAAAGTGGTTAAGAAGGACAAAATGATAGGGATCAACCGAAAAATAACGTCCTTCAAGGGAAATGTACCTCATTAACTCCTCAGCAGCATCTGCCTACAGAGCCTTGATAGTTTTTCTCTGATAGCCCCCACTCTTCGTTGCTTTAAGGTCCTTGGATTCCTCGCCTTTGAAGAAGATTTTCATAGCATTCTGCGCCTCTTTCTTGTCTTTGTAGAACTTCATACCTTCTATTGGTAAACTAGTAATGTGAGATATGAGGTCCTCAGTAATATCGAACTCCATCCCTCCAAGTTTCAACACCTTGTTGTTCCAATTTTTGGCAACCAAAGTAGTCGTTTGAGGGTTATTCCTGTGCAATTTTTCAATATAAGGAGTCAATCCTCCCTTCTCAAGAATCACCCAAACCTCCGAGTTATTCTTAACCACATTGAAAGAGAAGGGCTTGACATGATTCATGTCACCACCCATGGTAGCCAAACTCATAGAGCCAAAGGTATTCACAACTTTCAGAGAAAAACCAAAACTTCTCGAGAAAGCAACCCTAAGGATACCCAAAATCCATGTAGGAAAATAGAAGTGGCATAGGTAATTAATAAATATAATAATCTGCTCCCTATGAAAATTCTCCCTCGTACCATCAAAGAAAGTCGAGTCTTGAAAACCACTCCTCCAAATCATAATCATCCACGTGATGATAAGCATGCACACCCAACACCAAACAAAACTGTTATTCCTCTTAGATTTGCGCTTCATGATTAATAGTTACAATCACCTCAATAGGAAGAGGGTCATTTAAATCCCACTCCCAGGCCCCATGAACCCCCAAATTAGCAAAGATATCCGCCAAACTATTTCCCTCTCTAAAAATATGAGAGATAAAAATCATCAAAGGTATTAAGGATATCAATGGAATCCTTTATAATAGTTTCAATAGTCCATGAAGAGGTAGCACATTTTTTCAAATTATTAATGATATTTAGAGAATCCCCCTCAAGACACACTTTCTTAAATCCTTTCTTTTGAGCCAGTTTGAGACCATGATAGGCAGTAGCAATAGAAATATAACTGTTGAATGTTATTAGTAAGTGCAATAACAAGAAATATTTATTAAAAACATATTTTTAATAAAATTATTATTATTTATAAAAAACTACACATAAAAAGAAGTTTCTAAAATTTATAAGCTTAAGAAAGAAATAACTTTCTTAAATTTACTACTACATATAAAACTAAGTTTCTATATTGATATACTTAAAATTTAAAAAATATTGAAAAATCTTTAAAAAAAATAAATTCTTTGATTCAATGTAAAATATATTTTTAATATTAGAATGGAAATGAAATTCTGAAAGAATGAAAAATAATTGTTCATTTTAAAACTAGCAATCACACTTTGGTGTGTAATGGGTATGTCGAAGATGTGTGGGAGGTAAATTAGGGAAAATTTTGGTCTATTTTTTGTATACATTTGTGTAGTAAACATGGGTTCAATTGGTAGTCCATTTATAAAATGATGTTTGTCTAATAAAGGTCTCAAATTTCAATAGAAAAGTGACAAATTCAAATCAATTATGCATCCACTTAGAAGGATCTACACACAACTAAAAAAAAACATCTAAATTAGGAAGATAATCAAGCTCCATTACCAATAGGCTCATGTTATTCTTCAAATAGGGAGATATGGAGAGAGAGGGAGAGGTGGAGATGGAAAAAGGGAATATGTAGGGGAAGAGCAAGAGAGAGACAAAGGGGTAAGGAGATAGAGATAGAGATGGAACTGAAAATGGAGATGGAGATGGAGATGGAGATGGGCGAGAGGGATATGGAGAGGAGAGGGAGATAACTAGAGAGAGAGGATAGAGGGATAGGTAGAGATGGAAGACGTAAATATATAGCGATGGAGAGATAGGGAGAGACATGGAGAGAATGAGGGGGGATAGAAAGACAAAGATATAGGGAGTGATATATAAGAGGTAGAGATGGAAAGATATAGGGGTAGAGAGACGTGTAGAGATAATAAGATATAGATAGAGGTATTGATGAAAGAAGAAATATGGGGAGATAGAGATAGAGAGGTAGAGAGATAGATATAGAGATAGGGAGGGAGAAACAAGGAGTGTGTGTGTGTGTGTGTGTGTTGCATGAGAGAGAGAGGGAGATAGTTATGTATAAATATATAGAGAGGGAGGGAGAGGAAGGGGGAAAATAGAGATAGGAGAGAGAAGTATAAAGATATAGAAAGGGGTGATATGGATAAAGGGGGAGAGAGGGAAACATATAGATAGAAAGAGGGAGAGATAGGGATATAAAGGAGAGATGGAGAGATAGATAAAAATTGGGAAAGATGGAGGGGGTGAGATATAGAGAGTCAAAGACAAAGACATAGAAATAAATATATAGAGGGAGAGATGGAAGGAGAGACAAAGAGGGAAAGGGATAAATAGAGACAAAAAGAGGGAGATAATGAAAGAGGGGGAGTTGGAGAGAGAAAGATAAAAAATATAGGAAGTGATAAATAGAGAGAGGTAGAGAGGGATATAAAGAGAATAGGAGAGATGGAGGGAGAGATTGAGTGAATAAGTGAGAGATATAGATAATGAGATATAAAGAGTGAGGGAGAGGGAGAGATTGGAAGATAGAGATAGAGGTGGAAGAGTGAGAGATAAAGGAGGTCATAGAGATAAGTAATAGAGATAGAGTAGGAGAGAGATATAGAGGGGGAGAGGTAGATATAGGGAGGGGAAAATAGGGAGTTTGTGTGTGAGAGTGAGAGAAATATATAGAGATAAATATAGGGAGGGAGAAATAGGGAGTGTGTGAGTGAGTGAGGGAGAGATATTGAGATATAAATAGAGAGGGATAGATATAGGGGGAGAGAGATTGTGTGTGTGAGAGAGAGAGAGATGGATAAGGAGATAGAGATAGGGGAGAGGTAGAAAGGAAGATAGAGATAGAGATGAAGATGGATATGGAGAGAGAGGGAGAGATAAATAGAGATATAAAGAGGGGGAGACAAAGAGAGGGAGATCTATGGAGGGATAAAAAGATATAGGAAGTTATATATAGAGGTAGAGATAGGGAGATATATATAAAGAGAGGTACAAATATATTAAATTAGGATATATATGTATATTAGAGAGAGATGGATATATATATATATATATGTATGTATGTATGTATGTATGTATAGAGAGGGAGATATATCTACGTATATAGAGAGATGGATATGATTATGATTAGGATTAAATTAGGTTAAGGTTCAATAAAAATTCTAAGATAAATCTTGGAGGATTTAGGTGATTGAAGATAGATCAGGATGACAATTAGGGTTAGGGTTAAGGATTAATTAGGATTAGGGTTGAATTAGGGATAGGGTTAGGGTTAGGGATTAGTTAGGATTAAGCTTAAATTAGGATTCAATTAGAGGTGGTCGAAACAAGGATTATATGCAAAGGAATATGTGTTTAGGGAGCTAATAGAAATACCCAAATCAAGCAAAGATTCATCCAGTGGATAAATGAAGCCCACAACCTATACAAGTTCATGAGGACACAATGATGAAGAGGATCGAGCCATATAAGGGTTTTCCTTTTTATTTAAGTCAAAAGGAGATCAAATATTTAGTTATATTCTATTCTTTAGAGAATGGAAGAAACATATCATAGAGGCCATGGTAGGGGGTTTTAAAACCATTTTGAGAATTTGAATATAAGCATCGAACACAAGCTATGCAAAATGAAATCCATAAGAATGGTGACATCTCATATTCAACCATACCCATAATGCACAGATAAATCAAGATACAAAGCTCAAATGGTGTGAAAACTTACCAATTTTTTTGTTGTTGATAAGATGCAATCGAAACCATATTCAAGTCTTTCAAAAAGCCCTCGAGTTTGGCCATGAAGCACAACTAAAGCATCAATAGAGAGAGGAGATAAAAATACATCAAAAAAATCTAACAATGGTCGCAGCTAAAGCCTTTGCAAATGCATTCAAGATAAAGAAAATAAAGGGGTTTGTATATTTTGCAAAGAGAAATACTCACAATGCTGGTTTCATGAAGATAGAAGCTTCAAAAATTGAAGCTCGAAACCTTTCCATGGCGGTATCTTGTGCAGAGCATTTTTCTCAAAGTTGGGAGTGTGAAATGAGGAGGAAAATTAGGGCTTGGCGATTTTGTGTCTAGGGTTCACCTTTTACCCTAATTTGAAGTTGGTGATTTTCATCACATTGATTTAAAATTTAAATATCCCTACTAATACCTTCATGGTATTAAATCTTGCCTTACATATATTTTGCTAACCTAGGCCACTTTATGCCTTTATGACTTTCTTTTATGATTTTTTAGAAAATCATATAGCGATGCCTTGTCATTTTTCTAACTTTAGCCCAAGGGAGAATATTACATAGCTTGCAAGAAATAATCAAATGCCTTGTGAGTTTTAGTTCTTTTGATGTTTTTTATAGAAAATAAAACTATGTTCAATACTTGAAAATTTCAAAACAAAACCATATAGTTGCCTTGAATTTTATTAAAAAATTAGCAGATGATGTCAAGCGTAAATAGGAATTTTCTATTTTGAGCTCCAAGTTAGACTTGCCTATCCTGTTGCAACATGGAAAAACTCGTAGATTGTGGGTAATCTATAAATGAGAGTAAGTAAATATGAAGAGTGGGCTAGTTACCCTAGCAAAATCACCTAATCTAAAATAATTTCAAGGGAAAGGGTTAGGAAGAAAAATGAAAGTAGATCCTATAGCCTAAAGATGATTCACCATAATTTCAAATATTTTAATAATTTCCACTCTCAATAATCTCTCATAAAAATTCAACTCTCACAATCTCACCATGCATAAAACATACAATCCAACAATGATTTGTATGGAGGTTCATGAAACTGAACACAAAATACAACCTGAATTATATGGAATTCTTGCACACAAGTTCACAGAATCAAGACATGAAAAAGATTCTCTATTTGAATCACAATTAATATAAAATCGATACTACAAATTTAAGACAAGAAAATGAGAAGGAAAGAACTACTGTTTTATTGAAATAAAGGAGTGTCAAGCTCAAAATATGAGTACATGAAATGTTTACAAGATTTTCTGAATGAGTGAGAGCAAGAAACAATAATATGAACTTAGAAAATCATATTTTTTTTCAAACTTATATCTCCAAACTGTTTGCAACAGTGAAAATAGAAAAAAACAAGTTGAAATTGCATCTTTGAAATAGCAATTTTGACCCATTTTCAAGCTCCACAGAAAAGCTTGACAAATAGTGCCTCAAATTGCTCCAAATTGAATAAAAAAGATAGAAACTTTCTATCTCCAAAAGGTTGATCTAAAAGAGCCACAAAATTAGGCTCAAACTGCTCAAAACTGAAATTGGAAAGTTTAGTTTGCTCCCTCTTTTCCAAATTCGCCCAAGAACTCAAACTCAAAATAGAAGGTCTCAGTGAGGACTCAAGTCCACTAACTACGTTCTAAAACAATAACACATATTAAGGTAACTTATAGAAATATTACCTTAATGATGTTTTACATCATTTGCAGTTCATAATTACAAAGTAGAAAGCTCCTACTATTATATTATTTTGCAATTTTGGAAAGAAATTGATACTTTGCACAAACCAAAATAGTATGCTATGGCTCCTAATACACTTTATTTTTCTATAAAAAATCATAAAAACTTAGGCACCTATCATATATGCCTACTCAAGGCTTAAAAAGAAACCTTGGGAATTCAACACTTGGGCAAAAAATAGGTATCACAAAGGCATTGACTTAATTTTATACAAGGCATGAAATGAATTAAAGTCAATGAAAGCTAAGTTGGTCAAAATATAACCTCAAAGGAATCAGTTTGGATTTTTATATTTTATATGAATGTGATAAAATGCCATTCAAATTTGAGTTAAAGGGTAAAAACCCTAAAACAAAACTCCATCAAACTCCACATTGTTCAGCCTCATTTCCAATCTTGACTTTGAGAAAATTTGCTCTATCCACTGCTGCCGTGATGAGCTAGGGTTTTGACCTTGTGAGCTCGATTCTTATTGTTTGGAGAGATTTTATGAAGCATCTTGAAGAAAAATGTAGAGGTAAGCCATTTTTGACTCCAATCTGGGTGTCGATTTTCTTCCAATACTTATCGCTCTACTGCCTAGCTCAAGACTTCTTGCTACGGGGTTGTGGTGTATACCATTCTACCGCATATGTTTCTCACCCTCCTAGTGCTATAGTGGTGTATGCTTTATTGTCTTGTTGTTTACCACCTTACCACACTCCTTTGAATCACCTTATGCGGGATGGCGGTAGGTACCACATTATCACATTGCCTTATAATTCTCTCTGTGGGGTGGCAGTGAGTATCGCTTTACTGCATAAGCTATATAATCTCTTGGTGGTATGGCGGTAAAGGCTTATTTATTAACCTAGAAGCCGCCATCCCACACTGCCTTTATTTTGATGTTGCGATACTATGATAAAGGTGAAATTTTCTTTGTTTATGATTATTTGGAGGAATAAATGGGTATACAAAGGGAATGTTGGTGACAATATGGATCTTGTCACAAAAATTGTTGCATTTCATGTTAAATACAATAAAAATATTAGGTTGAAGGATAAGGGTATAGGTTTGAGGGTATATGGTTGAAGGATTAGGTTGAGGTTCCAATGTATAGGGTAGAGGGTATAGGGGTTGAGGGTTTAGGGTTTACGGGTTGAGGGTTGAGGGATTAAGGGTTGAGGGTTGAGAATTGAGGGTTGAGGGTTTAATGTATAGGGTAGAGGGTTTAAGGGTTTAGGGTTTAAGGTTGAAGGTAGAGGATTGAGGGTATAGGGTTGAGGGTCCAATGTATAGGGTAGAGGGTATAGGGGTTGAGGGATTAGGGTTTAAGGGTTGAGGGTTGAGGGTTGAGGTTAGAGGGTAGAGGTTTGATGGTTTAAGGGTTGAGGGATTAGGGGTTGAGGGATTAGGGGTTGAGGGATTAGGGTAGAGAGTTTAATTGGGTTTAAGGGTTTAAGGGTTGAGGGTAGAGGGTAGAGGGTATTGGGTTGATGGTAGAGGGTAGAGGCTAGTTTAAGGGTTGAGGGTTAAGGGTTAAGGGTTTAGGGTTTAGGGTTGAGTGTTTAAGGGTTTAAGGGTTGATGGTTTAGGGTTGAGGGATTAGGGTAGAGAGGAAGGGATGGATGGAGTGAGAGATGGAGGGAGAAATGAGATAGAGATAAGGAGATAAGAAGAGGGAGGGACAAAGATATATGAGGGTTTAGTATCCAATGTATAGGGTAGAGGGTTGAGAATTGGGGGTATAGAGTTGAGGACCTATAGGGTTGATGGTTTAGGCTATTGGGTTGAGGGTATTAGGTTGAGTGTATAGGGTTGAGGGATTAGGGTAGAAGGTTTAAGGGTTTAGGGTTTAGGGTTTAAGGGTTTAGGGTTGATGGTTAAGGGTTGAGGGTAGAGCATTTAGGGTATAGGTTTGAGGGTATATGGTTGAAGGATTAGGGTTGAGGGTCTAATGTATAGGGTAGAGGGTATATGGGTTGAGGGTTTAGGGTTTAAGGTTGAGTGTTGAGGGATTAGGGTTGAGGGTTGAGGGTTGAGTGATCTTTTGATGCAAGTGAAATGTAGGAAAGTAATTGAAGGCCAGTGAATATTGGGGAATGATTTTCTTGTTCTAACACCCCTAATCCCTTAACCATTAATCCATGCTCGATCAGAACAATTAGGCACTCAATTAGGCACTAAATTAGGTGCTAAATTAGGCACTAAAGAAAGCTCTAAAGTAGGTGCTAAATTAGGCATTAAATTAAGCGTTAAATTAGTTGCTAATATAGGTGCTAGTCTAAGTGCTAATTTGAGCATTAATTTAGGTGCTAATTTGCACCTAATTTAGTGCCTAATTATTCTAGTCGGCGCAAAAAATGACAAAAATAATGTCATCCCGATAAATAGCATTGACTTTTTAAAAAAATTGGAGAAAAATACATTAAAACAGTGGGTGGAAGCAAAAAATAGAGCAAAAAAGGGAGTTAATCACATGGATTTGTTGTAGTGTATTTATATTAAGGTTAGAGTTAGGAGTTATAAGTTAAGATTAGGGTCAATGTTAGAGTAAGGGTTAGGGTTAGGGTTGGGGATAAATTACTATTAGGGTTAGGGTTTAATAAGGGTTAAGATTCAATTAGGGCTAGGTTCAATTGATCTTTAATTAGGGTTAAGATTCTAGAATAAGTTTTTGTGTTAAGGTTGGGGTTATAATTCAACTAGGATTAGGGTTAGTGTTACAATTACAATAAGGGTTAAGATTCAATTAGGATAAATTGATTAGGGTTTATATTCAATTATAATTAAAGCTAGGTTGGGGTTAGGCTTAATTTAGGGTTAGGGTTAGGGTTAGGGTTAGGTTTTAATTAGGGTTACAATTAGAATTAAGGTATTAATTAGAAGTATGATTATGAATAGGGCTAGAATTATTGTTAAGGTTATAATTTGGATTAGCATTACAAATAGGACAAGGGATAAGATTATAATTATAATTGTAACACTAAAAATACCACTATTTTTTAATCACCCTAAATCTATAACTATCACTAATTCTAATTACAATCCTAACCCTAATTATAACTCAAATTTTAACCCTAACCCTAACTCTAACTCTAACCCTAATCCTAACATTAATAATATTTCTAACCCGCCCTAACTCTAACTCTAACCCTAACCCTAACATTAACAATATTTCTATCTCACTCTAATTCTACAACTAACACTAATTCTAATTGCAACCCTAGCCCTAATCCTAATTATGTCTCTTATCATAATCCTCACTCTAATCCTAATCATAACCCTAACCTTAATTGTAACCCTAATTATAGTTCCAAAGCATTAACTCAAACTCAAACCCTAACCCAATCCTAACCATAACCCTAACCCTAACCCTAAACCCTAAACCAAACCCTAACCAAACTCTAACTAAAAAATTAACTCAAACCCTAACCCTAACCTTAAACCCAAAACCAAACCCTAACCCTAATCCTAACCCTATGTCTGTGTCTAACTATAACCCTAACCTTAAACCTAAACCTAACCTAAACCATAATCATAATAGTAACCATAACCCTAATTATATCTCTGATAGTATCTAAAACCTTAATCCTAACCCTAACCTTAACCTTAACCATAATTCAATATCTAATCATAACCCTAACCCTACTTCTATCTCTAACCCTAACCCTATCCCTAACTAAAATCCTTACCCTAATCCTAATCCTAGCTCTAACCCTAACCCTAATTATGATGGTAATTCAATCCAAATTATAATTCTACCTCTAATTGTAATTGTAACCCTAACCCTAATCTTATTACTAAGGCTAATCCGACCATAATCCTAAATTATCTCTAACCCTAATCGTATCCCAAATGTTAATTCCAAACATAATCTCCAAACCTAACCCTAACCCTATTGTTAACTTTAATCATAACCCTAATCCTAACCATGATAATTTTGTCTTCCATGTTTCGCTGCAATTGTTACTAGCATGTATATATAAACTTAACACTAACCCTATTCATAATAATAAAATTATACCCAAGATTAACCCTAACCATAAAATATAAGCATAACCCTAATGCCAATACTAATGTCAACCCCAAACTTAACCCTAATTCTATTTCTAACCCTAACCTTGACTTTAACCATACATTTCATCTTAATTCTATGTCTAAATAGAACCGTAACCCTAAGTTTAACCCTAAAAATTATCCTAAACTTAACCCTAATCCTAACACTAATAATAACTCCAACCCTAATCCTATTTTTATCTCTAAACCTAAACCTAAACCTATTCCGAATAATAAAATTATTCCTAACCTTAACCCTTATTTTTTGTCTAATCCTAATTATAATAGTAACCCTAACCCTTATCCTAATTGAACCCTATTTTAACCTTTACCATAACCCTAATTAAACTTGAACCTCAACCCTAATTAAAGTTTGAACCTAACCATGTTTGACCCCTAACCATAACTTATATTAATTTTTTTTATTAAATATACTAAAATATGATTATTTATCTAATAATATAATAAAATAATATTGCATAATTATATATTAATTCATGTTATGTTTTGCACTGCGACTGTTATTAACATATGTATATTATTTATTAATATTATATATGAAAACACCGAGAGATATCATTCTCGAGGCGTATATAATATTATTGAAGCTTGGGTTTAGCATTAGGGTTAGGGTTCAATTAGGGTTTGGATTGTGGTTTAGGTTCAATTAGGGTTAGAGTTCAATTAGGGTTAAGATTCAATAGATTAGGCTTAGAGTTAGGGATTAAGCTTAATTAAGGTTGAATTTTAATAGGGTTAAGGTTAGGGTTTTAATATAAATCCTAGCGTTAAAGGGTTTGTATTCAATTAGGGTTAGATTTATACTATGGTTAAAGTTAGGAGTTACAAATTAAGATTAGTGTTAGGGTTTGTGTAAGGGTTAGGGTTAGTGTTAGATGAATAATTAACTTGTGAGGGTTAGGATTTAATTAGTACTAAGATTCAATTAGGGTGGGTTAGGGTTCAATTGATATTCAATTAGGGTAAGGGTTTCAGGATAAAGTTTGGGGTAAGGCTTAGGATTGGGGTTAGAATTCAATTAGGATTTTAGGGTTAAGGTTACAATTATGGTAAGGGTTAAGATTCAATTAGGAATTAATTAGGGATATGATTAGGGTTTATATTCAATTAGGGTTAGGGTTTACGTAAGGTTAGGATTAATATTCAATTATAATTAGGGTTAAAGTAAGGTTACAATTAGGGTTCATTTAGGCTTAAGTTTAGGGTTTAATTAGGGTACAATTAGATTTAAGGTTAGGGTTAGTGTTTAGGTTCAATTAGGGTTATAGTTAGACTTAAAGTTAGGATATGTGTTTAGGTTCAATTAGGGTTGAATTTCAACGAGATAAGGGTTATGATTAGGGTTAAGATTCTAAGATAGATCCTAAGGCTACAATTTGCATTAAATTAAGGTTAGAGTTAGGAGTTATAAGTTAGAGTTAGGGTTATATCACTACAATAAAATAGGCAATTAGCACCTAAAATATCACCAAATTTAGTGCATTTGAGTTCATGAATTGGACACTTCTACTGGCGCAAAACTCAATGCCAAACTGCATGTTCACTTCGACACCATTTTTTGCATTGGATTTTGCACCGGATTTTGTTGCTTCAGTTTGGCTTCCGATTTTGCTTCTGGTTTTTCTTCTTATGTTGCTTCCAGGTTTGCTTCCAGTTTTTCTTCTAGGTTTGCTTCCAGTTTTGCTTCTGGTTTTGCTTCCAATTTTGCTTCCAATTTTGCTTCTAATTTTGCTTCTGGTTTTACTTCTAGTTTTTCTTCTAATTTTGCTTTGATATAATGTCACTTGTTGCATCTAGCTTTGCTTCCATTTTTGAGTCTTTTGTTACTTCTAATATGGCTTCTATTATTGCATGTTTTGTTCCTTCTAAAATTGCTTCCATTATTACTTCTTTGTTTGCTACCTAAATTGCTTTTGTTTTTGCTTCCTAGATAACCCCAAGTTTTTCTTCCAATATTGCTTTTGGTTTGCTTCCAGTTTGGCTTCCATTGTTGCTTCCTTTTTTTCTTCTAAAAATGCTTCTTTTTTTGCTTCCATTTATTAATTTAATATGTTTTATTTCAATTTAATTAGTTAAATATATCATACCTCTTAAATAACTCATGTATTATTATAGAGTAAGTAAATTAAATAATATGCTTTATTTCAATTTAATTAGTTAAATATATCATGCCTCTTCAATGACTCATATGATTATAGAGTAAGTAATTTAATTATATAACTCATATGATTAAATAATAATATCATTATTATAACATGATCATCATCTATAATTAAAACAAGTGAGTCAAATATCTATAATTTAATTGAATTTGATAGCATCCATCCTGAGCAATAAATTAAAATCATCATATGTAATAAATATCCATCCAAAAATCATCGACCACTTTCAATATATATAAACTGACAAGTCAATACTGATAAGATCATCATCATATATAACTAAAACAAGTGAAAGTCAAATATGCTAGTAGATCAATAACATGTCAAAATGGTACATGCCCAACAGTCGACATAAGTCAAAATGATACATCTACAAATGATATAAGTAAAAATGATAAATTATGTAACTCAAAATGATACAAGTCAAGATGATACATGTCCAAATGATATAAGTCAAAATGATACATGCCAAAATGATATAACTCAATAATATTGTACTACAGGCTGTGAAAATGATACATATGATAGTAACCATGAAAAGAGGTATCATAATGATATATAAACAATGATCCATGATTCAATCTATATGATCATGAAAGTCACTAGCTACTACCAACAACTGCCTCATGATGATGATGATGATGATCATCATCATCGTAAATGGCCTCAATATCTTTTGTATCTACATCATCATCATCCTTTTCCATGTGATTTGTACAAGAATCAACATATCCTAGATCTATATCATGAGGATCATCTTGATCTTTTGGAAGAACCGTGTTTTGTAAAAAAACCTTTAAAATGAAAAGTTATTATTAATTTCATGCAATAATTTATTTTTTTGTTATATATCTAGTATTACAACATATGAAACAAATCATAATCATAAATTACATCATATCAAAGTGCACATACCGTAATCATTTTTTAAAAAAGTTACAACTAATATGACATTCCAATGATGTAAAACATGCAACAATTCTAATAAACGTTAGTAAGGTGGAAGAGGGAGAAAGATGATTGGAACTTTGGAGGCCCACCATAATGGATTTCAGTATTCAATCATGAGAGAAGAAGAGAGATTTGAAATCATGTATCAAAAAATTAAGCATGCATTCTTTCAACCAATAGAGAAGGAGATGATTACTTTGCTTCACTTTCATTTGCATAACCATATCATGGTGTGAACCAAGAAGACCAAGGATGTCCAGTTTTATGTGGAGGTAATGGATGTGGTACTTAAAGATGAACTTCCATAGTTAATAAATTGAATCATCCCAAGTCCAAAACCGAAGACATTAGAGATATTATGGGAACTAGGAATAAAATATACAAAGAAATAGCTTGTATTTCAAGCTAGGTTCAAGGCATTTTTCCCAGGTTAAGTGTGAGGTTAATAAAACTGGATAACTTTATACTTAATGAATATGGTTTAGTCAATATGTCTATTTGATAAGAAGAAATTCCTTTGTTACATCCTGCTATGTGTGAAGGATTTTGAGGTTAAACCATTGATGATGTTGTTTCTAGGAACACACTACTTTGGCACAAAAATGTTGCCTATGAAGTGGTCGGGAAACCAAATTTAGTTGTACATTATGGTGGAAAATTCTGCACAAGAATAGAAGTCCTATAACAATTCCATTGAGAAGTGCAGTGTTTCAAAGAAGGGTTGAAACAGTGGTAAAGAGTGTAGGTTTGAGTACATTTTCAAAATGCAAAATAATTTCAAACTACAATATTAAAGATTCAAAGTGCCTGAAAATGGATGAAAAAAAACAATAGTGAAAGTGTCATGGCCTATAGATGCATCATGTTGTTCGAATACAAGCATTGTAGGTAGTGAATACACATAGAATGAAGGCATCATCATTAAATCTACCATGAATCATGCAATACATTTGGTTGTGAGTGGAAAAGAAAGAATTTTCTATTGTGTGTTTCATAGAACAAGGAAGGTACAAGTACAATGGCAGCCATGTGAGATTATGAATACGAGATGCAAATGAAGAGTACCCAGTATGTGCTTGGGAAAAAAAACTCCTATTGGAACAAAACTGCATTTTTGAGAACAAAGAGAATGGAGCTACAATGCATACATTATAGAAAGTGGAACCATGTTGTTTTCTTCAGAAAATCAAGCAATATCTTATTGTGAAGTCAAACATGTATTCCTCAATAAAAAATAGAATGGCATGATGATATTAGGGTTTTGAAAGAATGAATAACATTTTTAGAAGATGAATGGAACCTAATTTTATGTTGAGTACCAAAAACCTTGCAACGAATAAAGGGGTCTGTATTCAATTTTGTGGTCGAAACAAGGATTATATGCAAAGGAATGTGTGTTTGGGAGCTAATGGAAATACCTAGATCAAGTAAAGATTCATCCAATGGATAAATGAATCCCACAACCTGTAAAAGTTCATGAGGAAACAATGATGAAGAGGATCGAGCCATATAAGGGTTTTCCTCTTTATTTAAGTCAAAAGGAGAGTAAATATTTAGTTATATTCTATTATTTAGAGAATGGAAGAAACATATCATAGAGACCGTGGTAGGGGGTTTTAAAACTGTTTTGAGAATTTGAATATAAGCATTGACCACAAGCTATGCAAAACAAAATCCATAAGAATGGTTGCATCTCATATTCAACCATGCCCATATAATGCACAAGAAAATCAAGATACAGAGCTCGAATGGTGTGAAAAATTACCAAAATTTTGTTGTTGATAAGATGCAACCAAAACCATATTCAAGCCTTTCAAAATCCCCCAAGTTTGGCCATGAAGCACAAGTAAAGCATCAATAGAAAGAGGAGATCAAAATACATCAAAAAAATCTGACAATGGTCATGGTTAAAGCCTTTGCAAATGCATTCAAGATAAAGAAAATAAAGGGGTTTGCATATGTTTTGCAAAGAGAAATACTCACAATGTTGGTTTCTTGAAGATAGAAGCTTCAAAACTTGAAGCTCGAAACCTTTCCATGGCGGTTGCTTGTGCAGAGCATTTTTCTCAAAGTTGGGAGTGTGAAATAAGAATAAAAATTAGGGCTTGGTGATTTTGTGTCTAGGGTTCACCTTTTACCCTAATTTGAAGTTGCTGATTTTCATCACATTGATTTAAAATTTAAATATCCCTACTAATACCTTCATGGTATTAAATCTTTCCTTACATATATTTTGCTCACCTAGGCCACTTTATGCCTTTATGACTTTCTTTTATGATATTTTAGAAAATCATATAGCCATGCCTTGTCATTTTTCTAACTTTAGCCCAAGGGAGAATATTAAATAGCTTGCAAGAAATAATCAAATGCCTTGTGAGTTTTAGTTCTTTTTATGATTTTTATAGAAAATAAAACTATGTTCAATACTTGAAAATTTCAAAACAAAACCGTATAGTTGCCTTGCATTTTAGTAAAAAATTAGAAGATGATGTCAAGTGTAAATAGGAATTTTCTATTTTGAGCTCCAAGTTAGACTTGCCTATCCTGTTGCAACATGGAAACACTCTTAGATTGTGGCTAATCTATAAATGAGAGTGAATCTCTAGAGTGGGCTAGTTCCCCTAGCAAAATCACCTAATCTAAAATAATTTCAAGGGAAAGGGTTAGGAAGAAAATTGAAAGTAGATCCTATAACCTAAAGATGATTCACCATAATTTCAAATATTTTGATAACTTCCACTCTCAACAATCTCTCAAAAGACTTCAACTCTCACAATCTCACCATGCATAAAACATACAATCCAACAATGATTTGTACATGGAGGTTCATGAAACTGAACACAAAATACAACCTAGATTATATGGAATTCTTGCACACAAGTTCACAGAATCAAGACATGAAAAATATTCTTTATTTGAATCATAATTAACATAAAATCGATACTACAAATCTGAGACAAGAAAATGAGAAGGAAAGAACTACTGTTTTATTGAAATAAAGGAGTGTCAAGCTCAAAATATGAGTACATAAAATGTTTACAAGACTCTTTGAATGAGTGAGAGCAAGAAACGATAATCTGAAATTAGAAAATCATTTTTTTTTTCAAACTTAAATCTCCCAAGTGTCTCCAACAATGAAAATAAAAAAAAGAAGCTGAAATTGCATCTTTGAAATAGCAATTTTGACCCATTTTCAAGCTCCATAGAAAATCCTGAAAAATAGTGCCTCAAACTACTCCAAGCTGAATAAAAAAGATAGAAACTTTCTATCTCCAAGGTTGATCTAAAAGAGCCACAAAATCAGGCTCAAAATGCTCAAAACTGAAATTGGAAAGTTCAGTTTGCTCCCTCTTTTCCAAATTCGCCCAAGAACTCAAACTCAAAATAGAAGATCTCAGTGAGGACTGAAGTCCACTAACTACATTCTAAAACAATAACAAATAATAAGGTAATTTATAGAAATAGTACCTTAATGATGGTTTACATCATTTGCAGTTCATAATTACAAAATAGAAAGCTCCTATTATTCTAATTTTGGGTAAGTGCACCAATTTGTGACACAATTTAGGTGCCAAATGGAAAAAAGGATTAAAAAAACCCCAAAATAAGGCCTTTGGCGCATGCCAAATGTCTAAAAATATATTTGGCGCAAGCCAAATTTGGCGTGCGCCAAATGTATTTCTAGACATAAAATGCAAAAATTGGGTTTGGAACCCTCATTTTGTCTTTAACTCACGGCTTGAGAAGGAAGATTTCAAGTCCTCAATTCGCGCTCGCCAAATCTCCTCCAT
Source organism: Sequoiadendron giganteum (assembly GCA_007115665.2). Classification (NCBI taxonomy): domain Eukaryota; kingdom Viridiplantae; phylum Streptophyta; class Pinopsida; order Cupressales; family Cupressaceae; genus Sequoiadendron; species Sequoiadendron giganteum. The sequence continues at coordinate 691,156,508 of CM021100.1, read as the reverse complement.
TATTTGTATCCTTAGCTTTCCATTTTCCATTAGAATTCCGCCAACACATCGAAGAGGTCAAAGATTGCAAAGAGGTGTGTATTTTTATTCTATTTATTTCGAATTTGATTTGGAATGCAACTTTAAATAGATTTTTATAATAAAACTTTGTTCTAATTCTCAGGGAATGAATATCCACCTCAAAACATTGAGAATTCACACTCACCCCCTCATCAAGAGCCTCCTATACAATAACAACCCGAAACCCCTCCATCAATTCATAGGCATCTTGAAGGAACACAAGAAAATATTCAAAATCAAATTGAAAACAATAAAAGAGACATTCAACAATTAATTGCAAGATTAACTGAGCATGCCGAAACCCACCCTTATAGGAGAGGGATTGCTGAATCATTGAAGTCAATTTTAACTCATGTAGGAGAAATGAGCGAGCAAATGAATTTTTGGTCAACTAAGAGAGATGAGATGAGGCAATTTTATGCTAATGGTTTGTCATATGCAGATGTCAAAAAATTAAAAATTAGCAAAGTCGAGTTGTGTGCCCTATTTAAAGACCCAAAAGCCAATGAACCTTTGTCCCATGCATGTAGGAGATTCCCCATCCATTGGTGCCACCATGATTTAATTAGAAACAAATTTTGGGAGCGGTGGTGGATGGTATTTGACCAACCTCCATGCAATAACCATGAGGTGCCACAATACTTTTTGAGGAAACTCTATTGCGAGTTTGTCCTCAATAAAATTCCAAACTATTTTGACATCTTAGACTTTTAGGGTAGAGGTGGGGCCTCCACACATGATAGACCTGCTGCATGACATAATCCACAGTTGGCACCGAGAGCCTTGGGCAGATGCATGGTGGAGCATGTCATTGTTCCTTCCATTGTTAAGGATAGTGTAGAGGTGGACACGATGAAGTCGATTGGCTCACTCACCCAGACCATTTTATAGCGTGCGAGTCCTCTAGTAGAGCCTGGTGTGGAGGAGACGTGTAGGCCCCGAGCTCCACCCCACCATTGCGGTGCTTGTGGTGTTGTTTGCACGTACAATTATCAGGGTGTTTGTGATGCAGCTACACAACCTACATTAGTTGCAGAGGCGATGGCTTTCACATATGATATTCTGAATGATACATTCGGCATTGACACTTAGGTAAAATTTATTAAGTTATTTTAATGTTGTTTATTAAAATATATTTTGAAATTTAAGAATAACTAAATTAGTAGAATTTTGATATGATGAAATTTCAAGGTTGCACTATTCATGAGGGGTGCTCTATTCCTACAAACCCTTATACATTCTCGACGATGAGTCCACAGGTATGCAACTAGTATTAAAGATATTATTATTGCATTTGAACAGTTGAATGTTATATTTGAATGTTTGTCTCATAACATGCTTCGGATTTCAAACAGTTTCTTGGTGCACCTTCTTCCTCCACACCTCATGATTCATATCCTCAAACAATGTACACTCAGGTAGCCTTTATTCATTAATAGGGTTTTAAATCTATGTTAGGTAGTTTTCATAATTTTGCGTATATAGAAATCTAAAAAACTGATGAGAAACACAAACATTGCATTCAAGTATTCCTTGATCGTCTCACATTATGTTCTCCTATATCAACATGATACCTGAGATATTGTTTCATTTGCAGCTGTTGACAAGAGATAGCCTTGGTGATGTTGGTGGCACGATGGACCATGGAGTTGCTGCAGCAATAGCCAGTTCTGGTCCATTGAGAGAGGTATGTAATAGATTAGTCGATTTGACATTATATTTTCTCTTTTATGGTCTATTATAGAAAATTTTCACGATAATTTTATGTAGTTTAATTTCTATCTTCATGGTTGCTATAGGTGGTTGTCACTCCAGATCATGGACATGGTGATGCTTTAAATGTGCATGATGACTATATGTATGCAGTAAGTGATTATATTTTGTTATATGCCATTCCATAATTCAATTTCTATGTTTTAACATCTTTACTTTTAATCGTATCAGTTGAAGGTCCAGAGTGAAGAGAGGAGGAGTAGCGGGCGTGTTCGAAAGACAAGACAAGCAATAGTCACTCCATCCAGCCAAATTTCAAAGGCAGCATGAGATCTATTTCCTTCCCCTAGAGGGAAATGACTATGTATTAGTGTTGTTTGTTGTATGCCTATGTTGCATTTTGGAACATATGTTTTATACTATTGATATATACATGATATTTTGTCCAAATGGCTCCTTTGTACTAAGCCTATATGGCCTATATGGTTTTTTTGGATATATTTATATACTTTTATCAATATATATCATTGTATAGTCGTTCGGATTTTTGATTAAAGAAACTCTTATTTTGCTACTGCCAGTCTTGAATGATGTTATCATGCGTATCATGTAAGTTGTATGCTTGAATGTTGTAGGCATGGATTTTGTTTACATCAATGCTTAATTAATTACCGTGGAATGCTCAATAAGCCCCATCTAAAGCGTATTGTATAAGTAAGCTCCATTCGTGGTGGTTTGTATCCTTTGGAATGCTTCAATTACTTGTGCCTCACTGATGCAGAGGCAAGGAGGCTCAAACCTAATCAGTCTGACAACCTGCCTTCAAGGGGCTCCTAACAAGATTAATACAACCTATTTTGAGCAATCTACACAACCTCAAAGCCCCATCAAACCAATCTCTTCATTCAACACCTTACCCAACAATCCACCTTGTAGCACTTTGATGCAGAGCCAAGGTGGAGAAGACTCACAACAATGGAAATGTCAATTCTCAATCAAGAACTCTTCTTCATAGTGATTCAACCTAATAGGCATCAACCCACCCTCAAGGGCCTCAACTCCTCAACCTTGCAAATGAACAACAAGACTCCACCAAGGCCCTACAAAGACCATCAAAATTCATATAGTGACAATTGAATCAATCGACAACAATCCCTAAGTCAGATTCATCAAGGTTTCCAAAACTCACATTTGTGATTGGTTATTCTTATAGTACTCAAAACTCAGTTTTAGCTAGATTTCTCCCAACCTTTCCAAAACACTATACAATTACAAGATGGATTGAGATACCCTTTTCAGGGCTACACAACATACCAAAGAATCAATGGTCTCTCTTTTGGACCGACATAGACTTTTAACACACCTACCTCAATTTTGGCTTCATAATTAGCCCTTTTTTTCCAAAGGGACCACCCTTCCAAATTTAGGTATCTATCCAAATTCCTTTGAAAGTATTAGGTCATGGTGCCAAACCTCAAATTTTGTCATTAGTTTGTGTCTACAAAGCCTCTAACTCACAAAACCCAAGAAACCTCCAAAACCTTCACAAAATCAAGGGTTTTAAAGAAACATACAACTCCAGACCTCTCTCAACACTTACAAAGCCCCAAACACCTAAAAATAATTTTGCACGGACTCATCATACCCTCACATAACCCTTACAGGCATTAATTCTTAAAAACCTCTCTTTGGTTCCTCACTTCCATGTTGGAAAACCCTTGTTCAGTCTTAGAACAGTCACAAAAACACCACATAATTATGAATCCTTATTCCAAAATGAGTTAAAAAAATTATTATAACATTTTTTCAATCAATCCACTGAGATACAATAGCAAACAATAGGTGGATTGATTGTTACATCACAAATTTCCCCTCAAACCCTTGATTCAGCAACACTGGGACAGTCACTGTTTGTGTTGGTTCTCTCTACAAACAAAGAGTTAAGAAACCAAATAAAAAATAAATGAATTAGAAAACATATAGACAATCCTCTAAAATTCTTAGACCATGAAGAACCTGTATGTGCCCGTACAACACTCAAAAAGATCAAGAAAATAGTATTTTTCTAGAAAATTGCTCAAAACTGTGGTGTTTATTGTGTAAAATTATTACAAAAATTCTTCCACTCTCTCATTCAAGCCTTGGTAAGGATTTTTAAATAATTTTACAACAACCATATTCTCCCCAACTCCCATAACCAACATTGGGATTAGTTGGTCCCTTAATTACATTTGTTTGTGTTAAAGTTGCTTTGTCAGCATTTTACAACTTATATGATTTCTAATTGACTTCTAAGACACAAAAAACCCTTTATTTGCATTATGTTTGATCTCTCAAAGCTTATTAGACAAAATAAACCTACAGACATTAACATTTCCCTATTGATGTATTCAAATAAAAAAAAATGATGATGTGGTGTAGGTGCTCCTGCACCAATCTCAAAACCTCGTCCAAGCCTAATTTCTCCCAACCTTTCCAAAACACCTAACCATTTAAAGGTGGATTAAGATACCCTTTTCAGGGTTAGACAACATATTCCAAAACCAATAGTAACTCTTTTGGACCAACATGAACTTTCAATACACCTCCCTCGCTCTAGGCTTCACAATTAGGCCTAATTTCCAAAGGAACCCCCTCACAAACTCACCTCCAAACCAAGGAAACTTAAAAAAATCTTAGGGATGCTCACCAAATTTAGGATTCTCTCATTTCAGAGCCCCAAGAACTTGTTCTATTCCTCTACTCACAAACCATCCTAAACCTTCACAAAAAGAAGGGTTTTAAAGAAACTCATAACTCCAGACCTCCCCCAATCCTTCCAAAGGTGAAAACACCCCACAATACCTCTACCCTAACTTAAAGGACACTCACAATCCCATTCCTTTCAGTATTTCTCAGATTCAGTACTTGAGCTCCTTACTTTCATGGTGGAAACACCTTTGAACAACATTAGAACTTCACACCCCACTGAGTTTATTCATTCTCTCGGCCTCCAAAGTATTCATACACCAAAATAATCATGGTACAGGCCAATCCACTAAGCAATAGGGTCAGAACAGTAGGTGGATTGGCTAATGTGTCATGGTGTTGCCCTCAAAACCCCTAACACAGAAAATAGAGCAGTAACCAAGTTTGCTGATCCTACACACACTAACGGTGGATTTAAACCTTCAGAACATATGCAAAGAGAGTAAAAATATATGCAATAAAGTATCCAAATCCTCAAGTCATGATAGACTTGTATGGGCCTGTGCAAAGCAAATAAAATTTAGGAAAACAAAGAAAACCAGTGATCAACGCTTTCAAGTATATTTTGTTATTAGAAACTGAACAAAATCAACCCTCAACTCAGGGTATTACAACAATATATCTTGATACCACATTCCAACTACCCCTTGAGCCAATCAACCACCATAACCACCCTTTTTTAGACTTCTAAGATGGCAATTTGCCAATTTTGCTCTTAATTACCATTCATTCACAACTTGATTTTGCAAATACCACCCAACTGACCTATTAAACCTTTTCAATACAATTGCAAGGTATTTACATAGCATATAGAAATATAGAGAGAAAATACAATAAATATTTTAACTAATGAATTGTAAAAAATGGAATTTTGTAGTTTATATTCATGTCATTGATTACATTGCATTGCACATCTTTCAAAGTCAAAGCATTACTTCACTTTGCATAACTAATAAGTAGATGCTGATAGATGCCAAAAATTTAATTACAATATAGTTTGAACAAATTCAACCTAAGTAGTTATGCAATTTCTTCACATTGCATAACTAATAGCTAGGAGCAACTGCCAATTGTATTCTCTTATCATGGCATTCTATGAGACCAAATTTCTTTGAGATATTTTTTCAAATAGTTCCCTGCCTTGTCTATGTTACCACATTTTTTATACATGTCTACCAAAGCATCTTCTCAAACAGTTCACTGCCTTGTTGCTATGGCTAAAATCCTAAAACAAGTGATTTTGAACAAGCTATGGATGCTTCGAAAAATATATCAAAAGCATAATAGTAAGCAATAGCATAGAGAAGGCAGTGAATTGTTTGAAAAAATGCATCAAAAAATTTCCTTTGAAATGATAAATTTAGTTGTGCTTTCACTCTTCTTTAACATTGTATATCTGCTCCTTTTTATAACAAGAGATAAAAAAATGTAAAAAAATGTATAACAAGAGATAAAAACTATCTTTTTTGAAATCGAAAGGCATTTCCATAGCATAGAGATATAGAGAGAAAATAAAATAAAGAGTTTAACTAATGAAATGTAGAAAATATATTTTTGTATTTTTTTTCATGCATTGCACATCTTTCAAACTCAAAGTATCACTTCACATTGCATAATGAATAACTAGATGCTGATAGATGAAAAAATTTCAATTACAATATAGCTTTTGACAAAGTCAACCTAAGTAGTTATGCAATTACTTCATATTGCATAGCTAATAACTAGGAGCAGCTGCCAATTGCTTTAGCTTGTCATGGCATTCCATGAGACCACATTTCTTTGAGGCATTTTTTCTAATAGTTCATTCCCTTGTCTATGCTACGACATTTTTCATATATGTCTACCAAAGCATTTTATCAAATAGTTCATTGCCTTCTTGCTATGGCTAAAAGCCTAAAAAAAATGCTTTCGAACAAGCTATGGATGCTTGGAAAAAATCTAGGAAAGCATAATAGTAAGCAATAGCATAGACAAGCCATTGAAATTTTTTTAAAAATGCCTCAAAGAAAAGTGGTCTCATGGTGATGGAATGCCATGACAAGCCATAGATGAGGTAGTGAATTGTTTGATAATATGCCTCAACTACTTGCATTTGACATCTTTTTCCTCGAGTGAAAATTCGCCACCATAGAAAAAAGCCTCTGAGATAGCAAAAACCGAGCAAGGTTATTGTAGAGGGGCCCAACGTGATCCCATAGGATCAAATGAGAATTTTCTAAGCATCACGATGTTCGCGTAATAGCATGTTGAAGTTTGCAGCCATTTTGTACTTTGGACCCTTAAGGGATCGATCCGGTTGAACGTAGCTCGGAGCGATTCCGCGTGTTTAGGTGAAAATGAGGACCATTCCTAGCATAAACGTACCCAGCCGAATGTGTTGGAACAATCCATTTGGTCACACGAGCTACAGAACGAAAGTTGTACCACTTTGCAACTTTCAACTACTTGCATTTGACAACTTTTTTCTCGACTGAAAATTCGCCACCATAGGAAAAAGCCTCTGAGATAGAGAAAACCAAGAAAGGTTATTGTAGAGGGGCCCAACATGATCCCATAGGATCAAATGAGAAGTTTCTAAGCATCATGATTTTTGAGTAATAGCATGTTGAAGTTTGTAGCCATTTTGCACTTTGGACCCTTAAGGGATCGATCTGGTTGAACGTACCTCAGAGCGATTCCACATGTTTAGGTGCAAAAGAGGACCATTCCTAGCATAAACGTACCCACCTAGATGCGTTGGAATAGTCCGTTTGGTCACATGAGCTGCAGAACGAAAGTTGCACCACTTTGCAACTTTCAACTAATTGCATTTGACAACTTTTTCCCTGAGTGAATTTGCCAGCACAGGAAAAAGCCTTCGAGATAGAAAAAAATGAGAGAGATTATTGTAGATGGGCCCAGCATGATCTTGTAGGATCAGATGAGAAGTTTCTAAGCGTCACGGTGTTCGAGTAATAGCGTGCTGAAGTTCGCAGTCATTTTGCACTTTGGACCCTTAAGGGATCGATCCGGTTGAATGTAGCTCGGAGCGATTCTGCATGTTTAGGTGTGAAAGAGGACCATTCCTAGCGTAAAAATACCCACCCAGATGCGTTGGAATAGTTTTTTTGGTCACACGAGCTACAGAACGAAAGTTGCACTACTTTGCAACTTTCAACTACTTGCATTTGACAACTTTTTCCTTGAGTGAAAATTCGCCACCATAGGAAAAAGCCTCCGAGATAGCAAAAACCAAGAGAGGTTATTGTAGATGGGTCCAACGTGAATTCATAGGTTTAGACGAGAAGTTTCTAAGTGTCACAGTGTCCGAGTAATAGCATGCTGAATTTTGCACTTTGGACCCTTAAGGGATCGATCCGGTTGAACGTAGCTCAGAGCAATTCCGCGTGTTTAGGTGTGAAAGAAGACCATTCCTAGTGTAAACATACCCACCCAGATGCATTGGAATAGTTTGTTTGGTCACATGAGTTGCATAACGAAAGTTGCACCACTTTGCAACTTTCAACTACTTGCATTTGACAACTTTTTCTTCGAGTGAAAATTCGCCACCATAGGAAAAAGCCTCCGAGATAGCAAAAACCGAGAGAGGTTATTGTAGAGGGGCCCAATATGAACTCGTAGGTTTAGATGAGAAGTTTTTTAAGTGTCACAGTGTTCGAGTAATAGCATGCTGAATTTCGCAGCCATTTTGCACTTTGGACCCTTAAGGGATCGATCCAGTTGAACGTAGCTCGAAGCGATTCTGCATGTTTAGGTGTGAAAGAGGATCATTCCTAGCATAAAAGTACCCACCTGAATGCATTGGAACTGTTTGTTTGGTCACATGAGCTACAAAACAAAAGTTGCACCACTTTGCAACTTTCGACTACTTGCATTTGACAACTTTTTCCTTGAGTGAAAATTCGCCACCATAGGAAAAAGCCTCCGAGATAGTAAAAACCGAGAAAGGTTATTGTAGAGGGGCCCAATGTGAACTAGTAGGTTTAGATGAGAATTTTCTAAGCATCACGGTGTCTGAGTAATAGCATGCTGAATTTTGCAGTCATTTTGCACTTTGGACCCTTAAGGGATTGATCTGGTTGAACGTAGCTCAGAGCGATTTTGTGTGTTTAGGTGTGAAAAAGGACCATTCCTTGCGTAAAAATACCCACCCGGATGTGTTGGAGCAGTTTGTTTGGTCACAAGAGCTGCAGAATGAAAGTTGCACCACTTTGCAACTTTCAACTACTTGCATTTAACAACTTTTTCCTTGAGTGAAAATTCGCCACCATAGAAAAAAGCCTCCGAGATAGCAAAAACCAAGAAAGGTTATTGTAGAGGGGCCCAACATGAACTCATAGGTTTAGATGAGAAGTTTCTAAGCATCACGGTGTCCAAGTAATAGCATGTTGAATTTCACAACCATTTTGCACTTTGGACCCTTAAGGGATCAATCCGGTTGAACGTAGCTCAAAGCGATTCCGCATGTTTAGGTGTGAAAGAGGACCATTCCTAGCGTAAATGTACCCACCCAGATGCGTTGGGATAGTTTGTTTGGTCACATAAGCTGCAGAACGAAAGTTGCACCACTTTGCAACTTTCAACTACTTGCATTTGACAACTTTTTCCTCGAGTAAAAATTCACCACCATAGGAAAAAGCCTCTGATATAGTGAAAAATGAGAAAGGTTATTGTAAAGGGGCCCAACATGAACTCATAGGTTCAGACAGATATTTTTTAATCACCACGATTTACGAGTAATACCCTGTCAAATATTGTTGCCCTTTTGCACTTTGCACCCTTAAGGGATCGAGTCGGTTGAACCATAGTAGTTGCTTTGTTGAATTTCATACCCTAAGGTATGTTAGAGATGACCTAGGTTGCATCAATTTCTCACTGAGAGGCTTAACATAAAATGTGTAGCATATAACAATCTGATAAATCTAGGAGATGGAAAAGAAAGAGAAGATTGACAACCAGAAAATGCACCAGCAACCGATGTTTCTCATACCATTGAACACTTGCACCAGCAACCGATGTTGTTCTTTTCTTATATACTTTGAAAAAATTCAGTATTACCTACAATCACAATTAGAAAATGATCAATGACAGTCGTAAATGCATATGACATCAAACAGTAATCGTGAAAAAGCCTTGTTGCAAGGTGTTGGTCCAAAAGAGTGATCAATAACATGGCTTTACAAATTCAATGTGCATACTTACAAATCAATCCAGGGAACCATCTGGGTCTGCTCTAGTCTTTATTGTGTCGAGTATTGCCTCATGGTCAGACTCATGCACTTTCCAAAAGTTCTTGTTCGCAGGTTTACCCTTATATTTGATCAAATGAACATTGGTGGCGATGACAAGGTTCAAATACTGAAGAATTTTCCGATGCGTGTCGAAGTCCTCAAACAACCAAACTGCAAAATTCTTAATTGGATACCTTCAAAGCCATGTTCCAGTAACAACCACCGAACCTGTAGGATATTCTATGTTTTCTCCATCTATAACTGGGGACTCCAATTTATTTTTGGCCTCGATACAATGGCACAGGTAATAATCTGTACCCTCTTCATTGTCTTCATCTACAATTACCGCATAAACATGCCTTACATTGATATATTCATCTTGTTAGATTTATTTACTGAGCAACATAATAAAACTTGTAAGTAATATACATTACCTGGTTCTAGTAGGTGTGATACATGATCAAAGTCAATGGATGATTGCATCTCCATGATTTGTAGAGCCGTCGAGAGCTGATAAGTGTCAAGTGGGGTTAGACTTCTTACAGACCATTCATCAACCCACTCTGTTGACTCACAATCATTCCATGATTGAAGTGTACATGCATAACAAAAGCATGCCATCTTCCTTGTATGGATATTCCATGTACCTGCATTGGAGCTTCTAAAAGAGTGTAGCTTGCTCGACCCTATTAGTGTACAACAATCCTCATATTTTGCAATGTTAGTATCATCTACTAAATGAAAAAATCTAAGAACTAAAGAATTGCCTTCACTACCTGGACCCATTGAACCATTGCACCACTGGACAATTAATCTTGCATCTATCAAATTTACACTATTTGTGTACTTTAACTCTTCTCGTGCTAGGGCTCTTTTGATACATGCACCTGCTCCATCATGCTCCCCCTTTCCATGCCCGACCTCTGAGAAGTTCCACATATGTTGAACACCACTAATCCTATGCATCCTGCTCAACCAGTAAAACATTTCGGCGTTCTTGAATTATGATGTACAATTATCTTACCATATGATATGTTGACTAAATGGTATGCCCCTGCTAGCCAGATCGGCATAGAACATATGAAAGAAACCTTGAACAAACTCTGCAGAATATGTGCGATCATCACTGATGTAAAAGTGATACTCCCTCAATACTTTTCTATTTTCCTCTGTACTATCATTTGCATGAATGAATGCTATATGTACAAATATAGAAACCTACACAGAGTTGTAGTACTGCGAGTACACCTCGTTCTGTGGTTGTAGTGTGTAGTTCTCAGTGAAGTCGACAACTGAAATGATATGACAAAGTGGAAATGTGTCCTTGCATAGCTTGAACTGTGAGTCCAACCATTGTGCTATGTGTGTATGCATTGCATAATCATAAACCACGCGATCACAAAAAATGCCCATAAACTCATACACTGGAATCTTATCACTAACCAATTCACACTTCTTTGCTTCTTTCCCATCTTTTAGACTGTATTCCACTATCATATATTTGCCAAATTCCACAATTTTGTCTGCAATTGTGTGTGTACTAGCCATGTGTTGGCAAATTGGCAAATGTTGCATGCCACCACAATGATCACATGTGCCATCCAAACATGATTTTTTGTAAAAAATTTGACCATCCTCTCTTTCACATAAAATGGAAGACAAAAATTTCCTTGACGATTTAGGTGTAGGCATTATGTTACATTCCTGCAAAACATTGTCAGTATGCATATCTACACATATACGTCGATAAAAATCATAATGGTTAGAAAACTCAATATGAACCCTACAACAACAAGTAGTGCATGTGTGATTTATTTTGACATAAAAAGGCTTTAGCATTTCAAAATACCTTTGACATATTTTAATTTCAGGAAACTTTTGTACAAAATCAACAAAAAATTGGGTATCCAAATAATGCATTGGATGTGGCTCATGGTTTATACTACCAATTCTCCTTCTTACAACATCTCTTTGATTAGGAGAGGTCCTTGTGTTATCCTTCCAATAATTCACAATTAAAGATCTCAAGCCTTGAGAAATTCTTGTGTCTTTCCGTGGCACTCTATCCGAAAATGCCCATAACTCATTGCTATTTGGATCCTCCACTCTTTCACTCCTTCCTTTGGCTCTCATTAGAGATGATCTACTTATTTTCAAAGACTTACTTGCCTTTGTAAGGTTCACCTTTTTCCTTGTTTGATTGCTTAACAGTGTTGTTGTCATCACATGTCGTGTGGCTTAATATGTTCCTCTGAAAAGGAGAGACTTCAGAGAGAGGGAGCCAAAGT